>CM046894.1:5355022-5461072 GCA_025688845.1 Cucumis hystrix | reverse complement strand
TCGGGAGCACTAGACTGATATGTGCATCCTTCGGGAGCACTAGACTGTGACTGTGCAGGGTACACCATAGGATGCTAATAATTTATTTTTCCCCTAACGGGACCAGTAGCGGATCCCTTACTGAGTATATTAATACTCACCCTTTTTATGTTTAACATTTCAGGCAAAGGTAAGATGAGGGGCAGACCGACGAGGGACAAGAAGGACTCGTGAATTTTTCCATAGGAGACTGTCTTTAAACTGCTTCCGTTGACTGTTTGAAAAATATTTTGATTTAACTAAGTCTAAAATAGTTACATTTTTTGTAAACAGCACCTTGTAAATTTTGTATTTTGGAAATAGGGCCCGATTAAATTTTCCTTCGTTTTCTTACGGTTTCAACTGAAAATTTTTATGTCTTTTGTCAACAAACGGTTTTGGGTCAAATTGACGACTTAGACGGTCAGTCCGAAAAGTCTGGGTCGTCACACACCAAACTTTGCTGCACCTCCACACATCTTCGACTCCTCCTCCTCTTTTTATAATTTGAAACTCCAAACTATAATTGAACTTGACCAAGTCATCATCGAAACCTCCTCTCTTTTCTTCTTCGCCTAGTACTCTTCGAGCTCCCACTTTTGTCAGTTTCTATCATTGGGATTGGATGTTTTTAACGACTAACAGAAGTTGATTGCCTTTGATGACCACAATCGCTCACTGACAATTCTTGTCATCATTCTACTACGAAATTCGTCAGTTAATTGTTGTTATGGTTTTTGTAGTTAAGTTTTTTTCAGACGAGAAAGAGAAACGAGAAGAAATTGGTAGTGGACTACCCTCGCATGCAAATGGGGTCAATTTGGTAAACTCATGAGTGGCTGATATTAGCATAAGCCCATTAGTTATTTGAATTTAAAAATTGCACAAGAGTTCATTTGGGCTTCCATCTAGAGGCTACCGGTACAAACTCTCCCATCAAGCCATAGATTTATGAGATAACCGTGAGAATAGCAAAATTCAGTATAACAAACTGAAAAATAGCAAATCTGAAAAATATTAAGAATTTTGGCAAAACTGGTTCTAACAGAATTTTCTGGATTTTTTTTACCCGTTTATACCCTTTAGATGGGATAATACGTATTTTCAGATACAGTATATTTGCCAAATATCACACAGCTATAGATACAGTGTATTTGCAAACTACAACCAGTTTTAGAAAATATTAACTAATTTATGATATTTACGAGATTGACAATATTTCCACAACATCCCCGGTAATTCATAACAAATTTTCGAATTTTTAGTATTTAAATCAAATTAATTAACATTTATTTATTTAATTCATGATTAATAAAGATTTTTCCTAAAAAATTGCTAAAAGATTTTCAACCGTTCCTCATTCATTATATTTCATAATATTTTGAATTCAAATATTATAAAATCTAATCCCTAAAATAACGACAATCACTACTTCAATATTTTCATATGATTTATATTTCAAATTATTTTAAACAAAATTATTAGATAATACATAGTACGTATGGTTAATAAAAAAAATAGTTAGGAGAATTTCAACCATTTCCAAGTCATTATATTTCATAATATTTTGATTCCAAATATTACCTCATATCCCTAAAATAATGGCAAGCATAAATTAAGCATTTTTCGGACTACTTATATTTCAAGTTATTTAAAGAAAATTATCAGATAGTACATAATAGTATGGTTAATAATAATTTAAAAATAAAGTTTTATCATTATACATTTATTTTGATTGATTTTTATTTTAAAAAATAATTTATTGTGCCTCTTGTATCGGATAATTATTTTTTCACGTTATGTTTTTTAATTACGTTAATATTCATATTTATTTTAATTAGACGTTTTATTTTGTATGTCACGTTTTATTTCCAATCATCCTTGTTATGCATGTCTCAATCAAGAAGTATAATCCGTGTGTTATACCCCTTTATGTAGAATAATACATGTTTTACTGTGTATTTGCATGATACAAATAATGAAACCAAATATCATACGATTACAGATACTGTGTATTTGCAAACTACTATCAATTTTGAAAAATATTAACTAATTTATGATATTTTCGGGATTGACAAGATTTTTCTAATATCTCCTAAATATATGCCTATAATTCATAACAAAATTTTGGATTTTTAGTATTTAAAACAGATTAATTAACATTTATTTATTTAATTCATAAAATTTATTTTTAATAAATATTTTCCCTAAAAAATTGCTAAAAGATTTTCAACTGCTCCCTATTCATTAGATTTCATAATATTTTGAATTCAAATATTATGAAATCTAATCCTAAAATAATGACAATTAATCCAATATTTTCGTAGGATTTATTCAAATTATTTTTAAAAAAATTATTAGATAATACATAGTTATTTTAATTTATATTTCAAATTGTACACTTATTTTGATTGATTTTTATTTAAAAAATTAATTTATTGTGCCTCTTTTATTAAAACAGTGTATTTTGTATTCAAATTTGATAAATCTTAACTAAATTTGCTATTTTGTTGCTAGATTTATGCTAATGGCAAATATATATACAAGATTTTCAAATTTGTTATATTTTAAACAATTTATTAAATAATACATAATATATATTTTTAATAACAATTTGAATTTGAATTTTAATATATATTTTTAATAACAATTTAAATTTAAATTTTATGATTTAATTATGTCGAAATAACATTTTTGCAATTATTTGAATCTTCTTCTTTTAGGTTTTATTAGAGAAAAGAAAAAGAAGAGAATGAGAGAGGGGCAGCCGACAAGAGACAAACACAGTGTGAGAGAGAAATTTTTTTCTTGCAAACAAGAGAGAATAGCTCAAATGAATCTCGAATATATGAAGAACTCACCGATTTGAGTGGACGAACTCACCGATGCGTATCTTGCTAAGATGTATATAAGTTTTGAATTCTATGGTATAATTTCATGATTTCATCTTTATTATAATATCAACAATTCTCCCCTTTTCAACTTGAAGCTTTTGGCTATGGCTGTTACACAGGTGTAGAGTCAAACTCTTGGATTGAATGTGTCTCAATTTTGCAATTACCCATTTCAAATGAATTGCATCTTTGGACCTTGAAATATATTTTAAATTTTGCAGGCATGAAGTGGAGCTTCCCATTAATGGCAAGTTTTCTAATCTTTATGTTTTTTGGGGAAAATTTTTATGTAGTATATATTATTTCAATTACTGTGTATTTGGGGTTTAGGTGAATAATTGTACTTTTCATATTGGATAGGGGCATTTGAGGGATTGTTTCATTTATTTATTTTTCTAATTTGTATGTTTTGCTATTCTAACAATTTAAAATTATTTTTGCTAATTTTCCAAAGTAAAACTCATAATTTGTTGTTCTACTTGACGGCCCTAGATTTATTTAGTTAATTAAGAGATTGACCGATTGGATCGACTATCAAGCCATAATGCTTAGGTATGAGGCATAGCAAAGATTATGTCTAAGTGTTGCACTTTTTGCACATGTGTTTGGTCACTAGTGAAATAAATTTGACGATGCACAACAATTTAGTTATGGCTTGAGTTATGAAATCTATTTTTATATAATCAAGAGGGCTCATTTCATTTGAGCTATGATAAAAGACATCTGAATTTTTATACTCTTTAGCTCTATTTAAACCGTTACTAATTTGATTGTTAGAGTGTTAGTGATCAAGCACCATACTTGTATGAGTTTTTCTATTTGTAGGTCATTTGTTTTATGACAGTTGAGCTAAGTTTTTGTTAGCCATCATTCAAATTTTGATTGAAAAATATACTTATTTATGTTATAAATAACTATTAATTTATAATGAACTATTAAAATATACTTATTTATGTTAAAAATATCTATTAATTTATAATGAATTGTTTTGAAAATTATTAAAAGGTTGAAAATATTGTGTAAATATTTTTTGTTTTTTCTGCTAAATTTGATAATGACTAATATAAATGGAATTGAAACCACCTCAAAGTAAAAATACAAAAAATTAAATATATCTTTTAGAAAAATTAGAATTTGTTCTCTTATCTTTAAAATGTCATAGCCGAAGAAAAAGAATATAAACCTTGCGGAATAATTTTTTTGCCTTTTCTTATAAAAGATTTATTTTTATCTTTTTCTTTTTAGAGAAATTGTAATAGATGCAAATGTTATATTTATTTTAAATATAATATTATTAATAATGTGATCCATATGTATAATATGTTATTTATCTCTTTTGGACCTATTATTTTATTAGATCAATTAAATGAAAAAATAATGTTATAATTAAACAATTTAGGGATTCACTGTCTCATTTAAGTAATTCACTATTCCTATCAAGAAACTTAATAAGTTAAAAGGGAAGTCAAGTGAGAGAAACACGATGATAGACACATTAATAGACTTCTATTAGTGTCCATCATTGATAATCTCTAAAAATTTATTATATTTTGTAATTATTTTGGTTCATTATATTATATTTGATAATCTCATTTTACTATATTTATTAATATATTTTGTGCATAATGACTATATTTGATATTTATCTTGAAAAAGAAATCAATACTTTTAAAACGGTATCAAATCCAATATACATTATGCACAGCAAAACAATTCATACAATAAGGAAAAGAAAAAAAAATAGTGGATTAATGTAAATTGATATATATATATATAGATTATTTACTGATTAAAATTTTCGATAAAATATTAAAATGTAATATATTCTAATGAATAAAAAGCGTACGCACTTCAATTCCTCACTCAATTACCTTGAGGTTTGTTTGAGACTTAGGGTTCATTTGGATTAATTTAGAAAGAAAATGTTTTTTAAGAAATTTATTTTTGTTTAAACTGATCATTCATGTGAAAAATATTTTAAATTTTATTTTAAATATTTATTTTAAATATTTTTCACTAGCTTTCAAACACATTATTTTTTTTTTCAAAATAACTTATTTTTTAAATTAAACGCTCTAAAATGTAATTCAAATGTACCATTAATTTTGTTAAATACTACAAAATTCGTTAAATTAATTAGTTAAATTAATAAGTTATGTTAATTTGAATTTAATTTTCATATAATGGATTCGATTATAGATTTAATTTACACGTTTAAATTTAAATTAATGTATAAAAAAAGTAGATATATGTGAAAAGAAAATTCTAACGAGGAAGAAGAGGAAAAGAAGAGATAAAGAGAAATAAATCATTTACTTTTTTTTTTTTTTTTACCATAGATAAAGGGTACAAAATCAAAAGGTCTAATCTTGAAATTAATACCCAATATATTTAGAGGCATTTTTAAAAATAGCAAAATAAATTAAAATATTTACAAGTTATAGCAAAATTTTGGATTCTATCAGTGTAGCATATCAATGACTATTAGTGATAGAATTTGGTATAGGTTGTAAGTATTTTGTAAAATTTGTTATTTTTAAAAATTCTCCATATATTTATTATAACAATTGAATACTCGTTTTGACATTAAATTGTTACTTTTTAAAAGTATAATATACCATTAGTAAGAGATAAAAATGGCTAATTACCACGTCCCATCTTTGAAACATTAATATACGAAACAAGAGACTATATATATGTGCCTTACACCACTCTCTTCTTCATCCATATCTCCAATCTCTTAATAATCAAATTAACCTCTTCAGTTATGGCTAGCATAGAGAAAGAAGCAAGAGAGAACTTGCAAATACAAGAGAGTTATGGTCATTGTCTGACTTATATTTTGCCAAAAACTGGAAATATCGTGGTGCATTGGCCCACCTATGCTAAGCTTTATCAACAACTTTGTGATGGGATCACCTTAAACAAGGGAACTAAGGCAAGTGTAACATTCTTTTTAATTTTTTCCAGAAGGATTTATAAAGGATTTAAAAGATATATTTGAGAGTGGTTTTGAAATGACTAAAATCACTAATTTTGTCTCAAATCGCTTTTCTTCTAAAACTATTGTGTTTTTCTATCTCCAAATTTCTTCTCTACATCTAATAATCTCAACTTCCATGCATCCAATTGTTTTTAATCTAAAATGTTTTTTTTTTTTTCAATAATGATGATTCTAAAACTAACCTTAAAAACCAAACTTTTTTTATAACCTTAAAAACCAAACATTTAATCATTAAAAAAAATAATTTCAATTAAATTTAAATGGATAGATTAAAAAAAAAAAAAAAAAACCTATTTGTACATGTATGAAACCAAAAGTATTTGACACGATTTGTCACACTATTACCAAAAAGAATTTGCTATTTAAAAAGTGAGGCACCAAATATTAAAATGATTCTTTAATAAATCACTTGTTAATAAAAATAATTGTTTTTGTCTAAAATTACTATTTATAAAAACATTCTCAAACATGTCTTGGTATTAGTTTTCAAACTTTTTTACATAGAAATTAACTTAAAACACAAATAATATGCAAATTTACTTTTACATGATTATTTAATTTTTTAACCTTTCATTAAAATGTGTTAAAAGAGCTGAGTATGATTAGTTTGTTTGCAGCTTTATTGGTTTGACAAGAAGGGAAAGGGTAATAAGTTATTCCTACTTCCAAAATCCCTCGAAATAGTTTGGATTGAAGATCCTCGATACTGGAAATGGATACCCGGGGAGATCTATGGGTATATTTATTTTTTTTACTATCATTAAATATCGTTATAGTTTCTATACTTTAAAATATCAATTTTTGAATGTAATAAAATATCCCGACTTACACATATACGTATTTACAGTGTCTATGTCAATTTAATTTGTTATAAATTTATAAGTTAGTTAATTTAGTTCGTATATTTGAAAGCAGTCTATTAATTTTTCTCCTTTCAATAAATTTAAGTTTTAGTGACTAAATTTAAGATTTATTATGGAAAGGAATGGATTAAAATAAACAAAATTTAAATGATAAGGACAAAATTGGAATTTTAACCTTAAATATATCTCATTCTATCCTTCTATTTGTTTTCTTTTTATTTTCTTAACTTACTTTTTTGTTCTTTTTTTTTTCTTGTGTGTGTTGAAAAACAAAATCTTGAACAATCGAAGGTATATACTGACATAAAAAAATGAAAAAATAAAACATAAAAGATTAGGTTTAAATTTGAATGAACTTTAATTCTTTATTATTTATTTAGTAATTAAAATTAAAAAGGTTGATTGGATGTAATTTTGAGGAATGGTTTTATAGAGAACAAATAGATTAAATTACTGACATTCGGAATAGGAATGAGAAAAAGTTAGAATTTAACTGTTTATAATTAAACTTTAGTTTTTATGATTTAATAAAGGGAAATTTTCAAAAACAGCAAATTTTACAAAATATTTATAACCAATAGCAAATTCTATCACTGATAGTTATTGATATTGTATAGTGATAGAATCCAAAATTTTGCTATAACTTGTAAATATTTTAATTTATTTTGCTATTTTTAAAAATGTCCCTTTAATAAAATTACTTTCTAAAATTTCAGAAGATTAAATTGAACTTAACTTTTTCTGAAACTATAGATACCAAATTTACGATTTAAAAAAAATGACGTTGTACAGACATTTAGGTCGAATGCATAAAAATATATTTCTTTTAGTAATTAGTAAATTTTTTTTAAAGTTGTTTATTTGTTGATGATGGTGTAAAAAAATTTTGGCAGTAAGAAAATTGAAGTGGCGGAGCTTATAAGTGTATGTTGGCTAGATCTACGTGGGAAGTTGAAGGAATATGCACTATCATATGGCCTTGTATATGAAGTACTTTTTCATCTTTTCTTAACGCCTTGTGCCTCTGGATGGCAAGATCCTGTTAACTTTGAAATCACCCTCCCAGACGGAAAACTAATTCCCTACAAAGAAAGCCTACAATGTAAGCCACGAAATGTTTGGTTTACGATCAACATCGGGGAATTCAAGGTCAACAAAGAGGGTTGTAACAGTACTAAGGAGTACCTGTATAGACTCTGGTTACACAGTAGTGTATGGAAGAAGGGGTTGATAGTTAAAGGTATTGAAATTCGACCAAAACAACCAATTTGCGGATGCTAAAACTATGAATCTCTAAATCTCTCTCTCCCACTACCCTACTTGTAGTTTGGTTTAAATAAATGAGAGAGGTATACTACACTCTAGTTTGTTTTCTAATATAAACAACAATATCACTATGTAATACAGTAATAGTGTCCAATAAACAAAAAAAAAATTAATAAAAAAATATATATATATATATAATATAGAAAACTACCTTCTACTTAGTATATTTTTTTATATATATATTGCTCTATATTTCTGATATATATATTTATTACAAAATATAGCGCAAGAGTTAGACAAATAATTCTAGAATCTAAAAAAAATGTTGTTGTTAAGAAGTATTTGATGGTATACTCAAAAATGAAATAATGGAAACTAGTAAATTATTGGGATTTTCTAAAAAATATAACAAATCGGTAAAATATTTTGTCACACCCCATTTTAGGTTTTTTTCTTTAACCTAGATCGTGGTGTGAATCTACTCTTTAAAGCATTCCTTTTCAAACATAAGATCGATAAAAATACTTTTCAAAAAGTTCTATAAAAATTTTGGCAGCACCTGCCCTAAAATATGGGTTAGCCAAACTTGAAAAGGAAGAGATTTTCACTTCTTCATTTATATAAACAGACTTCAGATTCCACAACACAACAACTGTGTCTCACCACATACATATCTAGACGACTCCAAAGTTTGAAGCATAGTTAAAATTCAAACGAAATACTGCATACAAAATGATTTCAATCTAATGAGGGATCTCTCAAAACAGAAGTCCTTGCCGTCATTCTTGCTACATCTAACCACCCCATGATGCAATTCAAAAGCTAACTATATACATACAAAAATGAAGATCTACAAATGGTGACGAGGGGTTCAACCAATGCTCGGGCCTTGATTGCTACATGGGAGGGGGGGGGATATTGAAAACCTGACCTGAAAACTCAGTGAGTGACAAATTCTTAGATGTAACAACTCATAAAACATGCTAAAAAGTGTAAATGTGCATCAATAATGCAATAGTAATTAAAACCCTATCATCACATAACCAAAAATAAAGCAAACAAACATGTACCCAACTCAACCATGGCAAAGCACCTAAATATAAAGCCAAGAATAGTTGGCACATGACCAAGGAATCATGTGGCCAAAACTAGCTCACGCATAATTAGTACCCGCCACAATAGCAACCTCCATTCGATCTGACCATGGTAGAATACTAAATATACGATTGAGAATAGCTCATACGTGATCCATATGAAGGAATACGATACATGCGCAGCAAAATTACTGATCAATTCTACTCTAATTGCATCTGAACTAATTTAGAGATTAACATGCATATGTACCCTAACTAAATGAAATTAGGATTAATAGAAGTCAAACCTTCGTAGCTTTCCGATTCCTGGATATATCCTCACGAACACGAACCTAGGACCATCACTAAAGTTTACTCACAATTCTTTGAACTTAGAATCGGGTTGTGGGACCCGTTAAGTGAGGGAAATAGGGTGAGCAAAATGGAAATTGGAAATGAAGACATAAAAGCTCCATGGCAGCAGAAGATTTTATAGAATCATTCTTTAATTTAATTTAAGAATCCCAAAATAACACTACAATGACAAAAAAAATTAAGAAACTAGTTTTCTTATTAAGACTTAAAGGCTAAACATGTTTTCTAATTATGGATGAGAGAAAGAAAAACTTACTTGTTTCATGTCTTGTTTAATGTCTATGAATCTACAAAGCAAATCTCCAAATTGGGACACCACCTGCTATCCTCTAGGATGATATTGGTTTGTGGGAACCAATTGAGATGAGAAAAGGTATAGAGATTTTTTTTTTAGAGAAACTCTTTTACAGAAAAGCAAAATTATTAGTTTTTTATTGATTAAGAAAAACGATTTTTCTTGTACATATTTATAACTCTCTTTCCTTTATAGAGTAGGAGAGAATCATGAGATTCTATTAATTTAAAAAATACTAAATTAATAGAAATTTTAAATCCGTTAATTAATTAACCATTAATCAATTAGTTAATAATCAATTAAATCATATTTAATTAATATTTCATTGAAATTTTATTTAATGAATATCTCTCCAATATCTTATAGTTTTTTTTATTAATTTAATTAAATCAAATTTAATTTATTTAAATAAAACTAAATTATTAATCAATTCTCCACTTAATTAATAGCTAAATTAAATATCTCTTATATAATTTAAATTAAATTTGAATCATATTCATATATAAATTTCTCTCATAACCAATAATTTTAATACGAATCCAATTCACATTAAATTAATATTTGAGCTCATTCACATATTTTTTTCTCTCATAATTTAATTTTGAATCTTATCCAAAATTAAATTTATGTAATGAAGTTTGATTAAAATACAAACTTTATATTATAAAGTATAACCATACATTATACTAATTTCCAAAGTAAATTTGAACATTTCAAATTACAACCAATAATGGACCTACAGATCAGAAGCTACAACAATCTGAGATTAATTGGTTAAACTCATTAACCACATTAATCAATATTCGTTAACTGTTTGTACACTCCATTAAAGACTCATAATTGAACTCTTTTCACTGTAGATATATTTCTGTGTCCACGGATATTGACCAATAACAATAAGTTAGTCCTTCACGAGTGTTCGTAACACAAGCTAGGTGAAATTACTGTTTTACCCATGGGTTACCTTTAATCCTTAAATACTATTGCTCCTCTAACGAACAACCTATTTATGGTCCTACCAATAAACATAAATCTCTCTCGTTCTATAGAGAGGGTAGCGCCCTTCGTTCAAGTCCTGGAGATACCATTTAAGGAAACACTCATCTAATTACCCTAAAGTAAGGAAGGAGTGAATTCCATCTTGTGTAATTATGTTTCTAGCTCCCCAATCGGTCTTGTCCCCAAAATGATAAGCTTATTGAGTCGACAATCTGGCCACTCTCACTTGTACAAATCAAAGAACAATCCCTCACGAACAGAAGTTCATAATACACTCAAGATTAAGACTAAGTTACCTAGGTCATCCTAATGAAATAGAAACCTAACTAGTTAACGGAGTTACATCTAGTGGATACTATTTCGCGATCTGGTCTTATGCAAACTCATTGCATAGGATATCCTCACTCACATTTCAACTACACAAACGTGTTGGATCATTGTGTCTGTATCAAATACAAAGTGAGTCGTATCCATAGTGTTACGAAGATAAGGTACCCAACCTTATTCCTATACTATAGACCGTTTAAGCTAATCTTGAACATTGATCCATGTATGTCTCTACATACTGTTCAAGACTCATTAAACAGCAATTAGGATGCTAGATTATTGGATTTGGATTATTAAGACAAAACTAATAATATAATCAATAACAATTATTACAATAATAACACTTTATTAACAACGGTCAATGGATTATATTTACAATCTACGAGTTTTAGGACATAAATCCCAAAAAACTCCCACTTGGACTCTCTAGTCTCTATGGGATGTACATAATAAAGTAATCCCCAAACATTGAAAATGGTAAAATGTACAGGTATATTACATAAAACGTATATATACAAATACAATAAACTAGGGCATCCTCATACCATTACACATCTCCCACTTGCCCTAGATTACCTAATGTACATATCTCGTAGACCTAGACTTTCTAGATGACCCTCAAACACTTTAGTCATGAGAGACTTTGTAAATAGATCAGAAATGTTGTGCTTCGAAGCGATCTTTGTGACGATCGCATCACCTTGTTGCACAATCTTCTGTATCAGATGATACTTTCTATGTGTTTTTCTTATTTGTGGCTGTGAGGCTCTTTAGAATTGACTATTGCCCCACTGTTATCACAATATAAAGTGATGGGCATGTTCATGTTTGGAACAACTTTCAAATCATGTAGAAATTTCCTATGGCAAACTACTTCTTTTGCTGCTTCACAAGTTGCGACATACTCAGTCTCCATAGTAGAGTCTACAATGCATCCTTGCTTGATGCTATGTCATACCACATCTCCCCCATTTAGCGTGAACACTTATCCCAATGTGGATTTCCAAGAATCCTTATCGGATTGGAAATCAGAGTCAGTGTATCCTGTAAGGATCACATCCTTAGCTTCATACACAAGCATGTAGTCTCTCGTTCTCCTAAGATACTTGAGAATAATCTTAACCGTCGTCCAATGGTCTAATCTTAGGGTGGACTGATATCTACTGACTATTCCCACTGCATAAAGGATGTCTGGCCTAGTGCAGAGCATAACACACATTAAGCTGCCCATAGTTGAGGCATAGGAAATATGTCTCATATCCTCAACCTCTTGAGATGTCTTAAGACACTATTCCTAACATGTTTTCTGTTTTACAGTTTTTGTTCAACTAGATGATTTAATCATTTGTTGTTCTGATTGGTACGCGAGATTTTCTGGAGAACTGATCAGAAGAGGAACCATACCGTATGTGAGATACAAACCAAAGTGCAACAACAGTTATATTTTCGAAAAGATGCCGTAAGGAAAAGAAAAAAAGTGGATTAATGTAAAAGGAAATTGCATTAGATGACCAAAAAAAGCTTATAATACATCTTTTTTGCATATTGCAAATTTGGCAAATACAATAGTAATCAAACGGTAATCAAACGATAATCTACTTTTAAATTTGCTATTTTTATAATTTTGAAAATGTAAGTGACATGGACTCTATTATCATAATTTTTTCTTTTGTTATTTTTGTAAATTCTCCTAGTGTAAATTGATATATAGATTATTTTACAGATTAAAATTTCTCATAAAATATTAAAATGTAATATATTCTAACCAATAAAAAGATTACACACTTCAATTCCTCCCTCAATTATACTTAATTTTATTAAATACCACATAATTGGTTAAAATAATTAATTATGTTAATTCTATATATTGTTGTGAAGTTAGTTTTCATATAACACATATTAATTTAAAAATTAAAATTAAAATTAATGTATAAAAAAGTAGATATATGTGAAACAAAGTTGACGGGGAAGAGAAGAGGAAAAAGAAGAGATATAGAGAATTAAACTATTTACTTTATTTTTTTCCTTTTTTGACCATAGATAAGGAGGATGGAAAATCAAAAGGTCTAATCTTAAAATTAATTTACAGTATAAATCAATTGAATAATACTCACTTTGGCGTTAAATTGTTACATTTTAAAAGTATCAAATACCTTTTGATAAGGGACATGAAAATAGCTAATTACCATGTCCGATTTTTAAAATATTATTGTACGAAACAAGAGCCTATATATGTGTGTGCCTTACACCACTCACATCTTCATCCATATCTCCAATCTCTTAATAATCCAAATTAACCTCTTCAAATATGGTTGCATAGAGACAGAAGTAAGAGAGAACTTGCAAATACAATAGAATTATGGTCATTGTCTAGACTTATATTTTGCCAGGAAGTGGAGATATCGTGGTGCACTGGCCCACCTACTCTAAGCTTTATCAACAACTTTGTGATGGGATCGCCCTAAACAAGGGAACTAAGGCAAGTGTAACATTTTTTTTTACATTATTATATAGTTGATATTAGAAAGATTTATAAAGGAGTTAAAAAAGATACGTTTGTGAGTGGTTTTGAAATGACTAAAATCACTAATTTTGGCGTGTCTCAAATTACTTTTCTTCTAAAACGGTGTTTTTTCTATCTCCAAATTTCTGCTCTACGTCTAATAACCTTTCATGCATCCAATTGTTTTAAGGAGAATTGTCAAAAATAGCAAATTTGACAAAATATATACAACATTTAATAAAATTTTCAGATTCTATCAATAATAGATATTGATAACCATTGATATGTTTCTATCAGTGGCATTGATAGCCAGTGATAGAAGTCTATCAAATTTTATCATTGATAGAATCTAAAATTTTACTATAACTTATAAATATTTTAATTTATTTTGTTATTTTTAAAAATATCGGTTGTTTTTAATCTAAAATTTAAATTTCTTTTAGTAATTTGATGATTCTAAAACTAACCTAAAAAACCAAACATTAATCATTTAAAAAGTTATTTTCAATTAAATTTAAATGGATCCTACATTGAAAAAAAAAACAATATCTACAGGTATAAAACCAAAAATATTTGAAATGATTTATCACAATATTACCAAAAAATATTTACTTTTTAAAATTGAGAAACCAAATATTAAAATAATTCTTTAACAAATCACTTTTGAGTTCCTATCAATCTTATCCAAATATTTTAATTTTAACTAATAAAAGTCTTCGTTTTCTAATTAAATTATAGAAAATTATCTCGGTTCTTATTGTTCTTTATAAAAACTAGGACTATGGTATTTTGTTTAAAAAATATTTTTCAAGTTACATTAATACTTATTAAACTTTTTAAAAAGTTAAAAATATGCTTACAGCTAGTATGTGATAAAAAGGGAGAAAATGCTTAGATACAATGTATGTTTTTGTCATAATTTTTTGTAAAAAAATTAAAAACAATAATGCTTAAATAAATCTCAAGATGTATTCATCTTGATGTACCTCATTTTTCATTACACACGTAAATGAATTAAGACCATATTTATTTTGAAGGAAATGTAATCTATCAATGGTAATTTGAAAAGTAGTGTGGTCCATTTGATTATGTTTATTGTTGTATTCTATAATTATAATGAAAATGCAAAACTACTATATTCATGTAAGGAAAATGTGTATTTCATGTATGGTGTGAAAAATCCAGTTTGAAACTAAATTTATTAAATGAACATCCTAATTAACCAAATTTAATAAAATCAATTGAAGAAAAATGTGTATTTCATGTACAATATATATGTACACAAAAAAATAGTGAAAAACCAAGATTATAATAGTTTACACCTCAAACACAGTTTATAATAACACAAACTATAATAGTTAGCACCCTAAACATATACTATAATAGTCTGCACCCAAAACGCAGACTATAATAATCCACACACTATTATAATACTCAGACTATTATAATCTCTAGACTATTTATTATAAGTTACTCCTCGCCCCAAATGGCCCATTAAGTACACACTTCAATTCCTCATTCAATTTTTAGAAAAGGATAGTTGATGGGTCAGCAAGTGCACCCAAGCATCCCCACTAGGTGGACACCCTCTTAGCGCCCTCATCACCCCCAGAAATATATTCAATAAAGCACGGGGGGATACATAGTTCAAAACAGTTACAAATAGGCTAGAGATAAGCCATGTAAGAGCTGATAAACTAACAAAAAGTATTAATATTTAAAGTTATTGTAGAAGGAGAATAATTTTTGAAGAGCTTGTGTTTGATAGACCAAAAACTAGTGAGGTTGTATTTATTCTCCCATAGATTAATGGAGGACGCCTGACTATTATTGAAGCGTCTGTTGTTCCTTTCCAACCAAGTTGTCCAAGTGATGGCTATCAGAAGGTTGAAAAGAATCAAACCCTTTTGAGACTTAATGTTTATAGTGCAGATGTGATTGCATAAAGTAATAAGGCTGTCAACATTATTTGCCCATCCTGTGAGATCCTTTGCTTTGCTCCAAAAAGATTTGACAATAGAGCAATGGAGAAAGATGTGATATGTGGTCTCCCTGCTATTTTTACATAAGATGCAACAATTTGCGTTGAGGCAAAGATTTTCTAGTATGTGCTGAATCGACTCATTTGTAAAGATTCCTTTGTGGATACCAGACCATAGGAAAAATTTACATGTTTTTGAGAATCTTTGATTTCCATATGTTCATTAATGGAAAGGTCCCATCTAAGGAAAGACAAGAGAAGGTAGAGGCAAGGATGACAGATTAAGCAGAAAGAACCATTTCTATTTGGCTTCCAAATGGGGCAATCCAATTAATTGTTTTTCGGAAGGGGGGGCAAGTTTGCAGTAGTGTTACTTCATTGTGAAGCTTCTCTTTCTCTTAGGGGCCTTCTATTGTGTAAATCACACCCACATTGTTCAAAATTTCACATATCTCTGAGGGAGCCATTTTGTTGAGTGGAAAGGGCATATAATCTGGGAAAAGATTTGTAAAGAGGATTAAATGAACTTCAGTTACAGTGCCAAAAAGATAACATCCTGCCATTTTTCATTTTCCAGCCCAAATGAGAGTTAAACCAATCCACACCTTTGCAAATGGATCTCCATGAAGCATTGAGAGTGTTGTATTTAGCAATAGTGTGCAAATCATCTAGAGAAGTAGTTGAATATTTAGCATCAAATGATGAACCTACAGATTTAAATTGTTTTGTGGTTGCCTGAAATGCAAGTATTTTCAAAGTTGCCTCTCCAAAGAAAATTCCTCCAATACTTTTCAATGACTTTACATGTGTGTAAAGGGGCTTTGAAAACAGATAGTTGATAGATGGAAAGGCTAGATAGAGAGGACTTTATTAGAGTGCTTCTCCCACCTTTGGAAATGTTAGAGTATTTTCAGTTGCTCAATTTTTTCTAAACCTTCTCTATAATGTTGTCCCAAAAAGGTTTGGAGCTTGGTTTACCTCCCAACGGTATACCCAAATATGAGATGGGCATGAATTCAGTTTTATTCCCCAATTTTTTTGCAATATAATCTGATCTTTCTTTGAAAACGTTAATTGAAGATGGTAGATTTTAAAAGGTTGATGTTTAGACCATTTGCCGCCTTAAAAAGGTGTATAGCATATTGGATGTTTATGATATTTTCATCTTTATGAGTAAGATTGAAATCTTTGATGGATATACCTGTAAACATATTTGATTGTTCGAGGTGTTGTAGTATTCTACTGAGGTAGTCCATAGCTATCACGAATATGAAGGGAGAAATGGGATCTCCTTGCCTGATGCCTCTGTCAGGAATGATCCTCCCCCTTGGTTTACCATTTATCATAATAGAGATTGGACCGTTGAAATGCAGGATTGTATCCATCTTCTCCATATATACGAAAATTGTTTTTTCATCAAGGCATAGTCTATGAAGTTCCAGTTGATCTTGTCGAAAGCTTTTTCAATATCAAGCTTGAAGACCAGTCCTTTTATCTTCTTGCATTTCCAGAAATCAATGGCTTCATTAGTAATTAAGATTGCATTGATAATTTATCTGCCGTTAACAAAGGCCATTTGATGGCTAGATATAGTATGAGGCAATAACAGTTTCAATCTTGTGGCTAAAGTCTTGGCAAGAATCTTGTATAGGGAGGTAGTGAGATTGATAGGCCTATAATCTACATTAGTCCTACATTTATCTTTCTTGGCAATTAGAGAGATATATGTTTCATTCATATTTTTGTTTATCACACAATTTTTAAAAAAAATCCTGGAACACTTCCAAAATATTTGGCTTGAAAATGTTTCAATTTTTTTTTGAAAAAGTCTATAGTGTATTCATCTAGCCCTGGTGCTTTGTTACTGTCAAAAGATGAAAGTGCCTATTTGATTTCTTCCAAAGGGAAAGGAGCTGTAAGGTGAGTGGATTGAGAATTGTCTATAGGTTGCCAATTGAGATTCTCAATGACAGAAGGGGGATTATTATTGTTGGAGGAGTAGATGGAGCTGTAGTGATCAATAAAAGCTCTTTCAATGCCATAATTCGTATTAGAATAAGAGCCTAGGCTATCGTAAATATCAAATATTTGATTCCTCCTCCTTCTGGCGTTTCAAACCTTATGAAAAAAGCGGGTGTTTTCTTCGCCTTCTTCTAGCCACATTTTTTTAGCTCTATAAGTCCAGTATTGATATTCTTTGAGAATAAGATCAACAAGGTCAGTCTTTAAGATTTTCCTTCGGTCACTATTAATCAATTTAAGGGCATTTTGGGCTTCCAACAAGTCAATCTTGTCTATCTCAGATTTGAAAGCTTCAATATCTCTTTTAGATGCATTTTTCTTCTCGAACTGCCAACTTTTGACTTTTCTGGTCAACTTTCTCAGTCTTCGCATGAAAGCATAGCCAGGATATCTCTCTTGTGCAGTGTTTGGCCACCAACTATAGCCACTTTATTAAGTAACTCTTTTTCATTCTGCATACAATTGTTGATCCTGAAGGAAACCAGATCCCATTTGAGGTTGTTTGATTCAAGCAAAATAGGAAAATGATCAGAGGTAGCTTTGGTAAGAAGCTTGCTAAAATGATTGGTAAACATGCTTTCCCAGAATGAGGAATATAGGAATATGTCAAGTGGAGAGAACAGGAGAAACTATGAGGTTGGACCAGGTATAAGAGGCATTTGTCAAGGGAGGATCAATCAAGCCAAGACTTTGAATGACATAATTAAATTTATTCATGTTGTGTCTAGCAGGGTTGACTGAAATTAAAATGTTTCATTACTTAAGCTAACAACATTGAAATCTCCAACTAGAAGCCAATTTAGATTACAAGTAGAGACAAGGTTTGTGATTAATTGTCTGGCCCTAATTTTATTAAATATTACATAATTGGTTAAAATAATTAATTATGTTAATTCTATATATTGTTGTGAAGTTAATTTTCATGTAATGCATTCAATTATAGATTTAATCAAAATATTTAAATTTAAATTAATGTATAAAAAGGTACATGTATGTGAAAGAGAAAGCTAATAGGGAAGGAGAGGAAAAAGATGAGATATAGAGAATTAAATCATTTACTTTTTTCCTCTTTTTTTTTTTTTTTTTTTTTTTTTTTTTTTGACTATAAACAAAGGGGGTGTGAGAGAATCAAAAGGTTTAATCTTGAAATTAATTCTAGTGCATGTATTATAGCAATTGAGTAATACTTATTTTGACCATAATTAAATCGTTGCTTTTTAAAATTATCAAATAGCTATAGATAAGGGACATTATAATAGCTAATTGTCACGTCCCATCTTTGAAACATTATTATACGAAACAAGCTAGAGCCTATATATATGTGTGCACGCTTTACACCACTCTCATCTTCATCCATATCTCTACTCTCTTACTAATCCAAATTAACCTCTTCAAATGGTTTCCTCAAAGCTTGAAGCAAGAGAGAACTTGGAAACAAAAGAGAAATATGGTCATTGCTTGAGTTATATTTTGCCAACAACCGGAGACCATGAGGTGCACAGGCCCTCCTACTCTGAGCTATATAAACAACTTTGTGATGGGACTTCCCTGAACAATGGAACTAAGGCAAGTATAACATTATTTTTAATTGTTTTTTAAGTATTATATAGTTGATATTAGAAGGACTTATAAAAGAGTTAAAAGATATGATTATGAGTGATTTTGTAACGACTAAAATCACTAATTTTAACGTGTCTCAAATCACTTCTCTTCTAAAATTGTGTTTGTTCTATTTCTAAATTTCTTCTTTAACTCTAATAATCTTAACTTCCATGCATGTAATTGTTTTTAATCTAAAATCTAAATTTCTTTCAGTAATTGGATGATTCTACAACTAACATTGAAAACAAAAAACATTAGTCCTTGAAAAGTTAATTTCAATTAAACTTATATTGATCATACATCGAACAAAACTATTTCTACAAGTATGAAACCAAATATTTGACATGATTTATCACACTATTACTAGAAAAATAAATTACTTGTTAAAAGTATACAACCAAATATTAAAATGATTCTTGAACAAATCACTTGTTAATAACGTGATATTAGCGTTCAATTTTTTTTACATAGAAATAAACTTAAAACACAAATAATATGCAATTTTTTATTATTATTATTATTATTTACCTTTAATTAAAATTTGTTAAAGAGCTGAGTATGATTAGTTTGTATGCAGATTTATTGGTTTCATAGGAAGGGAAAGGGTAATGCGTACTTCATATTTCCAAAAGCCATCTCAATAGCTTGGATTGATGAATGTCAGTACTGGAGATGGATATCTATGGAGATCTTTGGGTATACTTATTTTTTTTCTATATTTTGAAATATCAATTTTCTAATATAACAAAATGTCACAATTTACACTAATACATATTTTCAGTGTCTACATCAATTTAATTTGTTATATATTTGTAAGTTAGTTAACTTAGTTGGTTATATTTGAAAGCAGTTTATTAGTTCTTCTCCTTTCAATAAGTTTTAATCTATATTGTTAGTTTATGGTTGAATTTACCTAAATAAATAAACTCTTTGTTATGTATAAACAATATTAATTTTCCCATAAATTTAGAAAACACATATTCATGTAAGCTACTACATTTAAGATTTATTATCGAAAGTAGTTTATTAATAAACAAAATTTAAATTACGAGAACAAAATTTGAATTTTAACCTAAAATATATCTCATTCTATCCTTTTATTGGTTTTCTTTTTTTTTTATTTCTTTTTTTGTTATTTTTCTTTTTCTTGTGTGTTGAAAAACGAAATGATGAATTATCGAAGGTATATACTGAGATAAAAAAAATGAAAAAATAAAACATAAAAGAAGAGATAGATTAAGTTTGAACGAATGAACTTTAATCTTCATTATTTAGTTAGATCAAAATTAAAGGGTTGTTTGGGTGTAATTTTGTGAAATGGTTTTACTGAACAAGTGGATTAAATTAGTGGTATTCGAAATAGGAAGGAAAGTTAAAATTTAACCGTCGTTTATAATTACAGTTTAGTCTCTATGATTTGATAAACGTTTCATTAATGAAACTACTTTTTAAAAATTGACAAGATTAAATTGAACTTAACTTTTTCTGAAATCATAGAGATCAAATTTACGAGGTTTAAAAATTATAACAAGTAGTTTTTTTAAGTAGTCGATCATTATTTTAAAAGTTGTTTATTTGTTGATGATGGTGTAAAAAAACTTTCGCAGTAAGAAAATTGAAGTGGCTGAGCTTATAAAAGTTTATTGGCTAGATGTACGTGTGAGGATCAAGGAATATATGCTATCAGCTGGCATTACATATGAAGTATTGTGTCATCTTTTGTTAAAGTCGTGTGCCTCTGGATGGCATGAACCTATTAACTTTGGACTCACCTTACCAAATGGGACAAAATTTGTGAACAGTGAAAGTCTAGAATGTAAGCCACGAGATGTTTGGTTTACGATCAAGGTCGAGGAATTCAAGGTCGGCGATAAACATGGTTGTTTCAATGCTAAGGAGTACGAGATTAGCATGTATAACCACAATCAACATTGGAAGTCGGGGTTGATCTTTAAAAGTTTTGAAATTCGACCAAACCAACCAAGTTGCAGATGTTAAAAATATAAATCTCTAAGTTTGTCTTACTCCAACTACCCTACTTGTAGTTTGGTTTAAATAAATGAGAGAGGTATACTACACTCTAGTTTGTTTTATAATATAAACGACAATATCACTGTGTAATAGCTGTCCAAGAAACAAATAAACAAAGATATATGTATAAAATATAAAATTACCTTTTCGCCTATTATACTTTTTTTTGTGTATATATATTTATTACAAATATAGACCTAGAGTTAACAAATAATTCTAGTATCTCAAAACAGAGAATGTTGTTATTAAGCAGTATTTGATGATATACTAAAAAAAAAATGAAGAAATGGAAACTAGTCAATTATTCATGATTAGGCTCATATGTTTAGAAGATGGTATATTTACTAATCTTTTTAAGTAAAATGTTATATTTTTTAACAATAAATTTTATTTAGTTTTTAAATTTCTTCAAGTTTATTAAAAAAAAGAATTATATTATCCCAAGATTATATTATTCCAGATTTTTCAGGGATTTGTTGCTCCCGTAGTTGATGACATTTTCTCTCACAAGAATATATTTTATTGCCTTTTTTGTCGACAAGCTTTCTTAAGATCCTTTGACCAAAATCTTTGAAGATAAATCTGAAGATAATTCTTCAAATCACTTCTGAATTGTAGCAAATTGATCTAAGAAGAAAAAGGAAAAACAAACAGTAGCTGAAATGCATTCAATTGTGAGGTAAACGTTTACCTTCAAATAACTAATACTTTACCTATAGTGTTGAACACTTCAAAAAACCCAATCCATGAAACGAGAGATAAGAGATTAAGGAAGACTTTATCAATGGAAGATTCAGTTATCAATATTAGGTGAAGCCTGATATCTTCGGAAGATTCAAATATAAATGTCATGGGGAGCCCGATATCTACTAATAAAAATGTTAATAAGAGTACCAATCTAAGGGGAGCATCATATGAAGATCTAGATTAATATTTGTTATTATGCTATGTATCGTATTGATTTTAGCATTTTTACAAATTTGTACTCATTTGAATCTTAGTAAATTAATCTCTTCACCTAAGTGTAAAAGCTCTCCGAATGTAGGTGACACTTACCGATCAACTGGGTTATCAAAGTTATTGTGTTAATTTTTATTTCCCTGTTCCTTTAGTTATCAACCTTACTTTTAACTTTGTAACAACTTTTAAGTAGAATAATATATTTTACCTTTTCAATTGGTACCAAAGAAAGTTTACACATAATGGATCTGATCCTACAACCAGGCCTTTAGTACTAGATGACACTAATTATACAAAACATTGGAGGTTCTGGTTACTAGTTGAGTACCTCTCAAGTTAACAACTAAAGGAAAAACAACTCTCAAACCTGAGTTAGAATGGACCAACGCAAAAAATTAAGCCTCTCTCAAAAATTCTCGTGCACTAAATGCCATTTACGATGGAGTTTATCAAAATGTGTTTAAATTAATAAACACATGTATTTCTACCAAAGAAGCATGGAAGATTCTTGAAATCGCCTATGAAGGAACATCAAAAGTAGAAACTTCATGTCTATAGATTCTAAGCTCAAAATTTGAATATCTTAAAATGATAGAAGAGGAAAGAATTGTTGAATTCAATGTTAGAGTATTAGATATTGCTAATGAGTCATTTGCTCTAGGAGAAAATAAATATTGCTTAATCAAAACTTGTTAGAAAAGTTTGGATGTTTTAATATGAAAGTTACTGCAATAGCAAAAGCTCAGAATATTGCAACGTTAAAATTAGATTAATTGTTTGGATCTTTGCACACCTTTGAGATGTCCATTATTGACAGAGGAGACAAAAATTAGGGTAAAAGGGTAGCCTTACGCTCCATAAATAATGAAAAACTTGCTAACAAGAAATAAAATTTGACTGAATCTATAGTCATGCGCATTATGGAAATACTAAAACTAACTGAATCTATACTTTCTAACAAAGCAATTTTCTAAAGTTGTTAAGTGATTCAATAATCGGTTAAACAATTATGGAAATCATAACAACAAAGATCATATCAACTTTTTAAGTAAAAGAAGAGACAATGATAAAAGTTCAAATAATACTAAAACTAACCGAACTTCAGATGTAGGGAATGTAAAGGTTTCAGACATTATCATGTAGAATGTCCAAACTTTCTAAAGAAAAAAAAAAGAGTTTTAATGCAACACTCTCTAATGATGAGTCACATACTAGGAGTAGTAATGAAGAAGATAGTCGTGTATTCATTAGTAGTATATCTTTATTGATGATAAAACTGATTCAACTCAGGAACCCCATTCGTTATCACTCCAGATAATAACATGACTTATAACCAACTATACTTGTAATCGCAAGAATATTTGTGTCCCGTCTCGTCCCAAAAAGTCGTTTCTCCCAACTCATTGGAGGCGTGTCACCTAATCCCTCAACACGTATCACACATTATGACAACGCTGAATGCTTAAGTAAGCAAAGCAACTTCTACACAAATACTTAAACGTAAGGCTTAGCGTCAGGCTTTCTTAACACAACGCAAAGAAGTACAATGAATTATCTCCTTGACGCCTCTGAATCTACATAAACTCCAAATTGAAACACGATTCATCAGAGACCTTCCTATCCTCTAGGATGAGATTGGTTTGTGATAACCAATTGGGATGGAAAAGGTTTTAGAGAGAAGCTATTTTGCAGAAAAACGAAATCATTAGTTGAAGAAAACTGTTTTCTTCAGAGTATTTATAACTCACGAAAAGAGAGTAGAATAGAATCATGGGATTCTATTAATTTAAAAAAATATTAAATTAATAGAAATTTCAAATCAACTAATTAATTAATTAATAATTAGTTAAATTATATTTAATTAATATTTCATTTAAATCATATGTAATGAATAACTCTCCAATATCTTATAGTTTTATATTAATTAAATAAAATAAAATAAAACTAAACTATTATTAATTCTCCAATTAATTAATAGCTAAATTAAATATTTGATATTTAACTTAATATTTGAATCATATTCAAATATAAATTTCTCTCATACCAAATAGTTTTAATATGAATCTAATTCACATTAAATTAATATTTGAACTTATTCAAATATTTTATCTCTCATAAATTAATTTTGAATCATATCCAAAATTAAATTTATATAATAAAGTTTCATTAAAATATAAATTTTATATTATAATGTATCACTATACATTATACTAATTTCCAAAGTAAATTGGAACATTTCAAATTACAACCAATATAAATAAGTCTCAGTACCTTTTACAAGCTAGGAAGGGGACCTAATGGACCTACAGATCATAAGCTACAGCGTTATGAGATTAATTGGCTAAACTCATTAACCACATTAATCAATATTCGTTAACTGTGTCTACACTCCACTAAAGATTCATAGTTAAACTCTTCTCACTATAAATATATTTATGTGTCCACGGATATAGACCAATAACAATAAGTTATTCCTTCACGAGTGTTCGTAACACCAGCTGGGTCAAATTACCCTTTTACCTCTGGGTTACCTCTAGTCCTTAAATACCAATGTTCCTCTAATGAACAACTTGTTTATGGTCCAACCAATAAACAAAAATTCTTCTCGTGCCATAGAGAGGGTAAAGCCCTTTGTTCAAGTCCCGGAGACACCATTTAAGGAAACACTCACCTACTTACCCTAAAGTAGGAAAGGAGTGAATTTCATCTTGTGTAATTATGTTTTCAGCTCCCCACTCGGTCTTGTCCCTAAAATAATAAGCATATTGAGTCGATAATCTTGTCATTCTCACCCGTACAAATCAAAAAACAACCCCTTACGAACAGGAGTTCATAATACACTCATGATTAAGACTAAATTACCTAGGTCGTCCTAGTGAAGTAGAAACCTAACTAGTTAACAGAGTTACATCTAGTGGTTACTATTTTTCGTGGTCTAGTCTTATGCAACTCATTTGCATAGGATACCCTCACTCGCATGTCACCTACACAAACGCGTTGAATCATTGTGTTTGTATCAAATACAAAATTAGTTGTATCTATAGTGTTACTAGGATAAGATATCCAGCCTTATTCCTATACTATAGACCCTTTAAGTTGATCTCTAACATTGATCTCTGTATGTCTCTACATACTCTTCAAGACTCATCGAACAACTTCAGATGTTAGTTTATTGGATTTGGGTTATTAAGACAAAACTAATAATATAATCAATAACATTTATTGAAATTATAAATAGAACACTCTATTAATAACGGTCAATGGATTATATATACAATCTACAAATTTTAGAACATAAATCCCAACATTAACTAAATGCATAATTAATTCTATTCAATAAGTCATTGTTCATGATCACTATATGCGAAGTACTAACTATGTACCTCTTTATCGCGTAACTACTAAGTCTTTGTTGAGTGCAAGTTTTTCTACTGCTTGTCCAAGTATAAGTGAAGCAATAGATTTATCTGGGTGATCCAGAGTCGAACACAAAGAATTTCTATCAAAAATTAGTCTAAAATTTACTCATCAATTAGGTGGTATAAAAGAATAAATTAAATAAAGTATAAAAGAATCAGAACTAGAATTAAAACTACATATGTACACCTAGAGAATCTGTAAAGGGGAATAAATTGATGCAAGATGGAGATGCTGACTAACTGGTATGCGAGAAAAGGGTGAAGGAAGGTATACGCATTATTAGGAGATTAAGCACTCTGAGAGCTTCGATGCAATATAACTTGCTTAACCAACTCATGATTAAAGCGAGCTTCTCTCAAAGTCTTTATGCACCCCAAATTTTAAGGTATTTCTCTCAACTTAAGTTTTTAAATTTATTAAGTTTTAATAAGTTTGGTTGTGTTTTCGAATTTAATATGAAGTGAGGGGGTCTTTATTAGAAAAGAAAAAGAAAAGAGAATGAAAAAGGGAATGATAATGGTTAAATAATAATATAATATAATAATAATATTATTATTATTATTATTAATTTATCCTTATAATATTATTTTTCTCTTTCTTGATTTCGTGCGCCTCTTTCCCTAATTCTTCATCTTCTTCTTTTCGTTATTTTCTCCCTAGCCTCATTGTTGTTCTCTATCCATCAAGCAGTCGCTGTCATTCTTCAAGCTTCGTCCAACCAACTTTCTCTCCAGTTCTTCGACCGTTCTTCAGCGTTCGACGTCCGTCGTTAGGGTTGCACAAGCCAAGAACCGAGCCTTTCTTCCCGTTCGTGCACAACTTTGTCCCTTGCAGATCTCCGCTTTCGGTGTTGTCAAGGTCACAGCCTTCGTGCCGCATCCTCTAGATCAAAATCGAGTGGTTCGTTGTCGCTCCAATCTGCCTCCGTTCGTGAAGCTCTGTCGCCGCTGCACCTGTAGCTGACTTCAATCGATCACACCATCACGCCACGCCGTCGCGTTTCCTCATTCGACCGACCCAGATCTATTTTCCCTCATGTCTGACAGCCGCACGTCGTGGAGTGCTGCTGCTGCATTCTTCGTCTATCGACCGTGAAACAGCCACTGCTGGTTCTCTATTTCGATCTTCGTGCGTCGAATCCATCTTTTCTAAGTTGCAGTTTCTGCCTTGCCACGAGGAGTATTGGGTTTTGGTGGTAAGTTTGTAATAGTGGGTTTGATGATTCTACGTTGTAGTTTCGTGGAGGTGTAATGTCGAATTAAACGATTGGTTATTATTATTCTTAAAGGTGCAAATTGAGGACAACACTTAAATTCCTTGCGTTTCAAACGCGTTGAGTTGGAGTTCGATTCTCTGGAATTTACATATAGAGTGAATTGAATGGATGAGATTTTTTGTGGAAGTGATTGATATCTGTTCAATTATGTTTAGGTCGGTTCGTTGCACTTTAGCTTGATAAAGAAGCTTATGTAATGTTAAGGTAAGAGATTTTCTACTATTGATCCCTATATCAAAATGCTAAGTGTTGACTGAATTGAGAATATTGAACTGACAGAATTGAAGGTGGTTGGCTGTTATGTTAATGTATAGATAGTGTACTATATATTGAATTGACTGAACTGAGGTGGGTGAAGCTTATGTGTAAGTTTAATTGTTTGAGGAACCGTTATGCTAATGTTTGATTATGTACTGGTTTGGTTAAATTGATTGTATATGTGTTGAACTGAAAGAATGATATGATGGTAGCTTGAAGTGTAATTTTAGTTGACTATTTAAAATGTTAGAATGGACTGAGCGAAAATTGTTAGCTTTATCTATAGGGTAGTGTGCCTTGTAGGTGTCTACAAGATCACCACATGTTGTGCATCCTACGAAGCACTAGATTGATAGGTGCATCCTTCGGGAGCACAGACTGATACATGCATCCTTTGGGAGCATTAGACTGATATGTGCATCCTTCAGGGCCATTAGATTGATTGTGTGCATCCTATGAGATCACGAGACTGTTATGATGCAGGGTACCTCAAAATATGGAGTTAACAGTTTTATCCCTAACAGGACCAGTAGTGGGTCTATTACTGGGTATATTTATACACCCCCTTTTATGTTTAACTTTTTCAGGCAAAGGTAGTACGAGAGGTAGCCGACGAGGGACAAAAAGGACACGTGATCGCCATAGGGGAACTTTCCTTCAAAATTTCTTCTGCTTAGTGTTTTTACTGTTTCCAGTTTTGAGGATTTAAAAATGAGTTTCATGTTTAGAACGGTTTGTTTCTAAGTGATTTACAAACGATACTTTAGAAATCTTATTTTGGTTAAAATAGGGCCCGAATTAAGCTTCTTTGACTTTCTTTATTGTTTCAAATAAAAGTTTACTATGTCTATTTTGTGTTAACCAAAGTGTTTTTGTTTGGAATAATGACTTCGATTTAATTTGAAAAGTTGGATCGTTACACTTTATACGCCACACTTGCTCACCTTTCGTGATGCAAATGATTGTGCTTGATTAGGCGATATATATCTAGAAGAATTCACTTATAATACTTATAGAGCTTCGCGATTAAGAACAGCAATCTCTTGGTGCCTAATGTTCACACTTGTTCACCTTTAGAGACACAAATGATGGAAGTTATCTTGTAGAGTGGAGTTTGTCTCCAAACTCCTCTTTTTCAGGTGTTAACCTTATCCTTGTTACTTCCCCTCTCAGATAGTTGGCGATATACACTGGTCAAGCAATGAACATAGCTCAACAAACGCGAAAAGAATTATAAGTTAAACTTCTTATCAAGAACTTATCACAAACCTAACTACTAATAACACATTGACAAGTGAGAAGTCAAGAAATGATGGGTTGAAAAGGTGTAAACATGTAATATATATAAAGAATGCAGGTCTTAAGCCATTGTACAATATGAACAACATATATTACAAAGATGTATAAAAATGAAGAGAAAAGAGGATGGAAAATATCATAACTTAGGGGACCAAGGGAGTACAGATTCTTCCCTACTTAGAAGCCAAGCTCTCACTTTTACAACTGCTTGGAGAATAAGAAGAAAACTTTTAGAGACGGTGGAAAGGTTATTCCTTTCCACCACTCTCTAGAGATTTGCCTATTCCAAGCCTTTGGCCAGTCTATTCAGACATCTGGCCGTCTTGGTCCATTCAACCCTCTCTTTTCTTTAGTGAAGGAGACTAATTTTTATAGGCAGCTTTTAGCGGAAAAACTTTTGTTCCTCTAAACATTTGAGCGTTGTGCTCTAAACTCTGTCAGTGTCATGTCACATTATCTCCAACTACTATTCTTCACGCGAGAGGCTATGTGATTTTCTATCTTATTCTTTTTTTCATATTCTTGCGTTTAGACATTGAAAACGGGGTAAAGCAGGCATAAAGCTTTATGTGAAGTGTATTTCTAAATAATTATGTATTTACAACATAAGTTATGCATTTTGACATCTTTACCATGCGTTTCGGTTCCATTCTTCTACCTAAGAGGTCATAATAACTTGTATTTTTACAAGTTATAATTCAACAACTTTAACTCTGATTAGCTTAGCCTTTAATATTTAGCTTAACAAGTCCTTTCAACTACTTGTGCGACAGACACAAGATAATGCAGCGGAATGAGTACAACTTCTTTTTCTTTATTAACTTAACACTTTTACAATAAGGAATAAATAGTTTTTAGACTTTTCCTTATAATAAGACTTAAACATAAACTTGAGGTCTTCCTTTCCCTAGCACAACCTTTCCAACTTGTCACTTAGTTTTCTCACCTCATCGTGTAGCAATGAACCTTGTTCTCTCTTTGTCGTTAAGGTGTGGCTCTTCGCGTCAAGGTCTTTAGGAGTTCGAGACCTCTTTCTTCAACCCCTTCCCCTCGAGTCATAAACATACCAACCCTAAGGCAGTTTTCAATAACCCTTTTCTCTCTACTCTGCTAAACGCTACTCATGGCAGGTACCTGGAGATGTAAAGTACACCCTAGTCCTTTGCCTCGATCGCTTAACCACTTCTATTAGCGGTCCATGTTTAGAGTTACCTCTTTCTTAACTCAGCTCTCTAGCTTCCTGAACCTGGGCTTGGCCGATTGGGTATTACACACGCTTCCTTTCAAAGCTGAGCCATACGTGCTAAGGAGCGATGCGCTTGCCAACCAACTCCTCAAGCATAATAGAAACTTTCATAGTTAACACGCCATGTAAGACTATAGAGACACTTTGTCTTCCCTCTTTAGCTTGGCTATACAGTCTTAGATCTAACCTTCGCATGCCTCAATGCCTAACATCTTGGAAAGGGAAAACAGTTAAAGCGTAAGTCAAACGGACTTAATGAGTGAAGGGTTCGAGAAAACTTTTTAGGGAAAAACACAAGTGATCTATAATAACATAAGCAGTAATTCCTAAACGGCAAAGTTCGCCGCAGCGAGCAGTTAGCACATATGGCATAACAGTCATAATAAGGTCAAACTACACTGCATAAATCTCACTGCATCAAGGCATAAACAATTCCACCATCAGAACCACAAGCACCATAAGTACCATGCGATTAGAACATTTTGCAATCCATACTCATTACTGAGACTGGGGATTCTCCCCTCTCCTAGACCTGGAATCCACGCTCGACCAGCGTCATGCAAGTTACCTGGAATTTCCTCCAGTGCCTCGTCACAGTCACTCTTCCTTAGACTTGGGATTTTCATTCATCCAACGTCACGCAATAAGTCTTATCTTTTCTCGACATGTCATCATTACAAACAGTAACCAGAAAGATTAGCTTCCTAGTTCATAATATAAAAGTATAGTAACGATATCATGCAATAAGCATTTATGACGGAATACTTTCAAAGAATCATCAATAGAATACATTTTGCACTCATCAAGTTTACAAACACAACATTAACTACTGATGAAAATCACCAATAAAATCTTTTCCCTCATTGATGAAAGATTCACGGATACTCCACTTATAAGAAATAGTCTGAAACAAATATTTGTTACAGGGACACTCGTTTGGATTAGGATGAATCATTCACAACAATTATTCATATTTGTAAACAAGTACAGAAAGAATCAGTAATAATGACAACTTAGAAACCACGTCAAATCTTGTTTCATCACTCACCATATGCTTAGCCTCGATCCCTTTTTTCTTTGCTTTTGGACTCCTTTTCTCCCTAGCAGTTCTTCCACCCTCCTGTTCAGCACTCTAAACTCCCGTTTGTCCCTTTAGTTAGAAAATCTCACTCTTTCAAAAGAAGACACTTTCTTCCTTTGATTTTTAGCCTTATTATAGTGACTTTCGCGTCTAAGGGTCACTTCTACTCTTTACACGTGTCTCTTTGTCATTTCACCGCGTCATGCAACCAACCTAAACTAGACACGTAGTCTAAACATCAACGAAAATTTTATTTTTCCTTGAGACGGACACCTTATCTCCTTAGGAAGCCAAACTCTTTAATCATTAAAATTTCCTCTATCTTCTCAGAAAACATCAGATACGTACTTTCTAAATCGTCCAGCCACGTCAATAGGCACCTACCTCTCGCCACACTAAATAGGCATGGTACTTCTTCACGCATTATTAAACGTCTAACTTTTGACATTCAATGCAGGCCTCTTTCTCGATACTTACTCTTAACTCATTGCTTACACTCACACAATATGGCTTAAACAAGCATTTCTTTTTGTGTCACCTTCTTTCCTTTTTCTTACTCAGTGGAATGTCCTATACTCCTATCCAGAATGACTTCCCAGCAAGGGTCCTCTCCAACCAAACTTCCTTTCTTTGGGTCAGGGTCTCACACTTACTCCTTTTACGAAATACATATTCTACTATCAAAAATCTTTTCTCTCAGCATCCTTGCCTTATGGTTTTTATCGCATTGGTGGTAAGCATTAAGGGCCTTACAATTTGTCTATTCTTTAACAGCAGAAAGACAGGATTCAAGAATTCCTTGAAGACAAACCTCGATTGTTAACTATCATCTCCACTTTAAAAAAAATAATTAAAAAATACGAAATTAGAATATGACAACATTGCCAAATCAGTAAAAAATTTAAATTTAGGTAATGAAAATCTTAATTTAATTCTTGAATCTTGCAAAAACATTACTAATAAAGAAGGTATTGATTATAATAAAGCAGAAGGAAAAATGAAGAAAGATCATAAGATTATTTTTGTTCGAGCACACACAAGTGAAATAAAAGGACCTAATGGAGATCACACAGTCAATAATAATTTGCACAAAGATGGTCCAAAGCTCAATAACTCTGAAATATGGATGTGCCATTATTGTGGTAAAATTCACATATTCTTCCTTTCCACTACAAGCTACTTAGAGAAAGGCCTTATAACTCATCTCAAAAGAAAAATGTTCCTAAAAAATTCAATCTATTTAACTATAAACCTAACTTGCCGAAAATGGAATGGATAATTAAAACCAAGGTCTCTTCTAAAAATTTTAAATGCAGTGTAGCCTTTACCACCATTCATTCAACAACTACAAAAGATTGGTACTTTGACTGTGGGTGTTTTAGACATATGACAGGAAATCAAGCTTTCTTCTCTGAATTAAAGGAATGTACGTTTCGTCATGTGACTTTCAAAGATGGTGCTAGAGCTAGAATTCTAGGTAAATATAATATACTCAAACATGATCTACCAAATCCACTAGAAGTCAAACTTGTTGAAGGTCTAGACGCTAACCTGATTAGTGTAAGTCAACTGTGTGATCAAGGCTATACAGTAAATTTCTGTAAAGAAGAATGTGTAGTCTTCGAAAAAATAACTCAATTTTTATGAAAGAAACTTGACATGATAATTATTATCACTAGATCTCTTATATTGAAAAAACAATATAATCTAACAAATGAAGAAGCATAAATTTGGCATAAATGACTCTAGGAATTAATAAAGCCTTAAAAGAAGATGTTATTCTAGGAATACCACCATTGCATATGAACTTTGACTTAATCTGTGAAGAATGTCAAATTGGTAAACAAATAAATACTACACACAAGAAATTTGGCCAATGTTATACTAACAAGGTGCTAGAGTTTCTTCATATGGACCTAATGGGTCCAATGTAAATAGAGAGTCTTTAAAGAAATATGCTTTTCTTTGGATTTATGATTACTCTTGGTACACATGAGGTTAAGTTTCTAAGTGAAAAATTAGACACTATCAAAGTGAGTAAAACTCTGTGTTTACAACTTTAATGAGAACAAGGAAAAAATATTATTCAAATTTATAGTGATCATGGTAGAGAATTCGAAAATGAAGAATTTAATGGAAAAGAAGGTATACTCCATGAATTCTCAGCACCTCTAACTCTGCAACAGAATGAGGTAGTTGAATAGAAGAATCAAATTTTACAAGAAATGACTAGAGTAATGTAACTTGCAAAAAAAGTTCCTCTACATTTCTGGGCAGAGACTTTTAACATAGCCTGCCATATACATATAGAATCACCTTACGATTAGGAACATCCCATACTATCTATCAATTATGGAAAGGAAGAAAATGTAATTTAAAATATTTTCATATTTTTGATAGCATTGTTTACATCCTTGTTGATTGTGAATATCATAGAAAATGGGTGCAAAATTCGATGCATATTGTTGTAAATGATATTTCTGGGTTATTCTTTAAACAATAGAGCTTATCATTTTTTTAAAAAAAGAACTCAAATTGTCATGGAAACAATCAATATTATTGTAAATGATATTGAAAAGACACCTCCTCACTCTAAACGCTCAAATGATGATGGGTTTTTCTATGAAAGCATGACACAAAAGAATTTAGAAATCTTTTTAGCTGTTTTTAATGACAAAAGTATTGGTGAAGACGTGAATAACACAAAAACTACTACGAGCTCTGCTAAAACTTCAAACACGCCTAGAATAAGTGCTCCTTCCACTCATATTCAAAACAATCATCTTACAAATAGCATCATTAGTGATTTAAATACTGCCATCACAATAAGAAAGAAAGATAGAATTGTTTAATGCCAAACTGATTTCCAATCTCTACTATACTTCACCCACTGAACCTACTACAGTTACTAAAGCTCTTAAAGATTAATTCTGGGTTAATGCGTTATGCAAGATGAACTAATACAATTCAAGAGAAATAATATGTGAAATTTAGTTCTAAACTTCTACACTCTGTTGCTCTATCTAAACAGTTACTAACTTGATCAAGTGTTGGTGGTCAAGCACCACTCTTGTGTGATTTTTTCTATTTTCCTAGGTTATTTGTTTGATGTCAGTTGAGCTAAGTTCTTGTCAGTCATTATACAAAATTTTATAGGAAGTACACCTATTTTTGTTACAAATAATTATTAATTACCAAATATTCCTTTCGCCAAGGATACTGAATTACTCTATACGCTAGGTCACGTAACTTCACATTTAAACTACTAAGATCATCATCATCTGAGAGTATACAGATTCATCCTTGTTGCTCAGGCCACTAAGCATAATACGCTCCTTTCAACACATCAACTAGCATTTCATCACCAAGTAGTCCCTTTCACTCATGGTGGCCTTTACTCTTTATGTGCACATAAAAGTTAGCTCATTCAAATGAAGCAACTAATGGTGTGAACACCATTTCATAAACATTGAGATCAAATCACGCTTTGAAACATAATAAAACATGTTGTAAACATAAAGGCTTTGCATATAAATTTTCTTTTAGAAAGTTTCATTTTTAAAATCGTCATCAAGAATTTATAAAGAAAGCTTGAAGTCAATATAAAAACCTTTGAAGAAAGTACTCACAAAACTTCAAAGAAAGTACTCATAAAACTTAACTACAATTATCCTTCTTCCTCTTCTTGCATAGTCTTCTTGTCACACCTCACCCCAAGCACCTACTTTCTTGGCTCGAGATGTGGCATGATGTCAGCTGAAGCCATTGACCTTCAAAAGAACTCCAACTCACCCTTGCTTGATAAACGTGAAACATTTAATAGCGAAAGTATTTAAACTTAAAAATACTTTGAAACCGTAGTGTAACCCATTTGAAATTCCTTTTATGAATACTAAGTAAAATATATTAAACATGAAGATGTAAACTTTTGAGTAAGTATCGTAATGTTTTAAGAAAAATAATTCTTTTTATAATTAATAACTCAGTTGGTCTGGCAGCAGTAAGTTCAGCACGCGGAGATTCACAATCTGTACCTAGAAAGAGGGAAAACATTTTAAAATAGTAAGTCGAAAAACTTGGTGAGCAAAAATTTTAGAAAATAAGTTTTCACAAACAGTTTAATATAAACTTGAAGCTTTAAATACATTTTTCAGTAAACAGTTATTTGATAACATGATACTTGAAACATTTATATTGCTTTTCAAAGACAATGTTCCATAGTCATGGATAGTATTTACCCCTTCGTCCGAAGACGGAACAGTCCTTTGGAAGCTATCCTCCTCCTTAAAGGCATAAATGTATACCCTTTCTGATGACCCATAAACTATAGGCTCGTCAACCCTACCATCAGTATGGAGTTAACCACATGTATACATTAGGTCTCATGAAATACTAAGGCATGGAGAAAACATTTGAAAACATTGAAATAATTTCCTTGGCCTTGATCATGAAATCATTCAAACATGGTATAACATGCACATTAGTACAGAAACATTTATCATAAATCAAACTTGAAATAACAACATTGAAATTCATGCTTTATAAATCATTTCACAAGCTATTGCTTGTAAAGCTTCAAACCATACTCAATAAATACTTTAGAAATCATGGTGTTACTAGCAGCACTTGAACAAAGCCTTAGTCATGAGATTCCTCTTAAGCCCCATTGATCTGAAAAATTCACATTTTATCCTTAATTAATCCTTTGAACATGAAAATATCCACAATTTTTCTTAAAACTCCTAAAAATATCATAACAGCTCAATACAGCCTAAAAACAGCCCGGAGTTGATCACTAAAATAGAGGATGGGGTTGGTTGCGCGTGCATGGCTTGCGGCCTTGTCGCATGCTAATCTCACTGAGGTGGGTCGCGTGCTGCATGCTAACCTCACAGTGAGGTATGCCACGTGCGTCCTTGTCGCCTACCCAGTGATAACGTGTATAAATATTTGTTATTATAACTCCTTTTATTAGAATAATGAGGTCAAAACCCATAAGAAGATGATCAAAACGCGTAACTTTTTTTCTAAACGCATAAGTATTTGGAGATACACTTTACATAAGTATTATGCCTGTTTTACGCTATTTTAATGTCTAAAGCACATAATAATGAACAAAGAAAGAAACTAATGAAACGCAAGAAACATCTCGTGAAAGGACTACACGATAAGGAACTCACCTAGCGATTAACGCTTCCAGACAAGGAACAATGTTATCAGACGAGGAAGGGTCACTAGAAGACACAAGGGAGAAGTTGGAGCTAATATGACATCCAACAGATACTTTTTGGCGGATGGCACTGACAAGTTCAGAAGAATAGAAGTTTCCCTCCCAAATGTTGCCTATATAAAGTCATATCCTTCAACCTAGAAGAGGACGTCTCAACGAGCGCAGTGCCTGAATAAGCCAAAACTGTAACACCCCAGAATTTAAAGTATTTTATTTTAATCGAATTACCTTTTTTTTTTTTAAAGATTTTCAAATATTTGGGTGTTGTATACCATAAATTTAAGGAAAAGAAAAGAAATAAGAATTTAATAAATAAGTAATAGTAATAATAGTTATTATTATTATTTTTATTATTATTATTAATATTACTATTATTATTATTTATAAAAAATCAAAAAAATAAAAATAAAAGAAAAAAAAATTCTCTCCCCTCTCTCCCTCACGCGCGCGCACAAACCCCCCCCCCCTCCATTTTCTTTTTCTTCTTCTTCTTCTTCGGCAGCCCCAGCCGACCGCCCCCCCTTTTTTCTTCTTCCCTTTTCCTTTCTTCTTGTCGTCCGATAAAGCCGAACCGCACGCATCCCAGTCGCCGCCTGCTACCGTCTGCACGCCGTCGTCCCAGCCAGTCGCGACGCCTCGTCCGCCAGCCAAAAACTCCCCCTCCTCAGATCTGTCTCCTGGCGTCTCCGTCCGCCGCCGCCGTGGAACCGGGCAGCGTCTGTCGCTCGCCGTGAGACCACCCCAAGCCGCCGCATCTCCATCCACCAACCATCAGCAGCCGTCCGCGCCGGATTCCATTCGGGAAGGCCAGCCGCCAGGCGGTTCTTCATTTTCCAGCCGCGGATTGGAAGCCGACCCATGCCCAAATTGATTGCACAATGTCGCTTGCCCTAGTCTTGTGTGCCGCTGCCGCTACGTCGTTGTAATTTCGTTGGGTAACGATGAAATTGATGAATTTGGGGATCTACATTGAAATTTCGATTTGTTGATGTTGTTAAATTGGTTGCTTGGATGTTCGATCTTAGGTTGAGGGTAACGCTTGAAGTCGTTGGGTTCACAACAAACATTAGTTTTAATTGGAGCTTATTTCGTGAATTTGGGTAAGTTGTGAAACATCACATTGGGTTGATTTTAAATGAATGATGCGTTGGAGAAAAATATTGAGTATTTATCTTAATGTTTAGGTTCGTCTTCACAGACTTTACGCGGTTAAGGAGCTTACCTAACTCCAAAGTAAGGGACTTTTTACTGGGCTCAAATAAAAAATATTTGGATGTATTGGCTGCATAGATCGTACTGTTATATTGAGTAGAGATAACGACCATTATGTGTATGTTTGAATGTAGACTTGTGGTTGAATGTATGTATGACTGTCTGGTTATGTATATGTACAATTGTAAGGATGTGGGAATGACTGAACCTTGTAGATGCGGCTCATATAAGGTGTGGCTTGAACTGGTAGATGGTTGTGTAAACCGAATGTACGATATACAACTATGGTAGTGTTATTGTGAACGGAAGAGACATCATGGCAGTGCCATTGTAGACTGAAATGAATGTTAGGATTATTTTAGTTGTTGACTGATGTATCGATGTGTTTCTTGACTGACCTTAGGTTAAATTGGAATGAAATGGTTGTTTGAAGTTAAGTGGAAAGTTTATATGATGAGGACGTTTGACTGGGTTGTATATTGACTGTTGAGATGTATAGAAGGGACTGAGGGGTAAATTATTGGTTTCCTAGTGGGTAGTTACCTTGCGGGTGCCCTATGGGATTATCACCCTTTGTGCATCCTTCGGGAGCACTAGACTGATATGTGCATCCTTCGGGAGCACTAGACCGATATGTGCATCCTTCGGGAGCACTAGACTGATACGTGTATCCTTCGGGAGCACTAGACTGATATGTGCATCCTTCGGGAGCACTAGACTGATACGTGCATCCTTCGGGAGCACTAGACTGATATGTGCATCCTTCGGGAGCACTAGACTGATATGTGCATCCTTCGAGAGCACTAGACTGATATGTGCATCCTACGGGATCACAAGACTGTGACTGTGCAGGGTACCCCATAGGAAATTAATAATTTATTTTCCCCTAACGGGACCAGTAGTGGGTCTCTTACTGAGTATATTAATACTCACCCTTTTTATGTTTAACTTTTCAGGCAAAGGTAACACGAGGGGCAGACCGACGTGGGACAAGAAGGAATCGTGATTTGCCATATGGGACTGTCTTCTAATTGCTTCCGCTGACGGTTTGAAAATATTTTGATTGAACTAAGTTTACAAATAGTTAAAAAAAATTTGTAAACAGCATTTGAAATTTTGTATTTTGGAAATAGGGCCCGATTAAAATTTTCTTTCTTTTTTCTGACGGTTTCAACGGAAATTTTGCTATGTCTTTTGTCAACAAACGGTTTTGAGCAAAAGTAACGACTTAGACAAGGTCGAAAAGTCCGGGTCGTCACAGTTGGTCTCAGAGCCTAAATTTTAGGTTCTGTAGACTGACTTATGATTTAAGTCCATGTTTCTGTGTCCCTATGGCTAACACGATCCTTCGTCACTCGTCAGGTATGCTTTTATGTTTAATAAGTACGGTATTAATAACATGACCTTGCCTAAGTTAAACTAGACTGTCTGAGGTGCATTGATGTTTAAGACTAAAAGGAAAATTTTTGGTGGATGTTAGGAAACCATGCCGCCAAATAGAGGTGCACGTAGGGGTGGTTTTAGAGGCCGAGGTAGAGGCGCAGGGCGTAGTCAGCCTGCCGTGGGCCAAGCTGACCAGCATGTCCCTGTTGCACCTGTTACTCAAACGGATTTGGCAGCCTTATCTGCTCACCTAGAGCAGAGGATCGCAGAGCTTATTGCTGCTGCTATGACTCAGAACCAGCCTACACCAGTGGTTCACCCTGCACCAGCAGCTCTACCTGCGTCCGTAGACCCTCCTTTGTATGGACCAGTCGTACAGCTGCCACAGATGTTACCAAATCAGCTTTCTGCAGAGGCGAAACACTTGAAGGACTTTAGGAAATATAACCCTCAGACTTTTGATGGATCACTGGAGGATCCTACCAAGGCGGAGTTATGGTTGTCTTCTGTGGAAACCATTTTTAGTTATATGAGATGCCCAGAAGAGCACAAAGTTCAGTGTGCTGTCTTTCTTCTTAGAGATAGAGGTATTATCTGGTGGAGGTCTACACTGCGTATGTTGGATGGAAAGTTGGACCAGATCACATGGGACCGGTTTAGAGACTGTTTCTATACCAAGTTTTTCTCGGCTAACCTTAGAGATGCTAAAAGCCAGGAATTCTTGGAATTTAAGCAAGGACACATGACAGTTGAGGAGTACGATCAGGAGTTCGACATGCTGTCACGCTTCGCCCTCAGCTTGTTGGTAATGAGCAGGCCAGAGCTGAGAGGTTTGTTAGAGGATTAAGGGATGACATCAGAGGCTTTGTGCGAGCACTAAAGCCCTCCACTCAGGCTCAAGCACTGCGTTTGGCAGTAGATGTGAGTATTGGAAAGGACGAGGTTCAGCCAAAGAGTGTTGACAAGGGAACCTCATTTAGTCAGAAGAGAAAGGCGGAGCAGAAGTTCGTCGAAGTTCCTTAGAGGAACATGAGGTCAGGTGGTAATTTTCGCCGTTTCCAGCAGAGTTTCTTTGGGTCAGGTGAAACTGCCAGAGAGAAACTATTGTGCAACACTTGTGGAAAGCGTCATCTGGGTCGCTGTTTATTTGGGATAAGGATTTGCTTCATGTGTAGGCAAGAGGGGCATACAGCTGATCGTTGTCCTTTGAAGCCTACTGAGTTTGGGCAGAGCAGTCAGGGAGCGAGAGCACCACAGCAGGGCAAAGTTTTTGCTACTAACAGATCCGAGGCTGAAAGGGTTGGCACAGTTGTTACAAGTACGCTACCAGTGTTGGGGCACTTTGCCTTAGCTTTGTAACCCATGCATGCTTAGAAGTGGAGCCCCTAGATTATGTTTTATCAGTGTCTACACCATCTGAGGAAATTATGTTGTCGAAGGAAAAGATTAAAGCATGCCAATTGAGATAGCTGGTCGTGTGTTGGGTGTAACCTTGTTAGTATTGGATATGCATGATTTCGACGTAATTTTAGGCATGGATTGGTTGGCTGCTAATCATGCCAGTATTGATTGTTCTCGTAAGGAGGTAGTGTTTAGTCCTCCTACCGAGCCTATTTTTAAGTTTAAAGGGGTAGGGACCGTGGTCATACCTAAAGTAATTTCGGCTATGAAGGCCAGTAAGTTACTCAACCAGGGTACCTGGAGTATCTTGGCCAGGGTGGTGGATACTAGAGAAGTTGAGATTTCTTTGACCTCAGAACCGATAGTAAGAGAATATCCTGATGTATTTCCAGAAGAGCTTCCAGGACTTCCGCCTCACAGGGAGATTGATTTCGCTATTGAGCTGGAGCCGGGTACCGCTCCCATCTCTAGAGCCCCTTACAGGATGGCTCCTGCTAAATTGAAAGAATTGAAGGTACAGTTACAGGAATTGCTTGACAAAGGTTTTATTCGACCTAGCGTATCGCCTTGGGGTGCACCCGTACTGTTTGTGAAGAAGAAGGATGGATCGATGCGTCTTTGTATAGATTACAGAGAACTTAATAAGGTGACAGTCAAGAATAGGTATCCACTGCCCAGAATTGATGATTTGTTTGATCAGTTGCAAGGAGCTACTGTATTCTCTAAGATTGATTTACGCTTGGGTTACCATCAGTTGAGGATTAAAGACGGTGATATTCCTAAGACTGCTTTTCGTTCGAGGTATGGACATTATGAATTCATTGTAATGTCTTTTGGATTGACAAATGCGCCTGCTGTATTTATGGATCTGATGAACAAAGTGTTTAAGGACTTTTTAGACACTTTTGTAATAGTCTTCATTGATGACATTTTAGTTTATTCCAAGACCAAGGCTGAACATGAGGGACATTTGCATAAAGTTTTAGAGACTCTTCGAGCGAATAAACTTTATGCTAAGTTCTCAAAGTGTGAATTCTGGTTGAAGCAGGTGGCTTTCCTTGGTCATGTGGTTTCTAGTGAGGGACATTCTGTGGATCCTGCAAAGATTGAGGCTATTATCAGTTGGTCTGTAGACTCGGCCTATTTCCTCTTGGCCTATCAAACAAACCAAAACCAAGCGTTAGAACCTTATATAGTTTTGTATCTTATACTAAACATAAAATGAAAGCACAAAGATAACATCCATCAATTTTAAACTTAGGTATAAATGAACATTTCAAATTTTTCCCAGCATTTTTCAGATTCAACAGCACTACTTCAAATAATCATAACATTCTCAACACTTCACTAAAATTAATGCTCTTTATATCAAACTTTTTAGTTTGAACTCCTCTACAAGTTACCTGAAAGAAATAAAACGAAATTTCTAACAGATTGCTACATAAATCGCCCATAACAGAGGTAGCCCAAAATCAGGTCTTCTACTAACCTCTGTTTTGTTCCTGCAATTAAGCTTACTTCTAGTCATTTTGAGCTCACGACATCTTCATGAAAGTTGTAGGAAATTGAATAAGCTTCCATATCTAATAGAGCTTCTAATTCGCTCTGTACAATCTAAAAAATTTAAAACAACAGAGGGTTCACGATTTCGCACACCTAACTGAGACCTAAATGCCTTTTCGAAAACACTAATCTAACATCAAACCAACACAAAAATCAGAGGATGTCTTTTTGAATTCAAACTGTCATGAAAAATGACTTGGGCTTGCAATTTCCTAACTTCTTCAACCTCCAAAGTGTAGAATGTTTGCTTCCAATCTTCTCAAATCCTCCCTCATCCCAACTCTGAAGTTGTTGAACCAAAAAAATGATGAGAAATGGGAGAAGAAACTTTGGCGGTCGAAAAGAAGAGAGAAAAAAAGAAAACTATTAATGCCCATTTTACCTTCTCTTTCCTTTTTCTTTTTTTAAAACCTATTTTAAATTAACTTCTTCTCTTCTTTTCCTTTTCTTTTCTTTTCTTTTTCTTTTTTAATCCTAAATATAAAAATTAATAAACAAAATTCCATCTTTTTCTTTTTCTTTTAGCCTTTTTTAAAGAAAAAAAATTCAAAATATTTAACACAACTTGAACCAAAAGCATTGCCATTTTTCCTCAACAACCTAAATTTGACCTTCTATATTATATGGCAATAGCAAAGAATCTAAGGAAAATCTCAAGTTTACACATCCCTTGCTGCTTGGCTGGGCCATAGCTTTGTCATGTGCGTGAAAATAGACCAGAATAACCAGTGGCGGATCCAAAAATTTTAAGTAGGGGGGTACCGGGCACTATATAATAAACACACTAAAAATGTTAAAAAAATATCTCGACGTTTTACTGATGCTTCAATAACATTCACTACATTTGTAGCAATAAAAAAAGACCGGCACTTTTCACAAGATTTATTTTGTAATGTAAATATTTGAATTTAAAATTTGCATAAAAAAAAAAAGAAAAAAAGAAAGAATAATACATTTTTCATGGAATATTGTTGAGGGAGTGAAAGTTTGGATTACCGATTTTGTTGATTTTTTTTTTTTTTTGTTAGATAACAAATGAGGTCTAGAAAATAAGTTAGGGTTATATATGAGTTTTTTTTCCTCTTTTTAAAAAATTATCTTCCTTTTAGGAAATCAAATTATCTTCCTTTTGGTAAATCGTTGCAATATAGGAAGAAATTTGATAACTTCCTTTTAGGAAATAATTAAAATTTAGGAAGAAATTTGATATTTATGGAAAGAAAATTATGGATATTTGAGAAAAGAAATTTATTGATGTTTTGAATAAAATCTGTTTTGTAATAATTTAGGAAGAAATTTGATATTTGAGAAAAAAAATTATTGATATTTGGAAAAAAAAAACTATTTAGTAAAAATAATTGTACTAGATGAGATTTGAACTCACAACCAAGGGGTTGTGCCCGTAGAGGCAACAGAAGCAGAATTTAGGCAAAATGAAGCTAAAATTAATATATATTATAATCTAACACTTCAAAATTAATATTAAAATACAAAAACTGATAATGTGAGGGGGGCACGTGCCTCCCCCGGTCCCTTAATAAATCTGCCATTGAGAATAACCTCTATAACCAAAATGCCATACTCATCTCGCCCACACATGCAAATGACTCGGCCACTACGCAGACACTATTTTTCGTCCAGAATCTTGACTCGATGTTGAAAAATCATTACTTAAAATTCATAACTCTTTTGACATAACTCTGTCTCAACTTTCTTACCTCAAATGTTAAGAGCAAAACTTCAAATGACAAGTTCTGTAGCCTTCTTGGAATGCACCTTGCTCAATTTTCCTTCTAAAATGACCTTCTCGCCTATTCTTGATCCAAACGAAAATCTTCTCGCATCCAACTTGAACAACAACCTTCTCCACAAACTATGTACAATTGCTGAGCTTTTAAGAGTAATTTAAGTGAATTTGCACGAGTAATTTGTGAGAAATCCTTTGTTGAAATTGCCTATTTATAGGAAGCCTTGCATGAAAATAACCTGACACCTCAACTTTGCTTAATCCACCCTTAAACCTCCTTAAGACACCTTCTACTTCTAATCCACCAAAAAAAATTCATGAAAAATTATTAATACACTAGGATTTAGCCGTAAACCGATTGTTATAAACATGCCACGTAATTGCCCAAAACGCCAAGCTAACCTCCATGATCATCTCGCATAGCCTTGGCCGCCTAACCAAAACGCATTGTTAACCTCTAAAGTCATTTCCCAAGCCATGCTTCTTGCCCACAAGCATTCTTGCATAACCTCTCAACACTCGCAAAACCTCTTTATTTCTCTTCTCGCCTAGTATGTCCAAGATTGCCAAGCCATATAACCTTTAATCCAATCTTAATGCCTAGCAAGCCCCATCTTGCCAAATTAACCAAAACTCCAAAATAACCTCTTTAGAAGTTCTCTTCCTTCCCTTAGCCGCCTAATGCATCACTATTATAACCTTTAAACGCCTAAAGCTTCTTTCTTTATCACCTTTCTAAATTCTTTCCAACTTTTCTTTTTCGTTTTCTCTTGAACCTAAACCTTAAATTCTTAATCCTTTCAAGGATTTTTACCTTCTTACCCTATAAATTTCATTCTTTTGTCCTTGCCAAAACTTAACAGGTTCCAAAGACTTTAAAATTTCAGGGTTTCATACTTCTCGTTAAACACTTGGGCAGCACTTCATCACTTGAGCTTTTCTCCTCAAATCAGCAAAATAACAACACTTAACAAATGACTAATGGTTTGGCCTCAACCTCTATTTATACTACTCTTAAAATAGCTTAGTCATTCTCAAATTCTTAATAAGTCACAACCTTCTGCTTTTTAGTGATGCACGTATAAGCTTAAGGTATTACTTAACCATGCTTAATGATAACGTGTATAAATAATTGTTGTTATAGCCTCTTTTATTAGAATAATGAGGCTAAACTCATAAGAAGAGGATCAAAATGTGTAGAAACTAGCGAATCGTTGAGGACATCTCATGCAAAGACTACTCAATGGGAACTCGTTTGACGACTAACACCTCTAGGCGAGGAACCACATCATCACGTGAGAATGATTCACTAGACGACAAGGATGGTAGTTGAAGTTGATGTGACGTGACAAGGCCGCTATCAGGGCTGACATGATCGGAATAATAGAAATTTTTCGCTGAAAAGATGCCTATAAAAGAACTTCATCTCTACCAAGAAAGAGGGGCCCTGTATGGGCCTGTAGAGCCTCAATGGGTAGAGACAACTCAGATATTTGAATAGACGGGTTAAACCCTAGAGAGAACAATGGAAATGACTAGCCTTCCCACCGTCTGTAAATGTTTTCTTCTTCTTCTTCTTCTTCTTCTTCGATCATATTGTAAGTGAGAGCTTAGAGTCTGAGTGATGAAGATTCCATCTCCCATTTCCCTCTAACTTGTAACATTTTTCCTTCTCTTTTCTCTCCATTTTTATATTTCTTTATAATATATGATGTTCATATTATACAATGTCCTAACGCTTACACTCGTTAATATATTACATGTTTATACCTTTTCAATCCATCATTTCTTAACTTTCCATTTGTCAATGTGTTTTTAGTAGTTTAAGGGTGTGATAAGTTCTTAATAAGAAGACCATCATTTAATTCTTACCGTGTTCGTTGAGCTATGTTCATCACAGCGATAATCACCAACTACCCGAGAGGGAAAGTAGCAAGGATAAGGCTAATGCGTGCAAGGAGGAGTTTGGAGACAAACCTCACCTTGTGAAATGACTTCCATCATTTGTATCCGGAAAGGAGAACAAATGTGGATATTAGACGCCAAGAGGTTTTCGTCCTTAACCGTGAAGTTCTATAAGTATTATAAGTGAGTTCTTCTAGATATACCTTGCCTAATCAAGCTTAGTCATTTGCATCCCGAGAGATGAGCAAGTGTGGCGTCTAAAGACTTCGAGAGAAGCTAACCTTAATCATAAATTGGTTAAGCAAATTATATAGCATTAAGGCTCTCGCATTGTTTAATGTCTAATAATGCGTAGACCTTCCTTCATCGCCTTCTCGCACTCAAGTTAGTTCACATCTCCATTTCATATTCATCTATCCCCATGTTCAAATTCTCTAGGTGCACATATGTAGGAAGTTTTGATGTGTTTATTTGTTGTTTAATTAATTCTTTTATACTGCCCAAATGATGAGTAAATTCTAGAACTATGCTTTGATAGCAACTCCCTGTCTTCGACTCTAGATCACCTAGATAAACTTATTGCTTCACTTATACTTGGACAAGCAGTAAAAAAACTTGTACTGCGCGAGGACTTAAGAATTACGCAATAAAGAGATACATAGTGAGTATTTCGCTTACAGTGATCATGACCAATGACTTATCACACAAAAGTAATTGTCTATTTAATTACTTCCTTAAGTCCTAAGTTAACCAACGCCTCACAATAACCCTCATAGAAATAAGTCTTTGGTGCGTTGGTTAACGAAAATACACGTAAACACACTAACACTTAACATAAACTCTACACGTGGCCCATTAAAATACTTAGAAAATTTTCATGAACTTTTTTTACTTCTTCTTACCTAATCCTCAATCTTGCAAAGAACCTTAATCGCCTAACCTTTCAAAAGTCTTTTCGCATAACCTTCTTCGCGGACTACCCAACCAACCTCTTCTCACATAATGTCCTTTCCATAAAGTTACACTTACACTTCACGAGTTTTCCTCATGAACTATCTTAGACAACAATTTCTTACGGCATAACTCTATCTCAAAATGCCTTGTTTACTCAAAACACCTAAATTAAAATACTTAGTCCAAATTTTACTTCTTAACTCTTTGATTTAGGTGCGAGTCTTACAGAGTTGATTTTCTTGATTTTCATCATTCTTTTACTTGTTCCTTAATTCTTGAACTGAACACTGTAATTGCCTAATTTTGCTTCCATGGAGCCTACTTTGATTGTTTTGATTCCATTAAACTCTGAGTTGGTTTGCTTTATTTTCACGAATCTTTTAGTTGTTTTTCAACTCTTGAAATGAACACTATGAATGTTCAATTGATACATCAATGGAGCCTACTTTGATTGTTTTGATTCAATTAAATTATACTTAATTTCATGTATCTCTTTATCTTGATATATTCACAATGTTTGTCTGGTTTCAACGGAGTACGGGCTTTAGAGGTTGCATCGATTAATTTGTTAGATTATTTAGTTTTTTTTTTTCAATTTCTTTTGACTTTGGTTTTGTACTCGAATTTTGAGTTAGTCATTGGTCTTGTTTTGTAAGCAATTCAATGCAGTTTAACTATAACTAATTACATAGGTTAGAAATTTTCTTTCTAAGAAAATGACTGTTTTTCTTTGAGAATTATATACTTAGCATTTACTTTTGGTTTTTCAATCATCGTCACTTTTGTAGCTTGAGGAGTGGATTTTGAATTGATTGACTTCTTTTTTTTTTTTTTTTGGATTGTTGTTCCACGAGAGCAAACTAATAACTTGTCGTGGTCACTTGCCTCCATTCCTCTTCTAAAAGGCTTGCAACTAACCTTATCTTCCCTTTTCAGGTACATTTAATGCATTTCTTGATGTCAATTTTCTTTTAACTTTTGTTTTCATCAACAACGTTAGATTTATAAAACTCAGCATTCGCATTCGATATCGAGATGAAATCTACACTTAATTAGATTTGGAATGGGATTAATCTGCAATTTTTGTAATTGTTCTTCGATTTTCTAGTTTCTCTTGGCTCATATGAACTTCTATTAAATCTACAATTTTCAGTAATCATGCTTTTATATTCAAACGTGTTCCTTATGGATGTTATTTGGGGTATATGTAACTGGAATGCTCTTTCAAACAACTTTTGTTGTGTCTGTTTTACTTATTGTCCATGGTTATTGCATCATATCTGAACACCTTTCTATTACTAAGCGACAAACGACTGTTTCAATTGGCTATGTTTTTTATTTAACAATTGTAGGTTACTGATCTTCCATACCTTACTTCTCTGTGAGTTTACAGAACTCTATAACCTCTCAACTTTTAGTTGTTAGTATTATGCTTAAATAATGCACGATGCCATTCGTATAAAATACAAGATGTTCAAGTATGCATTTATAATGTAAACCCTTATCTGCATATCATATACAGTTCGTAAATTGTGGTCCAAATTCGCTGCTTCTATTTGTATCATTAAGAAAATTCCAGGCAATCATGCAAATTGTTGCAATGGCAAATATTTTGATATGAATCTGATGTCGTATTTTGAATCGATTTTATATACAATGTATGGATAAAATCTTCATACTTTTACATTTGGTATATAAATGCATACCATCATACTTTTACGAGATGATATATGTACAATCAAAAGTACACTCTTAAGTATATTAGCATTTTCCTGTCTATACTGCAGGTGGATCTTTAGGTCACAAGACATGGCTCCCCGTTTCTCTATTATGCCAACTATTAAGTTCGAAAACAATAGGATTGTCCCTCTAATTTACAACATTGTTAGTTGTTGTTCATTATGCATAAAGTAGAATAGTTTAGAATCATACATTTTCATAATCGTGTAGTGCTTGTACAAATTTTAACTTTTAAAGCATATTTTTCTAATTGCACAATCAAGTTGTTCTTGAGTTTTTTATGTTATCCTCCATGTTCCTCTCTAAAGAAGAACGACTCTAGTTAGTCGTATGAGTGATCAAGCTAAATTGGTTGGGAAAATATTGCACATGTGAAATTGACATTCGATGAGCCTATGCCTAGGGTTACCATTGTGAAGTTGGTACATTCTGACATGCCTAAGGAGGACAGATTGGTGTTTCTGATCATTGTGCTAATGATTGATATCTGTTTACCACTATGAAGTTGGTGTGTTCTAATCATTGTTCATCTTTTGGTTTGAATTAGATATGGAAACGCAACTGTGATGGAGAACACGGAGAGGGGCTGGCGAGATCTTATATTCCAAGAGATAATAGTAGTTTTTTGCTTTGGAATATGATTGGGTACTTATTATCTTACAATAGAGTTCAGTCCTTTAGCTTCTAAAGATGCTTCTCATTTGCATATCATCTTCATGAATGATAATGATTTGCAATGCATCAATTTACATTGTCAGATGATGTAGTTCTCGTAGTCTATATTGTCTTCCATCCATATTTGAGAACCAAAATTCATTGTTGAATTCTGAGCTTATGACACATAATGAGATACGATTGTCAACTTTTTTTTATCACATTTTGTCTTGTTCTCAATAACTCATGAACTATATGTTAGTCTCATCCACTTTCTTTTGGGAAAACGACCACATCCTTCCCTCGTTAATAGCTTTAGTCAATATATGATTAATATTATAAGTGTTTGTTTTCCCTTTGATGGTTGTTGAAGCTTTCAGTATAATCCATTTTTTATATGTAAGTTTTGTTGGCAAAGTGCTTTTGTAACAATTTGTTCGTTCCTATTTTACACCTTACTTGAAGATGGTGTATTTTTATAGGTTGTACAACTATATCTTTGCATTCTTAGGAGGTTCTATGTGCCAAAGAAGGATGGAACTTTGCGCATGTGTGTGGACTGTAGGGCCATCAACAAAATCACTGTCAAGTATTGTCATCCTATTCCTAGGCTACATGATATGCTTGGTGAATTGCATGGTTCATGTTTCTTTACAAAAATTGATTTGAAGTTCAGATATCATCAAATTAGAATGCATGAAGGGGATGAATGGAAAACTGCCTTCAAAACTAAATTTGGTTTGTATGAATGGCTTGTTATGTCTTTTGGTTTAACTAATGCTCCTATTACATTTATGCCTTTGATGAGTCATGTTTTAAGAGAATTTTTGGGAAAATTTGTTGTTGTTTACTTTGATGATATTTTGATTTATTCAAGACTTTGATTCATCATGAGAATCATGTTAGGGCAACTTTAATTACACTTAGACAGGAGAAGCTTTATGCTAACTTAAGTAAGTGTAATTTTTGCATGGAAAATGTCAACTTTCTTGGCTTTATAGTGGGTAAAAATGGAGTCGAAGTAGATGAAGAGAAAGTTAAGGCAATTAGAGAATGACCAACACCCAAAAATGCAAGTGAGGTTAGGAGTTTTCATGGTCTTGGCTAGTTTCTATAAAAGATTCATAAAGGACTTTAGTACTATAACTGCACCATTGAATGATTTAGTGAAAAAGCATGTTACCTTTGAATGGGGAGAAAAGAAAGAGAAAGCCTTCAAATAACTTAAAGAAAAATTGATGAATGCACCATTACTTGTTTTGCCTAATTTTGATAAAACATTTGTAATTGAGTGTGATGCAAGTGGGTTAGACATAGGTGCTATTTTGATGCAAGACGGGAAGCCTTTAATGTATTTTAGTGAAAAATTGAGTGGGACAAGTTTGAATTACCCTATTTATGATAAAGAATTATTTGCTCTAGTTCGTGCCTTGCAAGTATGGCAATATTACCTATGGCCAAGAGAATTTGTAATTCATATTGATCATGAAAGCTTGAAGCACCTTAAGGAACAAAGCAAATTGAATCGTAGGCACGCAAAGTGGATTGAGTTCATTGAAACATTTCCCTATGTAATCAAACATGAGCAAGGTAAAGACAATGTAGTAGCCGATGCTTTGTCAAGAAGGTACAATCTCTTTACTTCTCTTAGTGCAAAAATTCTTGGATTTGAACATGTTAAGGAGTTATATAGAGATGACACTAATTTTGGAATGATCTATTCATCTTGTCTTGATAGAAAAGTTGTTGATGATTATTATGTGTTTCTTGATTTTTGTTCAAGAAAAGTAAGCTTTGTGTTCCTAAGTGTTCTGTAAGAGAACTACATGTTAAAGAAGCTCATGGGGGTGGATTAATGGGACATTTTGGAATTCATAAAACCTATGACATGTTACATGAATATTTCTTTTAGCCTAAAATGAAACATGATGTTCATAAGGTTTGTAGTCAATGTTTTAAATACAAATAGGCTAAATCTAGATCACAACCCAATGGATTAATGTATTCTCCCTTGAATGTGCCTAATGAACCTTGTACTGACATATCTATGGATTTTGTTCTTGGTTTGCCACGGACTAAAAAGGGTAAGGATAGTGTTTTTGTTGTTGTAGACAGATTTAGAAAAATGGCACATTTTATACCATGTAACAAAACTGATGATGCTAAGCATGTGGCTGACTTTTTTCTTTAGAGAGGTTGTAAGGTTGCATGGAATTCCTAAAACTATTGTTAGTGATAGGGATTTAAATTTTGAAGCCATTTTTGGAAAGTATTGTGGGGTAAGTTGGGGACGAAGTTGTTGTTTTCAACTACGTGTAATCCTCAAAATGATGGGAAAACCGAAGTGGTTAATAGAACCTTGGGTTCTTTACTTCAGGCAATTATTTCAAAGAACGTTAAGTATTGGGAGGATTCTTTACCATTTGTTGAATTTTCATATAATAGAGTGATTCATAGTACAACTCATTGTTCTCCTTTTGATGTTGTTTATGGGTTTAACCCACTTACACCTCTTGATTTGCTGCCTATTCCTTCTAATGTGTTTGTAAGTGATGCAGCTACAAACAAGGTAGAGTTAATCAAGACATTGCACAAGGAAGTGAAAGAAAGGATTGAAAAAAATAATTCCAAAGTAGCTTTAAGAGTCAACAAAGGAAGAAGAGAACTGACTTTTAAATCTGGAGAATGGGTTTGGGTGCATTTTCGCAAGGAGTGATTTTCATCTCAAAGGAAAACAAAGTTACATCTAAGAGGGGATTGACCTCTCCAAGTTCTTGAAAAAATTAACAACAATGCATACAAAATTGACCTTCCATGAGAATATTCGGTAACTTCTACTTTCAATATTGCTTACTTGAGTCCTTTTGATGTAGGTGATGAATTTCTTGATTCGAGGACGAATCCTTTTGAAGAGAGGGAAATGATGTGAATCATGGTGTTCTACTCGTTCCGGAAGGACCAATTACAAGATCTAAAGCATCAAAGATTCAACAATCATTCATTCTTCATGTACAAGAATGGATAAAGTCGGTCCACCGTGAATTTCATGTGCCACATACTAATACAAGAGACGAAGGACCATTTGGAGATTTGAAGGTCAATATTTTCTCAATTAAAGTGGACTATGGGGTAGACATTAAGCTTCCTTGAAGCCAACAATTTGAAAACCTCATGACTTACTTAATATCACACTTTTATTATATTTTCATTTGTTCTAATTTGACAAGTTAGGGTAACTACCATTAATAGCTTAGTATTAAAGATGGTAGTTGAAAATTAGTTGTTGGAAGATAAAAAGATTAGTTAATGTTTTAAAGACTTTTGATATTTTAATTAATTAGGATAGAACCTCTACAAAGCTATATAATGCCTTTATCCTTTCATTTGTAAGCACAAGACTTTTGATGAATGCAATTTGAAATCTCATTTTGAAAGTTTTCCCTTAATTTGCAATTCTTGTGATAGAATGCATGCTAGCCATTCAATCTAACCTTGATCAAGTTTGATTGTGGAGTGACTTAATTTAGAACAAGATTTCCAAATCTTGCTTCTAAATCTTCGATCTAAGAGGTAATCCAATCCTAACTTTCTCTTGGTTGATCTAAATTAGTATAAGGAGGTGTTAGTTTCTTATTTCAAAGGTTCTTCCTACGTTAATAGCTTGGATCTTTGGATTGTGGATTAGGATTGCCTTATCAGGAGCACGTCTTAATCATAAGCTAGTTTAATGAGTTATATTACATTGAGGTTGTCATATAGCTTATTCGCCTAATAGCATTAGACCTTCCTTTAGCCCTTTTCTCAATACAAGTTAGTGCACTCTCCATCTACACCTCCTTCTTTCAATCAACCACTTTCATTAAGTCACCTTTACAGTATCTCTAGGATACATAGGTAATTATAATTTTTTTTACATTCATTTACTTTATTTGTCATAACGCCTAATTGATGAGTAGATCCTAGAACTAAGCTTTGATATCAATTCTCTGTGTTCAACCCTGGATCACTTAGGTAAACCTGTAACACCCCGAAATTTTGAGGTATTTTTCTCAATCTACTCTTTAAATTTTATTAAGACTTTAAGAAATTTTGGGGGTTCTAATTTAATTAGGTTCGGTGAAGAGTTTTTAAATAATAATTATAATATAATAATAGTTATAAAAAAAAATATAAAAAAAGGAACTCTTCCCTTCCTCACGCCCCCCCCCCCCCCCCCCGTCTTCTTCTTTCTTCTTCCTTCCCCAGTGCCCTACCCCAGCCGCTATCACCACCTCCCATCTTCTTCTCTTTTCTGTTCACATAGCCGCTACTCGCCGGTAAGGAGAAAATTGGTCGGTCTCTGTCATTCGTCCGCACTCGGTCTTCGGTCACAAAGTGCAGTCGACTGCAGAACCACGTCGTCTCATCATCCTTAAAGCCACCGACTGTTCGCGCCGGTTTCCTTCCGTGAAATTTTCGATCGACCTAGTTTTTTTTTACTCCCTTCGCATCCGACTGTCGTGCATCGTGGAGTGTCGCCGCTGCGTTTCCGTCCGCCAACCGTCAAGCTGCCGAGCGGCTCTTCACCTTCCAGCCGTGGTTGTAAGCTGAAGTTTTTCTTTCATTTGTTGATTAGATCTGATCTATTACTCGCGTTGATTCCAGTTATTCGAAGTTGTTGCCCCATATTACTGTAAATTTTTGGGATTTTTGTGGTAAGTTGTATTGGTGAGTGTGGTGGTTTTACATTGTAATTTTTCCTTGGGTTGTAGTGTTGGGTAATTAGTTAAACTGTTAATTGATTCTTGAAGGTGTTGAAGGTAGCGTTTGAGTTCTTTTGATTCACAACCAAATTGTAGATTTGTTGGAGTTCGATTCGACAATATCTTGGTAAGCTAGAATTTTCATTGAAGAAATTAAATGGCAGAAAATATTGTGAAAGTAATGGAATTTCCTATCATTATGTTTAGGTCTTCTTCGTGGAACTTTGGTTCGACTAAGGAGCTTAGGTAACGTATAGGTAAGGGGCTTCTACTACTGGACTCTACTATAGATTTGAAATATGTTGACTGTATGGATATCTCAGAACTGAGTATGGGTGTCGGATATGATATGTATATTGATGCAGAAGTGATGATGAACGTACAATATGGTTGACTGATATATATATGTAGATGTAGATGTGATGACAAGCAGGTTATGGTTGTCTAATATGTTTATGTGAACATGATGGAAAATGTCTAGAATGTGTGATTAGTATATCAAAGTATGGTTAGAGTATTTGTGAACCAGGAGGAGTACTATGTATATAGCTTGATTGCCTGATGTGTTGTTTTACTACTGGCTGACTTTGTGATAGAATTGAGAAATTTGACTGTATATGTGTTGTACTGAAAGATGGATATGATGGTAGCTTGAATTGTAATTTGAAGTGATTGTTTAAAAGGTTAGAATTGGCTGAGGGAAAATTGTTAGCTTTTCTATTGGGTAGTGTGCCTTGCAGGTGTCCCACGGGATCACCACCTGTTGTGCATCCTTCGGAAGCACTAGACTGATATGTGTTTTCTGCAGAGCACTAGACTGAATGTGCGTCCTTCGGGGCGTTAGACTGATTATATGTATCCTACGGGATCACAAGACTGTTAAAGTGCAGAGTGCCCCCAATAGGAAGTTAACAGTTTTATTTTTCCCTAACGGGACCAGTAGTGGGTCTCTTACTGGGTATGTTTATACTCACCCTTTTATGTTTAACTTTTCAGGCAAAGGTAACTCGAGGGGCAGACCGACGAGGGACAAGAAGGGGCCTTGATTGTCATAGGGGAAATGTCTTTTAAACTGCTTCCGCTGATGGTTTTAAATTCTTTTTTTGTGATTGAACTAAGTTTATGAAAAGTTATTTTGTAAACAGTACTTTTAGAATTTTATTTGTTTGAAATAGGGCCCGAACTTCAGTTTTCATTGTTTGTTATGGTTTCAAATAAATTTCACCATATTTTGTGTATATCAAGGTGTTTTGTTTAAAATAATGACTTCGACTTAGATAGAAAAGTTGGGTCGTTATAAAATCTATTGCTTCGCTTATACTTAGGCAAGCAATAGGAAAACTTGTACGTTTAGGACTTAAAAATAGATGGTGAGGACATTGGGAGCATTTTACATGCAATGATCATGTTCACTCTCATGATGAAGAGAATAATGGAGAGCAATTTGCATGCAATGATTCGTATTCAATGGCACGTCATGAGAAGTTAAATATTGACCCTAACACAGTTACACCACAAAGCAAACATACAAACTATAACAAGGCTACACAATGTTGGTTTGTCTAAGTAAGTCCATATGCCTTAAGTCAAGGTAAGTTGTTTAGAATATTGTTCCCAAAACGGCAAGCAAGTTCCAAAAAAACAAGCAACAGGTTGTTCATAATCTCAGTTTGGTCAAAATATTTTTTTATACCCCTGAATTACATCTCATTCCTTAAGTGTCAATGATCCTCTAATGAAAATTTGGTTTAAGGGAACCTATAAACCGAATCCCTCTCTGGCTAATTAGAGGGTGGGACCCCTTGTTCAAGATCTGGATTCAGTGAATAAGGGAACAACCTATCTGTTGACTCTAAAACAGTCAAGAGTGAAGTCCATCTTACACCCTATGTCCCCAGCTGTCTACTCGGTCTTACCTCTGAAATGGAAGGCTTATATGGCCAATGCTATTAAATTACCCTCACCTGCACATCTAAGGATAATTATGTGTGAATAAAAGTTCATAGTTATCTTAGGATTAAGATTAAGTTACCTAGAGTCATCAATAGAAAGAAATAGTCGGTCTAAAACAATAAACAGTGTTATAACGTAAAAGTGACTATTTCTTGGCTTTTACACCTAAATAATGTTTATATAACTAAATTACCTAGTTCATGGATAGAAAGAAATTGTAAAATGATTATTGATTATATAACTAAATTAAATAAGAAAATAATAAATTAGAAAACAAAAGGCTTTGCACAATGTAAATTCATAAATTTGAGTTTCTAAATTATTAAAATAAATAGGAAAAATCATTTCATATATTCTAACATTTTTTATCTTTAAATAATATAAATTTTATTCTTTATATTAAATAAATAATAAATCAATTATAAAATAATATAGTCAATAAATTTCTTTTACAAAAGTCATTGAATATATGTCGGTTTTTTTTTTCTTTTTTTTTTTTTATATTTAAAAAATAACTAATGCTTATCTTAAAATATAGGATAATAATGTTGTAACTTTAGAATTTGAAAAGGCTAGAAAGAGTCTAAAATTGATTCTCTCTTAAATTCCCTTTAATATAGTAATGAGAGTCTTGATATACTTGAAGTCTATTAACAATTTTGCTTTTCGGATATACTATATTTACTAATAATTTTGTTCAAATAACTATATTTGCCATTTTCTTGAAAGAAAATCGTTACATTTTAAACGGCATTAAATGCATAATGTATTATGCACATGTATAAATTAAGTAACTGAGTGGGTTAAATTAAAACAATTCATACAATAAGGGGAAAAAGTGGATTAATGTAAATTGGTGGATTACTTATTAATTAAAATTTTCAATATAATATTAAAATGTAATACATTCTAACCAATAAAAAAATTAAGTACACACCTCGATTCCTCACTCAATTGTACTTAATTTATTTATAATTAGTATTTTCAAATATAACAAAAAAAAATTGAAACATACAAAAATCTATCAAATTCTTCTTAGCATATTTTAGTTTTTTTTTTTACTATATTTTATAAATAGTTTTAATTTTTTCTATCCATACGAATTTTCTCATAATTATTAATTTATTAAGTATGTTGATTATATATATTATTGTGCCGTAGTTTTCATATAATACATTCTATTATAAAATTATTTTAAATTAATGTACAAAAGAACATATATGCGAAAGAAAAAGTTAATAGAAAAGGAGAGGAAAAAGAAGAGATATAGATAGAGAATTAAATCATTTACTTTTCTTTTTCTTTTTTTTTTACTATACATAAAAGGTGTAAAAGAATCAAAGGTTTAATCTCAAAAGTGGTTGATATACTACCAATAGTATTATATGAATTAAAGTATACTTATTTTAGTATTAAATCATTACTTTTAAAAGTATCAAATACTTTTACATATAAAGTGCTAAAATCATTACTTTTAAAAGTATCAAATACTTTTACATATAAAGAAATGAAAGTAGTTAATTGAAATGATCAACTTTGTGACATTGGTATACCAAAAAAGGGCCTATATATATGCATATGTGTGCATTACACCACTCTCATTCTTCATATATATCTTCAATCTCTTAATAATCCAAATAAACCTCTTTACAATGGATTGGTCAGAGCTTCAAGAAGAAAGAGAGAATTTAAAATTAATAGAGAAATATCAGTGCTTCAAATGTATTTTGTCAATAGATGGAGATCATGCCTCGCACAGCGGGCTCCTCGACGCTAAGCTTTTTAAACAACTTTATGATGGGATCTACATGGACAATGGAAACAAGGCAAGTGTAGTATTATTTTTACGTTTTTTTTAGAGTATAATATAATTGATATTAGAGGATTCATAAACAAAAAAAAAAATTAAACACATGTTTTGAAATAATTTTGAAATGTCTAAAATTGACCTACTCTTAAATTACTTATAGTTGTCATTAAATTTTTCTATCTAATAATCTTTTCTTCTATACATCTACTTCTTTAAAAGTATAAAATGTAGTAATTTGTCCACTAAAACCAAACATTAATTATTAAAAAATTAATTTCAATTAGATTTAAAATGTCCATATAAAACCAAATATTAACATGATTTATCATACTATTACCAAAAGAAAAAATGTTTTGTAATGTTTAAATTAGTATTTATAAAAACACTCTCAAACATACATGACCTAATATTATTCGAATTTTTTACATAGAAATAAAGTTAAACACAAATTATGTGCAAATTTACTTTTACATTGTAATTTAATTTATTTTTAATCTTATATTGAGATTTGAATAGATATTTAAAATTGTTAAAGCTGAGTATGATTCGTTTGTATGCAGATTTATTGGTTTGATGAGAAGGAAAGGGTAATGCGTTCTTTATATCTCCGAAAGGCCTCAAAATATATTTCGATCGTCAAGAATTGATCAGATGGGAGGATTCGGAGTTTAATGGGTATACTTATTTTTTGAACCACATCGTTTGATATCATTTTAGTCTCTATATTTTGAAATATCATTTTTAAATATAACAAAATGTCATCCTTTACACTATTACACATTTATATCATCAATTTGCTATATATTTGTAAGTTTCTTTAACTTAGTTTGAGTGGTAGTTTAATTTGGTTGATTTTACGTAAATAAATAATCTGATCTTTGTTTATCTATATACAAGTTTACCATAAATTTAGAAAATAAATGTTTACATATTATAGGACTAAATTTAAGATTTATTATTGAAACTAATGGATTAAAATTAAACAAAATTTAAACTATAAAGACAAAATTGGAATTTTCTTTTTCCTTTTCCTGTGTGTTGTAAAACAAAAAGATGAATAATTGAAAGTATATACCAAGATGAAAAAAAATTAAAAATTACAAAATTTCGATCTTTAATCAGAAGAAGGTTAGAATTATTCGGTCTTCAATTTATAATTAAAATTTATTGTTCTCCATGATTTATAACATATTCTATTTACAAGACAATATTCATAGGATTCTCTCACTTATATAGATTAAATTCTAACTTGTTAAAAGATTTTTTTTCAAGTAGTTCGTATTTTTCTTAAGTTATTGATAAATTGAATTTTGAGGAATAATTTTATAGAACAAAAGTGGATACAATTGTTTGTTTTATTTTATAAATCTTTATTATTTATTTTATAATCAAAACCGGATATAATTTTGAAGAATAATTTTATAGAACAATATTTGTTAAAATTATAAATGTGATCTTTGTAATCAAAAATAATAATTAGAATTTGATTTTATAGTTAAAAATTAGTCTCTATCATGTGATGAAATCTTCTATTTACGAAATTATTTATAAAGTTTTATCAAACTACCCGAACAAATTACTTTAACTTAATATTTCTAAAATGGTGAGGACTAAATTTACTTTTTAAAAAATAAGATGTGAAAAGAAGATTTCCATTGAATTGACAAAATTAAGTGAAAAGCATAAAGTAGTTTTTTTTCATCGTAGTTACTATTTCTAAAGTTGTTGATTTGTTGTTGATGATGTAAAAAATCCTTCGACAGTAAGAAAACTGCAACGGCTGCATTTAGAGAAATAATTTTCCTAGAAGTACGTGGAAAGATCAAGCAACATATGCTATCATCGACCCTTACATATGACATATTGTTTGAACTTTTGTTCAAGCCTTATGCCATGGGATATCATATACCTACTAACTTTGAAATCACCTTCCCAAAAGCACCAACAATTGTAATCAAGGAAAACCTCGAATCTAAACCACGGAATGAATGGTTTACGATCAAAGTTGGGGAAACCAAGGTCGACGAAAAACATGATTGTAACAGTGATAAGGAGTACGAGTTTCGCATGAATATCCACAGCGAGGATCGGAAGTCGGAATTGGTCTTTAAAGACGTTCAAATTCGACCAAAGCAACCAAGTTACGGAAACTCTAGTTTTAAAATATGAACCTCTTCATCTCTCTCACTCGAACTACTTTGCTTGTAGTTTGATTTAAATAAATGAGAGAGTTACACTACCCATTTCTAGTATAAACAACAATATGATGTAATAGTGTCCAAAGATATATATATATATATATATTGCTTAATATACTTTATTTATTTATTTATTTATTTATTTATTTATTTATTTATTTATTTATATATAACAAATATAGAGCAAGAGTTAACAAAGAAGTCTAGAATCTCAAAACAGAATATTGTTATTTAAGCATTATTTGATCATATACTCAATAATGAAATAGTGGAAACTAGTAAACTAATAATTATTCATGATTTGGTCTATATGTTAACAAAGAGGGTATATGTACTAATCGATCAAGGAAAGTATAATGAGCATACAGAAATAGGGACAATTGTAATAATACTTTGCTGATTTGTTTAATAACATAATTATGGGATGAGATTCGAAGTTTTCACCGCTTATAAGTCAAGCTTATTTGGACAATATTTAATTAATTATATGTATTGTTTTTTTTTTTTCAATTTTATGTGATTACCGGCATGCTTTGTTGTTAGATTGATGCCTTCATTAATTAAGCAAGTTAGTTAAGTTCTTTTTACTAAGTACAAATCACAATGCGTAATTGTTGTGGTATGTACTCTAGTAGGTAGCAATCGGACGAACTCATAGAGTTAATGTGACACCTACATTGGTTGAATAAATTGTCTTTTAGGAATTTTTATGGGGTTTCTTTGGCAATATTTCTAATTATATGTTTGTCTATACGAGATTTTTCGAAGAAACATGTTTCGTGGAGTTGAACTTATGTTTATAAATGTTGATTTTATGTGATGTATGGTTCAATATCTTGTACTTAATTATTTAATTTACATGTGTGTTTCTCTTTCTATGTTTCATGTAATCAAGTTGTCTAATGAGTAGAAAGTAAAATTGTGGATTCCTCGTTCAATTAAGTTAAGTCAATTATGAGACGTCGAATGTGAAAAAGGAAACATTCTCTATCAAAAATTATTTTTAATTTTATGTCACAAAATTAGTGATAGTTAATTATAATTATTTGAATTATTTGAATTATTTGAATTAATTAATAAACATTATAAAAATATAAGAAGTGAACATTTTAATGAAAAATGAAAGTTAGAAGACCAAACTAAAACAAAATTAAATTTGAAAGTTAGTAATGTTTGAGACCTAATAACTAAATTGAAGCGAATTTAAGTAATATAATATTTGTAATATATTAAAACTTAAGGAATAAATAGAAATTGAACCTACAAATTGAGTTAAAAAGATTTTTTTTCTCCTAATATCAATTAGTTTTTAATTAAGTAAATTCAAAATAAAAAGTAAAATGAACCCTAGAAAATGAAAAAAAAAAAAAAAACAATCGAGGTGAGTTATTATTACATATCTGTGAGGCATTACCTAAGTTAAGTGGTTAAACTTGGTCAAGTATGAAAAGTAGGTGTTTTGAGTGACAGGTTTGACAAAAATTAACATCAAGTGATGAAGCAAGACTATGCAATAAGAAGTTGGTAATTAGTTAGTTCGCGAGAGAAGTTATGGGACAAGACTTTTGAAGGTTAACTGTTAGTATGCGATTAAGGTTCTTCGCAAGTTGAAAGACTAGGTGAGGAGTAAGAAAATTTCCCAGAAATTTACTAAATTTACTTAATGGTCCACGTGTACAAGTCTAAGCTAAGCATGATTAAGTTAAACATGAAGTTCACACATACACCACTAAGAGTAGGAGCTGGTGGTGAATTTTTCGGACTCAGTTGTGTGTGTGGTTGTGTGTATGTCTAAATCTAATTCTATGCGGTGAGTCATTGGTCATAATCATTGCATGCAAGATGCTCTCTCTGTCTCTCTAAATCACGTAATTACTAAGTCTTCTTTAAGTAACAATAAGTTTCCTAGGTAATCCAAGGTCAAACACAAGGGAATTGATATCAAATCTTAGTTTTAAGGTTTAATCTTTATTCAGGTGGTATAGAATCACTATCTATACAGTATAAAGTGTAAGTTTAAACTATATCTACTATCTACACTAGAGATTCTGTAATAGGAGAATAATAAATCAGGCGAGAAAATTGTGAAATAACTTGTATTAAGAAAGAGTGAATGAAGGTCTCCGTGTTACTTGGCGATTAAGCCATGCAGCAGCCTTGACGTGATAAAGCCCAGTAACGTCACACTTGCTCACCTCTCGGGATGCAAATGAATAAGTTGGGTTAAGCAAGATCTATCTAGAAAGATTTACTTACAAGACTTACAGAACTTCTCTTTCAAGGGTGACAACCTCTCGACATCAAATACCCACACTTGTTCTTCTTTCGGGACACAAATAATGGAAGTTATCTTGTCAAGGTGGAGTTTGTCTCCAAACTCCTCCTTGCGTGCAAATAACTAAATAAATACATCTAGTTATCGTCTCCAAGCAAATCAGTTATTGTCTTACTTCTCTATTTCTTTTTCTTTTTTCTCCACTCTCTTTTTCACCACAAATAACTAAATAAATAAAATTTCAAACACTTTAATAAGATATATTTGCTCTGAATAATAAAAACACCAAGAGATTTTAGAACTTTAGTGCTTAATAACCACCACATTTCTATAACTAATTATTGTTTTAGTATGTTTTAATGAGACATCTTTATGTTCAAATTTTGTGAGATTTTGTATTTTAACTTTTATTTGGTTTTTATTTTGGATGTTGAAAAGTTTTTTTAGTAAAAGATAGATTTTGAATTATTTTTTAAGTTTTAAGGGTATTTATGAAAGTTAGATTTTTTAAACAAAATCAACCCCATACTTTTTTTTTTAGTTTAAGAACCTTTTTCAAACTTTTAAAAATTTAAATGTGTTTTTTTTTATGCAGAAGTATATTTTTTATAATTTAGCATAAAAAATAGGAAAATTGTATTGAGTGGCACAATACATATATCATTTAGGAATATTAGCACTAATCATTTTAATTTTGCAAATATAGCAATTTTCTAATTTTTGTTGATATTTTATATTTTAATCTTTTATTTATTCCAAAAATGTCCATCTCTAAATCTCCATTGTTTTCTCTTTTTCTTCGTTTTCTTTTTATTTTAATTGTTCCCCGTCACTTTTTCGTTCTCTTTTTATCGTTCATGTTATCGTCACTTTTTCTCTTCCTCTTCGTGGTCTTCTCCATCACTCCTTCAATCTCCATCGTTCTTGGTTTCTCCTTTTCGCTTCGTATCTTCTCCTCGTCTTCTTCTCCCTCTTCTCCACCGTTCGTCTTCAGGTAGATATTTCTTCCTATATTCTTTTTTAAAGCCCTAATATTTTTTCCTCTATTTTGGTGTCCGAAATTGGTAAGGGACTTTGATCATCACCTTTTTTCTTTCTTCTTCTGTGAATCGATCATCATCTATCCGAAATTAAGGCTACAATTTGTTCTTCCTCATCTCTTTTATTTATTTTTTTATTTGTTACTCATTTCTTTTAATTGAAGGGACTTTACATAGCTTTGTTTTATTTATTTATGTTTGGTTCTTTTTTTTTATAAATTTGTATAAGTTTTTTATATCAGTGATATGATGTACTTATATTATATGTATTAGTTGACTAATACACTTACTACGTATTTTTCATTTTTCAAAAATTGTTGCAGTTGATTATAGTTATGGTTAAGCTTGCAGTAATATTGTTTTTTATGTGGTCTCAATGGATGAGCGACAATGCTATGTGGATTAAAAAACAAATTATGTTTTGGTTGATGGAGTGATATCATCATTTGATTCTTTTTTTGTGTGAACTTGATCCGTACCAAAATTCAAGATGAATCATTGTATAGAACTTTCAGTTTTGTTGCCTATAGGTAGTAATGGTGCTCATCATGTTCTTAAGATTGTTGAAGATATCGATGTGACTTAGTTCTTGACATTAATTAAGGATCAATCTACGCAATGTCCTTTAGTTGCTCATTTTATATATACAGTTTTGGATGTTTAATTGATTCTTCATATTCTTCTTCCATAGTTGAGACTGATTTGGGAGGTGAATTAATAATTTTTAAAGATGTTGATATTACCTCTATTAAGAATGAGTTGGCTTTTAAGGAGAAGGATTTGTTTTGTACGTAGTAAAGAAATTTTGTTGAAGTCATTCCCCTGTCAAGACTAATTTTGAGTTTAAGACATTGAGATCTAATTCAAGATCTATTGAGTTGGGATGTAATGAAGATAGTTGTCTTTGGTTTGTTAGAGCATCACGTTATATGTATTAGTTTTGTATATTAATGTTGTAATGTAATTATATTATATGTATTAGTTGGTTGATATACTTACTACATGATTTTCATTTTCTCAAATTTTATGCAATTCATTTTAGTATTATTAGGTATATGAATGATATAACTTGGTGTATCAAACATATAATATGTATCAATATTTACTAGTGAAGTAAGTGTATCAACAGAGAACCTCAAATGTATCAAGTGTATTTTAATCAATCGAGTGTATCAATAAACATAGAAAGTGTACCAATACATCAAGGGTATCAAACATATAAATTGTATCAAGTGTATTAAATTTTTCGAGTGTATCAAGTGAAGTATAAAATGTTTATCAGTAGTGTATTTGGTGTATCAAACTTATAGAGAGTGTATTAAACTGATCAAGTGTATGAACAAATCGTAACAAATGTATTGACAATGCAACAAACGTATTATGCTTAGTGCATCAATGTATTTAATTGATTAAGTGTATTTGCAAAGTTTAACAAATGTATCAACAACATATCTAGTGTATCAAACCAATTATGTGTATCAAGTGTTATTTAATTCGTAGAGTGTATCAACAAGAATAACAAGTGTATCAAAAACACATCAAGTATATCAACAACATATCAAATAATGTATAAAAATGTTTATAATTCTAGAGGGTAGGTTTGTAATTTTACATTTTCTAAACATGGGTTAGGCTTGAATTTTGCCATTTTTGCAAATAAAAAAAGATGTGCCATCAGCTTATTTTATAAAACTTATTATGCTATATTTGCGAGAGCCCTAAACAATACAATATTCCCCATTATTATCATAGAAAGCTTTAGAGAATTTCAATTTTCAGTGCACTCTAATTAAAGAGTGAAATGTAGAATGTGGCGTTACGGCAGCCATAAGTTCTTTTGAGAGTTTGCCAATGGAGTTGTTCTCCCTGCCATTTCTAATTTTCTACTAAATTTATTGTCTAGCTTAGCCTCCATCTTATTCCAAAACAACCTCATTAATGGATTCCTGTGGCTGTGGCGTTTTACTTCATCAAATCAGGTTATGAACCTTCTCCTTCTGAATCACCCAATGTTCGCCCCTAGAACCCTCAGATCCTTTGCTCGGAGGCCCACTTTTTCCTCTCTTTCTCCCAAATGGGAAGGTGGAGTTTCAATGGTGCAAGGAGCTTCCAGAGGAATTGGCCTCGAATTTGTCGGTTTCTCTCCTTCTCTCTCTCTCTTTTAATCCAAGCATTCAGTTTTGAATTTGGTAATGGTATATTGTAGATGTTAGTTAGTTTCTCTGAAAGTGGTGTGAATTATTGACCTCCCAATTGCTCTCTCATTACTTACTTTAGCTGTTGCTTAACAAATTAAAATTGGGTTTAAACTCATCTTGGTGTAGGTTAAACATCTGCTGGAGAAGAATGAAAAAGGACATGTTGTTGCTACATGTCGAAATCCTGGACAAGCTACAGGACTTCTTGAGCTGAAAAACAAGTTTGATGAGCGCCTTTGCATTCTAGAGTTGGATGTGACCAACGAAACCACCATTAAGGTTTCACTCTGTTTCTTAAACATGGTTTTACTTTTATCTTTCACAGTAGATCACATTGGTTTGGTTTGCTTGGTTGCTTACCTTTTTATTGAAGATAGAAGTTTTGGTTGAAGTTATATCAAATTCTATACTTGTTTAATCTTCTAATGATTTAAGCTAGTTTTTGGTTTTGGTGCATCTGGGATTTTACAGATTGATAGAAGCAGGTTTTTTCTGAACCCCAAGTAAAAGTAGAATACTCTCACAAGTTTTAAGCGTTGAATTAGGTTGTGAAATCTACTTTATAATGAAGAAATTTTTTCTTTTTACTGTGCGTTTTGTATACGATTTTTATTATTTGTTTGTCAATGTTACAATGTATTTCAGGCATCTGCAAAGTCCATAGAAGAAAGATATGGGTCGTTGAACTTGCTAATTAATGCCTCTGGCATTCTTTCAATTCCTAATGTACTCCAACCAGGTATTTCTTCATAGAATTAAAAATTCCATGGTTATTTGAACAGCATTATGGTTAGTTGGTTACGGTCCCATCATATTCATGCCATTGGTTTCTTATGCAACATGGTAGTCGACTTTTTCTTGGTGAATTATAGATTTTACTTCTTTTCCTCCAACCTAGACCTAAAATTGAGATATACTTCTGATTTACGTAATAGAATTAACAATTGACTCAATGTTTTCCCTTTATTGGTTCATGTAACTTAGTAGCCGTGATCTAAGCTATTGGTCATGTTCTGGTTCCAATGCAGAATCTACCCTGTATAAAGTGGAGAAATCTTCTTTGCTTCATGCGTACGAGGTTAATGCTGTTGGTCCTATTCTAGTGATCAAGGTGAAACACACTCAAGTCTTTTCTGATTGTTTACAATATTAGTTTTCACTTTTCAGTAAGAAATTTAGGCTCATTCCACTCGAAACTTAGACATTGCAATTCTTTCCACATTTCTTCAAAAACTTGTCTTTATTTCCATTCAGTTGAAACTACTTCCCTAAACATGTTCTTGCAGCTGAAATAATTTCGGGATAGTTATTGGCTTTTATTCTATCCATCACTCTATTTCTATTTAGGAAAGGAATGTATAATTCTTCTTTCAACCAGTTACTGACTCTGTATAGTCTGAAAGGTTGCACAAAATAAACCACCAATTGAACGTTTCCTTGTCTCGAGTTCAAGTATAAGCATATTGTTTAGTTAGTACTGACTGCTGTGTTCTATGATTTATTTGAGCAGCACTTGTGGCCTTTTCTGAAGGCAGGGGGAGGTTCTGGAACAGAAAGAGAAGTTGCTGTCGTTGCCAATCTAAGTGCTCGGGTGGGATCAATTGGAGATAACCGTCTTGGGGGTTGGCATTCTTACCGAGCTTCAAAGACAGCACTTAACCAATGTATAGTGTCTTCCTTCTTGTCTTTACATTAACCCACCCTCTACCCATTACATGGTTCATTCATATGGACAACCTAAAGGGGAAAGAAACGGAAATAGTTTTTTTTCTGATTATGCTTTAATCTTTTAACTTGAATTCAGATCTCTTGTTTTTTGCATATCTTTTCTGCATGATAATATGCTTTCACGTTCTTCAATCAAACAAAAAAAAGTTCATTTTCAATACACACACATACACATTCATTGCAGAAATTCAAAAATCCAACCAACAAAGATCGTTTAAACTATGAAACATTGAATTGAAGAACTGCAGTTTCCGCTTACCAGTTATTCATATTAGATGTTTTATGAATTTGTTAATTATTTGTATGCATAAATTACAGTACAGAGGAGCTAAATGTTACACTATATGACATCATAATTGATCTAAAATCTTTCGTTTTTGCTTGCATAGTGACAAAAAACGTGTCAGTAGAATTTGCAAGGAAGAAAGATCCAATCGTATGCATATTGTTGCATCCAGGCACAGTGGACACCGATCTGTCTAGGCCATTTCAGAGAAATGTTCCGGAAGGCAAACTTTTTACAAAAGAGTTTTCAGTCCAAAAGCTCATGACAATCATCAACAATGCAAAGAGCCAAGACAACGGCAAGTTTTTTGCTTGGGATGGTCAGGAAATTCCCTGGTAGCATGAACTTCAGTTTAGGCAACTTTTTATACATAAAATTATGGATACCTCTCATTTTAGGTGATCACGGCTGTTTCAACACGAGAGGATCGAACATGGGGGTATTCTGCTTTGATTTAATGATTATTTTATATGTAATAAATACAAAGAGACTCAAATGTTCAAAAACCATGGAGAAAGTAAGAACCACTTGAGTGAAGAAACAGTGTGAAGTTATATTTTCATTCTTTGTTCTTTGTAGTTATTGAGGAAATTACAATATATAGTAAAAAAAATTATTGGAGTGTTTTCAGTATCGAGGCTCTTACTAACTTGATAGAATCCTTGTGTGCCTACCTTCCTCAGTTTCATGCATCTTGTGATTACTTAATAATCTAGTTACATTGTCAAATATGTATTTCAAATTTGGTTGATGCCCACTTGATTGATCTGTACACATCAGTGCCAGGCTTATTGCTGCTTTAGCCTGATTCACCTTGCTCTCTCTTTGTAGCTCTATATCTTCGTTGATCACTGCTTGCAAGTTGTTGGGAAGTTGCATTTTTATGTATCCAACAAAATCAGATTCGCCTTGCTTGATCTCATCCCGCAGCTGCGGATTCACTATCATTTCAAACAAGAGCACTCCGAATTTGTAGATATCTGATACATCAACTGCCATGTTAATTTTCTCATGCTAAAGTTCATGAGAACTTATTCAGAGAAATATTTATTGACACATTGAAATTATTGAACAGCTTATGTTGTTTTTCATTAAAGAACCACAAAAAATAAAAATAAAAATAAAAGAGTTGAATTTGCCAATTATTTGATCGTGGTATTTAAAATGATGGGTGAAGATTCTTTGAGATCGACTTACTTTTTGAGCTGCTATTTCGATGGCCCAATTTGAACCTTGAAATCAATGGCACTAGCTTTCTAGTCAACAAAAGGCTGTTTGTCCTAAGATCATAATCAACACCAGGCCATTCCTCTTGCAAATAAAGCATGCCTTCCAACACTCCTTTGGCTACTTTCAGCCTATGTTTCCACGGTGGAGGCGACCTCGACAACCACATATCAACGCTCTCACCCTCCGACCACTCTATAACGATGGCTCTCATTCGTCGGTTACCACACCAGCCAAGTAATTTCACCAAGTTCTTGTGGGATAATTGGGTTAAGATCTTGCATTCTTCAATAAACTCTTTCCTACTTTCCCTTGCAATCTCATTCCCATAGATTTCAATCCTAACTTCAGTCCCATCTCTTAGAACTCCACTGTAAATATCAACTCCCTTGCACTTCACAATCAAATTCTTCTTCAAAAACCCTCCGGTCGCAGCCCTGAGCATTGCCGGTGTGAACTTGTGCTTCCTCCTTAACATCCTTGGCAAGAAATCAGGCCTATGGAAACAAAGCCACCACAAGAACCACGCTACTACAATCACAAGAATGGGAAACACAAACAACAAGATCACAGCCTTCATTTGATACTTCCTATGATCTGGGAGAAGACCAGAACTTATAAAACTCGACGAATTAAACCTTTTAAAGAACAACTCTAAATCAGACATCTTACTCTCAGTGAACTTATTGTTAGCCAAATTTAGAACAGTTAGATTAGTAAGGTCAGAGAAGATACGAAATGGGACTTCTCCATCGAGTTCGTTTAGACTAAGATCAAGAACCTCAATCTGTTTACATTCCAAAACATCAACAGGGAAACGCCCTTTCAAAGAATTGTTAGACAAATCAATGGAATGGATACTCAAAGGGCAGTACTTCCAGAAGAAGTGAAACGACAGATACAAAGGAGCAATCTTCGGGCGGCTGCGAAGATCGATTTTCGGAAACGATTCGACACAATTGGGGTTGCGGGATTCATTGCAAAGATGGCTAGCAACAATGGAGGACTTGAAAATTTCAATTAGATCCATTGGAGAAGCAGAGCAATAACGAAGAGAAGGGTTTAAATGACAGTTTTTGGAAATTGTAGAGTTGAAATCTAACGGGGGATGTAAGGTGTTGAGATCTTCAATGACGGATGCAGAGAAAATGACAGAAGAACAAGTTGTCATTGTTAAGAGGAAGAAGACGATGAAATTTTCAGACATGGCCGCCATTTTCAGACATGAGATATTAAGTTTGAGTTTTTGGGAAATCTGAAAAAATAAATGAAATTTTTAGGAATGTTTTTTTTTTAAATTGTTTTCTCCGAGAATTTTGACGGTTAGTGATTTAGTAGAAAGTGGAAGACGCCATTCTCGGAGGCTATGGCGGTTATGTTGGAGAAAAATTGATTACAGTTTAAAAGGAAAAACTTTCTTAAGATTTTTTTTCTCTTTTTTTGGAATCTTTGTATAGATATCATACTTATAATGAAATAACCTTTAAAAATTACGAAATGTTCCGTCTTACTCTTATGTTATGTTTGGATGTGAAGAAAATTTTATTACCCATCGTTAAAAAAGAAAACTTTTCTCAAGAAACAGAGCAACCCTTATTTTCTGAAATTTACTATTTTCTGATTGTAAATTTCAGAAAAAAATTCTAACAAAGCAGCTGTTTAGAGTAATAAAGCGATAAAATTGGATGAAAATGAAGAGGGGTTTCATTTAATCAAATGGACAAGTTTTACAAAGAACAGTTAATGGATCATAAACATGAGGTTAGCATCTGATCGAAACTAAACTCTAAAACTCTAAACTAAATGGTTAAAAATTAAAAACAAAAACTTTTTAAAAACTTAGATTAGCTACAACAACTATTAGCAAAACAAAATGATGGACAAGCTACTCTGCTTCTACATCTGATCAACGTTAAACTTTTTTGGTTTTTTGCTAGCTGCTGTTGTGAAGGATCTTATTGATGGAATTGAAAATGGACGGATGGGATTGAATCTCAGGGAAATCTGCAAGATTTTGAATGAACCCTTTTGGAACCAAACATTTTTCTTCTGAGTATAGCTTCTCTTGAATCATTGTGGATTCAAGAATCTCAAGGTCCTCTGTTTCTTGACCTTCTTGTTCTTGCTCTTGCTCTGTTTCTTGCTTGAGTTGCAAAATAGCAACTTGTGCTTGTAAGAATTTTACATATTTGAAAGCAGAATTCAGCATTTCAGCAGTATTCATCTTGCTCCCACCCGGAACCAGCTCTCCGAGCTCCTGCGTCTTCACCGTAATCTTCCTCCGCCGTTCCCGGGCAGCAATCGTCTGGGCTGATAAGTTATTATTACTCGACGGCGCCGGCGGCGCCGGCGACGGTTGGCTCTTCAAACAATCATTCGTCATTTCAGCATTGTCCATTCTAGAATCCCAAGGACCCGAAAAAACCTCCGCCAACGGAGGAGGAGGAGGAAAGAACCCTGCACCTGCTCCTCCACCACCTACATTACCGTCACTAACACCGCCGCCAGAACAAAAACTCTGTTCGAACACAGCCCTCTGACGTTTGGGGCAATGAAATTCAAATTCATCAAAAGGGAAGAATTCGGAGGAGACGGAGGGAGCAGAGAAATAGGGATAGGCATCGGAAAAGAGAAAGGGAAGGGCATCGTCGAAAAACAGAGTATCAGCAGTGGGGTAAAAAATAGAATCGTCGACGTAATCGAAGGCAGCGGGGTCGTTGAGGAGCTGAGGGGGAGGGACATAAGAAAGATCAGGGGAGAATTCAGGGGAGAAATAGTGGAAATGGTGATAGTATGAAGAAGGGTCAGGAGAGTAGAAATTGGAGTAGAAAGTGAGAGCAGCCATTGGAGAGGAAGAGAGGAAGAAACAGAGAGAATGCGAAGAATGAAGTTGGAGAGTTGGAGAGTTGGAGAGTTGGCGAGTGAGTGTGTGTTTTTAGATTATATGAGAGAGAGAGAGAGATTAATGAGGAATCAGTTATGGATAGAAGAGGAATTAGTAGGCTAATTAATCTCCGTGAAACCCCCAACTTCTTAACCCACGATTCTCTCTCTAATTTCTCTCTCTTCATTTTTTGTGTTTTGTTAGTTAATTGTAGGATTAGGGTTTTTTTTTTAAGACCAACAAAAACAGTTACTTTTTGGTGGCAATCGCAATGGAGAAAATATATGTGTGTGTGATTATTTGCTTTTGGGGGCTACTAAACCCTAAAAAAAACTCTTTTTAGGTTTTGAGAAGAGAAAAATAAAAACAACTTTGACGAATTTTATGAAAAAAAAATATTAAGGTGTTTGTATGGTATATGGATTTTTACAATGTAATTTCTAAACTTAAGAAGAAGAAAAAATAGCTATTTATTCAAACTTTATTATATAGCTCTAATGTATTTTTTAAGGAAAAAAATCAAGTAATTTAGTTAAATTTTTGTTTGTATTTAAATTTGAAAGGTTGTGTTTTTACTTTATTTTTTTTTAATTGTGAATTATCTTGTATACTATTAATTTGAGTATGTATTTTTAGTATAAATGAGTTTTTTTAAAAAAGTTAATGAAGTATAAATTTGATCTTTTCTATTCCATGTTGTGTTATTATTTTAATTACATTTTAGTACTATAAATATGTTTTCTTTTTCCTCCTTTTACTCTTGTTTTCTCCATAAATCCACATTTACTTGCTCACTACGCAAATTATTTTTACATTATATATAATAAAAAAAAATTGCTAAATTTTACACATTAAATTATATTCAAATATTATAAATATGCCTATTTTGATCTGTGAAGATTTACAAACTAAATGTTAATTTTTCTCGTCCAAAAAGAACTTTCATGATTTTAATGAAAAAGGCAGATATAAGATCTTTTTTCCCTTAAAATTTGTTTATATTGGAAAATTTCACATATTTTATGAAACAAAATTTAGCAATTTTTCATTTATTTTTTTTTAGTTTGTAAAAAGTTGAGCAGTTGATTAGTCAAAAGTTTTGGAGTCAAAATGGTGTAAAAGAAAAAACAGTGAAATGTTTAGAGAATATTGTAAACAATTTTCAAAACGAAACTAAAAGTATTTGTGTCAAAAGATAAATGGGCAGAAAACATGCCCAAATTTAATATTAAAAATGTTACAATATCCAACCAACTAAACACAAACAACCGTATGAAAATCTAACACTTAGAACATTAATGTCAAAATGGAGATCGTGAAATTTTGAAGAAATCACTTGATGATTGTTTGGATCCTATAGATATCATCCATATTAATTTTTTTAGATTTTAATTTTAAACAGAAAGAAAAAAAAAAAAGAAAATTGTTTTATCTTTCTTGAATGTCATTATTACATGCACTATATACAAGCGTATTTAATTAACTTGTATTAAAATTATTTAAAAGCAACCTATAATTAAATTTAAGTTAATTGACATAGCCTTTCTATTCTCTTTAAAGGTCGATATCTTATTTCTGTAATTGTTTAATTGTTGTATTTAAAAGGAAAAAAGAATAAATATTTATCATACGTAAAAATCTCACATTGTACTTTAAAAAAATAATAAATGTCACTTTATTTATAAAGTTAGTTTCATCCGTAATTAAAGTTCAAATTATAGTTGGAAATAAAATTTGGCTATACTATAAATTTAGTCATTGAAATTTTTAGTATATGTCCAAATAGTTTCGAATCCATTTTTTACCCAATTAAGTTAGTCGATTTATAAAACAAATATGAAGGACAAACATAAAAATGTGAAGTCCAAAATGGAATCTAAACATGAAAATAATATATACGATATCCAAATAAACTAATTCGTATAAAAATAGAACATATGTCAATTTTTTTACAGTCATTTTTAGAAACCTTCCTAATGTAATTTGCTTTCAAGCTAATCATTGCTTAGTTAATTAAGTTAGTCAATTTAAAATAACAAAATATGATAAACAAATTTTGATTTAATTTAGTTATAATAGAAGCATAAGAAAATATTTTCTTGTAGACATAACTAGATTAAAGTAACAAAAAGTAAAATCTAAATGACAAGTTTAAATTGGATTTTACTTGTCCAATTCAATTAGATATTTCACATTCTAAGGAATTCTAATGCACTCTAAACTCAGACTTTCTAACATTGACCTCCTAAATATGTTGAACGTGAAGAGGGTCAGAAAGATTAATTTGATTACTTTTTCAAGCTAAGGGTTGGATCCAAAGATATTCAAGTTTATAGTTTAAACTAACTTTTGTGAAAACAATGGATCTTCAACAAAAATGGATAATCAAACTTATTTCTATCACTATCAGCATGTTTGAACAAATGAAATCAAAACCACATTTCTATCAGCATGCTTGAACAAGTAGATTCAAAGCTTAAACAATCCTTCTAGGACGTGGTCCGACTTACCAGGTTTGATCATACATCCTAACCCTATTCTCTCAATTTTGTGCATTGGATCGATGGCTTGCTACTGTGTGTTACAATATCTGACAGGAACAGCATCGTGAGGAAGTCATGAGCTTAAGAAAACTCGAATGCATTTACTTCTAATAATGAGGAGATTAACAAAACCAAAGTTCAGACTCCATCGTTTTCTACAGCATCAAAGGCCTTTGGCAATTAGGTCCTATATCTCAACTCCCCATTGTCCAAAAGCTTCTTCTCATGTTGCTCTTGCCAAGCCGTCTTGTTAGGACAGTTTGCACAGTGTAAAATTCGAACAAGATGTCACTCGGGTTCCCTCATTTGCTTAAGAGCTTTTGAGTACTCACATATACAGCTTGATTTTCTGCCTTTCCTTTCCAATACCAGATGATCCCTTTCTTCTTCAATTTTACCAAGCTTTCACTAAACAAGAGATGCCATGAAGGACTTCATGTTTTCAATGTCCTCTTTTGATTCTGGATGTCTTGGTGGTTTGAAGGCCTTCCATAGTCCAAGAGGATGCGGACTCGGACTCTCCGTTCTGTTATCTCCCGCAAATTTTCCAAACATCTTCCCACATTGTGGATAAGGCTTAACGAAAAGGTTGTAGAACCTGAGCCTGCTAGGCTTGATAATTTCCCTCAAACCAACCTGAGAACCAAGCCAGCCTTTTGAGTCCAAATATTCTATCACATTGTAGCGCGGAACAATCTGTTTTTCAAAATTGATTCCTAGATATTCTGGAACATCAATCAAGCTGTCAACACCAAATTTCATCTTATGAATCAAGAAGTCAATTTTCTTTTCAATGTTCTCTATTTCGTAAGTGACCAACCTCGGCTCTTTCCATAGCAATTTAAATGCTCTTGTACGAATCAGCCCATGTTTACATAAACAATCAACTCTCTGTTTCACTTCAAATGCAGCTCTAAAAGAACCCTCTCTAAAGATTTTCTCCTTGATTGAGTTCCTGCATTTCAGATTTCTAAGCAACTCGACACATCTTGAAATTTCTCCTAATTCTGTGGCTAAAGTTCTCGGTTCCCTAACAATTTCTCTAGCAATCACGTTTTGATCAAACCCCAAACCGTTGAACTCACAAATCAAACTCCTCAATCTGCCCTCAACCCTAAACCCTAAAACTCTGGGAATCGAGCAAATGACCCGATCAATTTCATCCCTTCGAATTCCAATTCCCATCAGAAATTCAATCGTTCGAAAGATTTCTTCCTCGTTCGTGAACACTATTTCAGGGTAATGCTCTAAAACCCTAATCACGGCAGCATCACTAATCCCAAAACGTTTCAATAAATCAACAGCTCTACGAAAAAGACTCGGGTCAAGCTCAAACCGTTGAGATAATACCAGCATACTCCGAATCATAGATACAGTAACATTGGGTAAATCAATTAGAGACAAACTTACCTTCCATTTCTTGAGAAACTCCAAGTCCAGAACTGCGGGACAGTCGAACACGATGGAAACGAGATCCTTCGGGGAAATTTTGAAGGAAAGAAGAAGGGGTAGAGAAGCTACAATGTCATGCAAATTGGAATTGGTGAAGAAGTGATGATTCTGTGAAAGGAAATCGCGGATTTGGGATTGTGTGAAGCCGATCTTGTGAAGGAGATTAGATTGATTCAGGGAAATATGGGGATGATGGGAGGAAGTGGGTACTAGTTTAGCTGAAATATGGTGGATTTCCTGAAACGAGGAGGAAAGAAATGAAGAGGAAATCACTCGCCGGAGAAATGCGGTACTTCCGATTGAGATTCTTCCCGCCATTGAAATAGCTTTTCCAATAGCTCGTTAACAGCAGGGATTTATTGAAACATGGAGTGGGTATTCAGTCTCTAAGATCATAATTATGCTATTACTGATGGCTAAATCGAAAGGAAAAAAATAAAAATAAAAAGCATTCGAAAGGGGCATGGGTTTTTAGTCTTTTATGAATTTGTGACTAATTAAGGCCCATTTGAGACTTAAGAAAAAGAACAACTTTTTTTTACTAAACTTTAAATTTATCAAAAATCTGTTATTACAAACATATTTGAAAGCTTAAAGATTTACCATATATATTTATATAAAACTTGCAAATCAACTTGATATGAGATAATAAATAAACTAACAAACTAAGCTATTAACAGTCTTATTTATTTGTATTTATATAGAAAACACTAATGAATCATTTCATTGGACATTTTTAAGTTAAATTATAAATTTGGTCCCTAAAATTGAATGAAGGTTAAAATGTAATCTCTATAGTTTATAATTAAAATTTAGTTCTTATGATTTAATAAAATCTTCTTGAATCGTCTTTTCAATTTATAGATATATGGACATGCTAATCAAATTTTAAGACTAAACGGCAAATTGTGTCCCTACATATTGGTGAAAGTTAAAACTTAGTTTCGATAAGTTGTGATTAGAATTTAGTTCACACAGTTAAATAAAATCCTCGTAAAAATTGAAATTCATATATAGAATTATATCAAATCATTATAAATTTTATGAGATTTTATCCAACTCTAAGAGTAAAATTTTAACTTTTTCAAAACATACAATCAAATTTATAATTAAATCATATTTTAATAGTCGGTTACAATCAATTAAATCCAAAGAAAAAAAATGTATGGTTGTTGTTGTAGTAGTTTAAAAACGTTAGTTAGTACAAAGAAAAAAATCCACACATAAAATTTGGTTTGGTAAGTGAAAATAACCGAAATGTAGAATTTGAGGGAGTTTTGGCCCATTGTTTGATGAAGAATTTGGTCACTACTAAAAAAAGCACATCAGTTTGTTACACTTAGACCTCTTATATTTTATAACTTTTTATTTTTTATCATTTCACTCCTAACCTCAAAAATCTTAATCCTTTTAACTAGTTTTTTAAATAAATGGAAATAACAAAAACAAAAAATTAAGTAATGAACACTTCTTTTACTATTTTTTGTTGTAAATATTATTTGGTTTAACTATAAAAAAATAAGTGTTTAAAGGAGTTTAATAGAGAAGCAATTGAGGTAAGGTTCACCCTGTTTTTGCAGTAAAAAAGAGCGTAGTCACAATATAATAATATGGCATTACCTAAAGTATATATGTATGTTGTGATTGGAGCGATAAAAAAGATACCCAATCCTTTTCCAACCGTCATAACTTCCAATATACAGAGAAAACCTTGTGTTTGTATGTGTGTATGTGAAGCAGATAAGGCCGCTTCCACTCTGCTTTTCCATTTCTTTCCAAATCCATTGAATCCAAATGCCAATAAACTCAACTTTCACTTTCAATTCTAACTTCAACTTTAAATTCAAATTCATCAATCATCGCTCTTTCCCTTTCTCTCATTCTCTAAACAATTTCTCCATTTCCTCTTCCCCTTCCCCTTCCGGCCGATTCCTTCGGTTCTGCACTACCAGACTATCTTCCGCCGTTTCTCATGCTCCACCCTCGCCGCCGCCAGGTACTCGTTTTTTTTTAGAGTTTAGAAAGTGAAACCCCACCCTTTTGTTCCTTTTCGGATTTTGAGGCTAATGTTTTGGGCTTCTATAATTAAAGTGAAGCATCTTATGGAGAAGATGGATCTTGTTGGAATAGTCTGTGATGAACATTGTATCCCTGGAAAATACTATTGCCTCTTCTGTCCCAAGGTTATCTGCTTCTCTTGTTTCTACATTTTGTGGTTTGAATTAATGCATGAAAATCCAAACCCATCTTTTCATTTGAATTGTCTTTTTCTTAGGTCATAGACAAGCTCCTTTTTACATTTTTTTTTTTTTTATGTTCAAGACTAAAAATACATTTTAAAAATTTTGAGATCAGAAAACAAATTTAAAGTTTTGAGAGAAAGTTAAAAGAGACCAAAATGGTATTATTCAAACCTAATTTATATATTTCGAGAAGCTTTTAAGTGATTAAAAGTTTAGAAATTTTATCTATTTTATTTGTGTACTTTAAGAATTTTATAATGTGTTCTTAACTTCAAGTTCTGTGTATAAAATTTTTCTTCATTCTAATGTTAACTTCATAAGTTTATGGCTTATCTCTCCACATTCATGATCTCTAGTCAGTATGCCAAGTAAGTACTAAATTGTCAAATGCTAATGACATGACATGGACTCATTGGATATAAAGTTCAAAAATTCATGGACCTAACGAAAGTTGTAGGACTAAATAGAACACAATTTTAAAAGATAAAAGACTTGTTGAAACCTCTTATAGGAGCCAAATGAACATAATTGTTGAAGATGGGAGACCAAACTTGTAATACAATCTTCTTTTATTATTATCTCTATAATTAGATATATTCACGATTGACAGTGCAAGGGTGGTCGTTTAATGGAGAGGAGCTTATCTCTTCATGTGATTCCAACTGGGTAAGTAATGAAATTACCATACTTGTTACTATTTTTTCATTTTCTTCATTTCTTATGGAGATTGATTGGGGAGTAAATTGTTGTTAATTACATCCTGTCATTTGGAACATAGAGATTTTGCAATGTGGAGGTGTTTCCAGTTTGAGTGTGGTTGGGCAGGGCAGGTAACGTTATAAAAGCAATAATGTGTATTTGTAATATTTCTCTTCAATCTCATATCTTGTAATTAAACGTTGAGAATTTTGCTCAGCAAAATGATTGTATGGTTTAGATATTTGCAGATGGCAAATTGGCATTTAATGGATTCAGCAAAACTACAAAAATGGTTGGACAGAGTTCCAGGGAAAGTTTGGTTTTGGAGCCTCTTTGTGATGAGGTACTTCAAATTTCTTTGCATTTCGATGAATAAGTCGTACTCTTGCATAACACTTTTACGATTCTTGGATAAGAACTCTAGTGAAGTTTGGTCCCTTATCCACTTTAACATTTCTTTGTCAGTTTCAGTTTCGAATACCTTTTGTAAATATTCTATAGATGTTCTTCCGCATGGTTAGAGCTCCTCAGGTGATGTTTTTGGGAGCTGAGTTTTTTTTTTTATATGTCCATGTATTCTTTCATTTTCTCTCTTCAATGAAAGTTGTTGCTTTCATAAAAAAAAATGAACAAGTCATACTCTTACACTGATATCTCAGTATCGATTCAATCTTTTTATACAAACATAAGTACTTATTGGTTCAAACAACAAATTGAGTTAGCTCTGGATTTTGGTTGCTATTGAATTAGAAAATTCTTCAAAGGTAATTCAAGAGTGTTTTGATCTTTCTTTTTCAGCTAATCTCTTATTTCAGCATGAGAATGATATCCCAAGAAACCTTACAACGGAATGTTGTTATGCAATTAGCTGGTCGTCGGGTACTTGAAATAATGTTTTTGTGTACATGCCTTATAATTGAAATTTTAAACTTGATTTCTTGTAAATACTATGCTGCCTAATTTCATTATTAGTATTGACTTCATATTCTTCGATCTATATGTTATCTTTATGTCATGGTATTTTCAATGAATCATTTCGGGAGAGACAATTTTTATTCAAAAGTATGTTACATTCTTCTGTTTATATAATTATGTGTTTAGTTGTTTTAAAACCTAAAATTTGCATTATATTCCTATCCTCAATGAAGAGAGGATCTTAGCTCTAAATTGTGGATGGATATCCTAATTACCTCAAGGGCAAATGGTTTCTCTATTAAGGCTCATCGTTATAGAATAGGCATTCAATTAGTGTTTAAATTAATGATGATTATTTTCTCTTTTTCCTTTGTATGTTTAACTTCTAACAAGTTTAAAGGCCAATTGCAGGTTACTATTGCATTTACTTATCGACAAAATGGACAGCTTGTTGGTTGCAAGTACCGAACCATGGACAAGAGATTTTGGCAGGTACGTAATCCTTGTGCAACTATAGCAAATATAGCAGTTAGGTCCAATGTTAATGTATTTTCAAATATAAGATAAAAGCAAAAGAATTTGCAAAATTTAAATTTAGATCAAACTCTTAGAGTCTATCAATGATAGACCATATTGTTTATAGAAATATCAACAATCAAGACTAGGCTATCGCCAATAGATTTTACAAACTAGTCCTAAAAGTGATGCCAATTGCAATATTTACCCTAATTCTAAAGTGTTTCCTTCATGTGCATAGCTTATTTTTCATTTGTTGCCTTCTTTAACCATTAGACATATTGAACAGATCTCTTATACAAAGAATCTAATCTCTATATGATGTCAACATTCAGGAGAAGGGTACAGCAAAGTTCCTGTATGGGATTGATGACATTAATGATGCAGATGAACTCATCATTGTAATCCACGTTTTATACCTAAAATTTTAAGGTTCTATTTGATATGTTAATAGCTTTTGCCATCCATTTAATTTCCGTAATATTCTGTATATACTGTTGAAGGTTGAAGGTGAAATGGATAAACTTTCAGTTGAAGAAGCTGGTTTCCTGAATTGTATCAGTGTTCCTGGCGGTGCCCCAAACAAGGTTTCAACTGATACAGTTCCACCAATTGAAAAGGTTATATTCTATACAAATACTTCTATCATGTCAGTCTTATGTGCTTTACATTCTTCTTAACTGCCTGAGTTATGCTTCTAGTTATCCATTTTCCCCTTTCCTTTGAAACAAAACTCTTAGTTGATATTTGAAAAGTTAGCCAAGGGTTGTCACTACAGCAACATCATATAAGAAATGCTCTATACGCCTTTTCAACTAGAAACCAACTAAGAACAAGAAACATCGCTATTCAGTAACCAATTTGTTCTTTCTTTTTTGTTTTAAAAAATTAAAGCCTATAAATATTTTTTCTATCTTTAAATTATTGTTTTGTTATCTACCCTTAAAGATGTATTAAAAAACCAAGTTAAAATTTGAAAACTATAATTTTAAATAATTTTGAACAAAAATAACATAACTTTTGTATTTAATAAAAAAGATTCACATCATTCTAAAACATTCAAATGAAATAGGCTTAATTTTAAAAAACCAGAAAGGAAGTTACTAGACGGGAACCGAGTAAATTATTAATAAACATCCAAATTAGAGATTTTATTACATAACACATATAATCGATAGATATTTTATTGAGAATTTCAAAAACTCTTGGTTTTTGAAAATTGTACTTTTGAAGAATTTGTTTAACTACACATTTAATTGATTTCTTGATCAAATAATTCTATAGAGAGAAGCAGTGAAAAACCACATTTTTTACCGTTTTCAAATTTTGGATTGGATTTTTGCAAACCTCCATAAAAGTTAGACAATAAATTTTTAAAAAAAATAATAGTTGGAACTTGGAAGTGCTGTTTTTTATAAGCTTACGTTTCAAAACAAAACAGTTATCACATGGGTATGGGTAAGAGCTAAAGAAGTATTATATATATAGTTTACAATTTCATTATTGTTTTTTAGTTTATATTGTTTAACATCTAGAAACTTTTCAATTAGTGTACTTCAACTTAATCTTTATGCATTGCATGGATGAATTCAGGATACTGCATACCAATATTTATGGAGCTGCAAAGACTACTTAGATAAGGTATAACATTGTGCCTGAAATTAGTAAAGGATAACAAGTGGTTTTTAGGAATATATTGTTAGATAATCATTTTGCTTTTGCCTTTTAATGCTAAAAAACAAACTTCTAAGTTTCTGGCATATTGTTAATTTTGAAACATTAACAAAATTCTTAACCTACAAGGTTTCCCGCATTATCTTGGCCACTGATAGCGATGTACCGGGGCAAGCTTTGGCAGAAGAGCTAGCACGTCGTCTTGGAAAACATAGGTCTCAACTCATGTGTGAATTGGTTTGATAATCTTATAAATTAAGATCAAATTTTTATATATCTGACAAAATGAACCTAGCTCAACTGGCATTAAACTGAAACTATCGACCTCGAGATTAAAGATTCGATTTTTCTCTTCATATGAACAAAATAACATGACTTTGTTTTATAAATTAACAGATGTTGGCGAGTAGATTGGCCATATAAAGATGGCTTCAACCGTTTTAAGGATGCCAATGAGGTTACCTTCCTCCTTTCAATAGTTATTCATAAAATTTTTGCACCTCTAAAAGTTGTTCGTGAATTGTATATAATAGGAATGAATGATGTCGATGATTTTTTTGGGTATAATAAAAGGTGGGGATTCGAACCAACTTTGATTGTTAATACATACTTTATGCTAGTTGCATTAGTTCACTTTGGTAAAATTTTTAGCCTTGTGTGAATTCTTGTTATTATACTTTTACTCCCTTATTCTCTCATTAATACAATGTTAATTCCAAACTTTTTTTTTCCACAAGAGCTAAACTCAACTGATACATGTATGTATTTGAGAATCAAGAGGTCTCAGGTTCAAATCCTCTATATTTTAAAAAAAAAATTAAACAAAAATTCCAAGTTTATCTTGCATTTAATCCTTTTTCTTCATTTCACATTTTTTTTTTGTCTTATACAATATTAAATCTGATATTTTAGAAACATATAGTAAAAGAAATTAAAATATATATAAAACATAGTAAAATTTTAGATTTATATTAATAGACATTAATAAAAATTTATCAATATGTATAATTGATAGAATTTAACATTTTATTATCTTTTTAAAATATTTTCAATTGTTATTTACACAAATTTTCCACATTAAATTATATTTATATACATACATATATATATATGTATACAGGTTCTAGTGCAATTGGGAGCAGATGCTTTGAAGAAAGCAATTCAAGATGCCTATCAACTTTCAAGTTCAAATCAAATACAAAAAGGTCTGTATTTAAATATTTTAAGAATTCTTCCCAATATATTCATTGGATGGCATATATTTAACCTTCATTTGAAAACAAAAATGTTAACTTTTCCATGGATATTTTTTTAGATGAGTTATTTTAAATGATAAAATTGTACGTTCAATATAATAAAATTTTACTTTATATATATATAAATTTTGATAGACATCTATTGGTGTCAATAGATGTCTATTCTAAGTTTATCATAATCAATAGATAATAGAGCTTCATTATATTTATTAATAAGTTTGCTATATATCAGTTTTTTTTTTAATTTGGAAACATTCCTATTTTATATTATATTTTAATTTGAGTAGCGTTTTTTATGTTTCTACCTTCTTATTTGAAAAACATATTTATGTCATTGCATTCTTCATTGCAATGGCATATATATATATATATATATGCGTTTCTAGACTCTTTTTGCTTTCCATTTTACTTTATTGTCCCTTTTATTTTTATTAATTATTTTGATGACCTTCTCCTAATTTGACTTTGCAGAAGAGGACCTCTTCCTAGAGCATTGACAATTCTAGTAAACAAGATCGAGTGGAGTAATCCATAATAGCTAGGTTTAATAGTTGCACTAGAGAGATATTGTGTGTTCTTTGATAGATAAGAAGCCTTGGATTAAATATTAAGGGAAAAAAACATACTCTTAAAGTTTGATTTGGTTGAAATTTTCAACTTTTTCCTCAAAGGAATTTCTTTTACAATTGATCATATTTATAAATTGTCAAGGATAATTTTGCTTCTTTTGAAACAAATATAAATAATTTTTTTAAAATGGAAGACTAACTTTTTTTTTTTAAAGAAAAAATTTAGTCTATTTAACCATATGGAGACTATATACATAGAACATGTATCACATTAAGAAATGTAGTCTGGCTAAATTGATTAATAACCTGGATAAACGGGATCATTTACGTTTACGGAGAGACTCATTTCAAAGTAACTTGCATTTTACGAAAATATTGTGCTGATAAAGGATGCTAGTGGAAAAAGGCGATGCGGTGAATGACTAGGTGTTTGAGCTTACTTCACTAAGAAGTAAAGACGTAGTCATGTGTCAATAGGTCAACAATTGACTTGACCTTGCCGCCCAATCCAAATCTAGTATAAGGATTTTGCATAGACATATGACGTGCTGAGACTGGATCATTTCCAGCCGCTAGTAGAAGTCATCATTTCTACATTGGAAAATGTCACTGGAGAGGCCTATAAATAGAAGAAGTGCAACTATTTTTTAAACTACTTTTATCTCATGCGGAACTGAGGAAAAATTAAGAAACTTTTCAAGTTTTCCAGAAAATTTCAGAGGCTTGAATCCGACAAGGAATTGCAAGGTGGTTATTGGCTTAGGAGCTGGACGAAGGAACTAGTTAATTGTTTATTGTGAGTGGTTCTTCCCATAAAATGTTTTCAAAATGAAAAGGATTTCTAAATCGCATTTGAATCCATGAATGTATGTCTATTGAGATAATGAATTATAAGATTTCCCCTCGTGCTTTCCAATTCTTAAAATGCATATGACTTATATATGAGTCAAATTTATTATGAATTAAAATGATGTGATAAAATGATGCATTCTGAGAGTGCATGAAACTTGATAAAATTTTAAATAATGAAGTATGAGCATCTCTGTACCTTCTGCGATGCAATGCCTCATACTTGCTTTGTGTTCTGGTATAGGATGCCTTATCTTTGTTGTGTGACCTAAGATAAAATTCTTTATTCTTGCTGTGTGATTTGGAATAGAATGTCCAATTTATGTTGTGTGATCTTGAATAGGATACCTCATACTTGCTGTGTGATCTGGTATGAGATGTCTTTTGCTTACTGTGTGATCTAGCATTGGAAGATGCGTTATGCGTTATGCATAGTGGAATTGATGGAACTGGCTAAATGCGTCAAGATTACTCTGCATAACTACAGCTTGGCAAAAGATGTGGCAAATGCTTGAGCTGAGGAAAATGTATACAAAGATGTAATTAAACATGCAGAATGATTCTGCGAGATAATTATGTTATATGTGAAATGCAATGTGAATGTCGATGAGAGAATTGAAAACAAATGATCTTCGTGTGAGTTATGATGAATGATTTAAAAAGGGATAATTTTCATATGATTTATGAAAATGGTTGATGAAATTGAGGTATTGTGAATCGCTTAACACATGAGAATTAGTTTGATTTAAACCAAATGTTTTATTGATAGTACTATATATGTAACACCTTCAAATTTTAAGGAACTTATTAGGGGTATTACATTAATTTGAAATTTGAAGTCAAGAAATTTTTTGGTTCAATGTGTTGGATTAATTAAATATATATACATGTGTATGTATATTTAATTAAAGATTTTTGAAATTTGGTGGATAATGTTATTAATTATGACAAGTGAGCTTAGTACTCCTGAGTCGTTTGAGAATTAGAACTTTTGAGGATGAATGTTTTTTTAAACGAGGGAAGATTGTAACGCCCCGAAAATTAAGATAATTTTGAAGTTAAATAATAATAATAAGAAGAATAAGAATATAACAATTTATTATTATTATTATTTCTATTCAACATTCCCTCTTTTCTATTTCCTTTTCTTTTTTAAAAAATAAACAAATAAATCTTATTTTCTCTCTTCCTTAAATCTCTCTCATCACATCAACCTTTTTTATCTTATTCCCAAAACAACCATATACACTCTTTAAATAATTATATTATCACGATATAATTATTTTCAATCCAAAAATTTATGTAATTATATATATATATATATAATTATATATACTTTTATATATAATTAACTAAAATTCTTAAATCTCACCAAAATAACTGACTACTATCATTCAACCCAAAATCAAGTCTTGAATCAACACCAAACTCCCAATTTCATAATTAATTAAATATTTAATTAATTCTAATTTCCACAAACCAACAATTTTTAACAAATATCTAAATTAACACTCAAATAATTCACCATAATTAATTTAAACAAAGATAATTAAATTTAAAGTTACCTTAATTTTGGGGTGTTATCCATGTAAGAGACTTTAAATATTCTTAACAAATAATAATAAGCAATTAATACCTAAACCGTTTTCTTTTTTAAATGATTAATTGAGTAATAACTAATCATAATTAATTATTCTTATTTTGTTGAATTACAATATAAATTATTTCGACTAAAAATGAGAATGGAGGAAGGTTTGCAATGGAACATGATAGTTACATATGTATATTTCATCTTTTAGTACATCTTTTCTTTAACGATCACGATTTGAAATTTAGAATTTGGTTCTGGTTTATATTGAACATGATAACTTTAGAGGTATATTTCATCTTTTAGTACCTTTTTTCTTTTATACAATCGTGATTTGAATTTTAAATTTTAGTTTTGTCCATCTTTTTATTGGTTAGATTTGAAGGCTGAAGATCTAAAGCAAGTTAAAGTAGGAGAAATGAGAGGAAGAAGATAATGTTGGAGGGAATTGTGAGTCCTCAATTATGAGGTTACATAAATGAGAAGATAGAGATGCCGAGATGGTGAGATTGGAAAAGAGGATAAACAAATTTTGTTTATTATTCTTTAGTTTAATATGACTATTCTTTAGATTAAACAATTATCGTTCCAACTTAATATCTTTATTTTTTCATCATAATCTAACAATAGAAAATCACATGCTCTTAAAAATAATGTAAAATAATTGGCTATGGGATCGAAAAGGAGGAGAGAGATTTATAGACTTAAGAGTAGAAGAGGAGTGAGAGATTTAAGAGAATGTTAGATTATTAAGAGGAAATACAATATTTATTTAAATTTCTTTTATTCTACTTTAGTTAAAGTGAACTATTACTTTTTATATTAAAAAATTATCATGTCATTTTATGTTTTTTCTCTCATATTCTAACAACATAAAATAATATTATCTTTGAGATAATAGAAATTAATATTATTAGCTTTTATTTTTAGATTTTGTAAGTGAAGGTTAGAATGTTCTTTTCATTTAAAGATTATAATATATTTCTATATTTATTGTCTTATTTAATCCATCAAAATTGACCAATATTTTTATACTACTTTAAAATTCTATTTTCATAGTATAAATTTGTGTCAAATTAAAAAAAAAAAACCTTAAAACTTTACTTCCTATCATAGAAAAACTAATTTAAACAATTTATTTTTATTCAATCAATCATAATAAGGTAAAATTCAAAGAGTTTGAATATGAAAGTTTTATTTATGAATTGAAATATATTTATCTATAATGAACCACTACTAGAAATTTGGGTTTTAAAGATGCTTAGATTACGTCAAGATTGTGTCATTAATACCATTACCTCGAAGCAATAAATATGTCACCGATATCTATCACTTGACACAAATATATTGTCATTAGTACCCTTATATTAAGACTTTAAATGTGTCATCTGTTTAAATGTTTCGTTGCACACAATTTTTGTAAGAAATGTGATTTCACGACATTGTTCCAGTTTTTTTTATATCCGTGAGTGTCAGGGCCAGCTTACGCGCACCTCAACTAATCTCACAAGACAATCCGTCTGACTCTACAACATTTGGGTGTCAAAAAAACTCATAGGAAATTAATTCCTAGGTTGGTGGTTACCATAGATCAAATCCATGATGGTTACGAAATTGTTCCTATTTAATAAAGACTTATATGTCGACACTTGTTTGTCGTTGTTTTTCAAGTCACAATACATATTTTTTGACATATAAGTGATGGATATAAATTAAATACATGATTCAACTTATCCACATATGTTTAGAAATATTTCTTTTATTGATAATAAAAAATGTAAATTACATTGTCGGTAAAAGTTTTACAATAATCCAAAAGATAAATTAATTGTAGTACATGTATGTGTGACCTAATCTCTAATCAAACTAACTCATAAATGGACTTGATCGATCTCATGGTCCATGAATTCTTCAACTACCTGCAAATTTGGTGAGCTCCTTCAAACGATGAGTGCAGAGCTTTTGAGAGAGAGGGAAAGTCGTGAAGAGTGTTTGCGAGAGAGAGGAAAACGTCGTCAGAGAGCTTTTACAAGAGAAAAGACAGTGGCAATGTGGGATGAAGTAAGGGTTTTTTCGGTCGTGGTTCGTAAGAGGGATGAAAGCGTTGAATTATTTTTTTTAAATCAGAAAGCGTACAAATGAAGGAAGTTTTTATTAGGGTAATTTAAAGAAACACTTGCAAAAATGACAAAACAAGTTATAATAATTAAGTTTATAACACACATACTTTATTATTTGCGAAAATAGAAAAAAATAAAGCTCAACCTACACATATAAAAGCATGAAATTGATTATTTTGGCTATATTTGCAAAATCACAAACCTTAAAGACATTTTTGCAAAATAGCTAAACTAATTTGTCATCCAATACAATTTTCCTAATTTCAAGAGGGATGAAAGTGTCGAATTATTTTTTTAAAATCAGAAAGTGTACGAATGAAGGAAAACATCGGTTTTTTATTAGGGTAATTTTTAATGACACATAATTTATGTCGTTAATTAACAACGCATAAATTGTGTCAAGAAAACTCAATTTGTGTCAAGAAAAATTTTGCATTTTCATCTTTAACGATACATTTTATTCCCTCTCACCCATTTTTTCTTGATTTCAAGTGTCATTAAAACTCATATTTCTAAATAAATTTATTTGACGACAATGGCTAGATTGGTGGGTTCGAGGGTGAAGCCTTGTTGTGGCGGAAAAAACGACAGTGGCTGGAGTGTGGAATCGACAGCAGTGGTTGGCAGAAAATTGGAAGGCAAGGGTTTTTCACAACGACGTGGTAGCCCACTTCGTTCGACAATAATTTTTTTGTGTTTTTAGTAGAGAGAGAGAAAAGAAAATTTTCGTTAAGGCTTCGTTCGACGACAACGTTTTTGCTTGAGAGAAAATTTGGAGTTTTTATTTAGTTTTAATTGCGCAAGAGAGGGAAATTAAAAAAAAAATTGAAATTTGGGGTTTTTCCATATGAAATTTTTTTTAATGACACACAAAATTTGTTGTTAATTAATGACGCAAAAATTGTGTCAAGAAATAATCCATATTTTTATTTTCAATGACACAAATTTACCTTACCCCTCCTTCTTCTTCTTCTTCTTCTTTTTTTTTTTTTTTTTTTTTTTTAATTTTCAACAATACAATGTCTTGATTAGTAGTGTCATTAAACTCATTTTTCTAGCAAGGAACATAAGTGATTTATAATGCATTGACAATATTTTAAATTTTAATTTTGCGATTTTATAATTTTATTTTGAAGGAATTGTACTATTTGTGTGGATTTAAAGATCAAACTTTGGGTCTTTTACTCGATAATATAGGTCCAAATCAGTAGAATTACATACATGTTTGGTTGTACAATGATAAATGTGTCAAGCTATTAATAATATTATACTTTTAAAAATGGTAAATACAATTTTTATGTGAAAAATAATTATATCATTTATAAGTGAAATAGACGATTACAAGTGTTAGAATAATTTTTTTTTAGACTAATCACAAATTGACATGTGTCCCAAATTAAAATTGAAAATATAAATTGATCAATTCTGATAATACCACATGTTTTTATTATAACCGTCAGATCAAGTTAATTATTTTGGTTCAATTGTGACAAAAAAATAAGCTTAATTGATCCCAAACGCTAAATATGACTCAAATCCATGTGGTTGAGTCTATGGGTCTGATCCATGGACCAACCAGGCTTAAGCGTATAAAGCCCACATAAAAACTTTATAAATAGAAGAGTTTTCTCATTTGTAGGGGTTGGAAAATTTTGATTCAAGAAGCTGATCGCCCTCGAAGATTAAAGCTCTTTTGAAGATACAAGCTTTCTTCCAAGACTCCAACTTCCCTTGAAGATTGAAACTTCTTTGAAGATACACAATTTCTTCCAAGACTCTAACTTCAAGAACATCACATGCTCCGCTTTCTCAAATCAAATGTAAGCATCCAATCGAGAGAGAATTAGAGGTCAAATTTTAGAGATTAAACCACATCATATCAAATAAACAAAAATACAATATCAACTCAAGTTCAACTCCACGAATCAAATTTCTTTGAAAATCTTGTGCGAACAACAAGAAATATCTCAAATGGAAGAGGCAGAGGAGGAAAGATAAATTATAAGAATTGAACTTAGACTTAGAATTTTGCATGTAAAAAAATCGTAAATACATTTTAAAGAAAAAGTTTTCATGTATATATCATAATTCAATCGTTGTTTGTCTTTTTTAATTGAGTACAAAGTTGTCATATTTATATGCTAAATTTATTGTTCGATATAAATGCTAATAGTTGGAATTTAAATGGTTACATGTTTTATTCTAATGATAAAAACAATAAGTCTAAGTTTGTTATCCATAAAAATTACAACATTAAATTGTAACTTACATTTAACTACGTAAATTAAAAAAAATTTTATGTACTAAGAAACAAAAGAAAAAATTTAGTTGTAATAAAGAAGAAAATAAATATTTGGAAAAAACTGGAAAATACATTTGTAATTTAAGTAGAAAATCGTAGATTTGTAGTTCAATAATTAGATTCAAAGTTTAAAATACCTAACTTTTTTTTTTCAAATATATTAGATAATTATAAAAATACATGTGCATTGGCATGTGGTAATAAACTAGTATATATATATTATGAGAAAAAAGAGTAGTGAAAAAGGTAGATTAAATCTAAATTTATTAAATGAAAATTAAATTTAACCAGATTTATTGAAATCAATTTAAGAAAAAAATGTATATTTCAAGTAACAAATATATGAAACTAAATTTATTAAATAAACGTCGTAATCATACAAATTTAATAAAATCAATTTAAAAAAAATGTGTATTTTATATTATAATAATCCACCTCCCAAACTATTATAATCTTCATAACGTACATTTAGTAGCAAAGGACAGAATTTTATTTAGTAAAGAAAAAAAGGAGAAAAACCCTGCTAGTTGTGCAGAAAAGCCTCCCCCTTTCGTGATCGGGATCATTTGTCGTCGGAAGCAAGCCGCCGAAGAAAGTTGGGGTGGTTTACAGCAACCAAAACCCACTCTTCGCACACCCCTAACTCCTTCCTTTCTTCACCAACATTCATTTCAATGCCCCTGCTGGTTTCTTCAGTCTCTACCTACCTACTATGTTATTTTTAACTCTGTAGTGTATACTTGAAATGGTGGCCATACTCAGCTGATTACCTTAACCCTACCAATAGCCAGAATGCGTTTTCTTCATCACAATCACTGTCTCTATAACCCCTTTTCCAAACTCTCTTTCTTTTCCTCACCATTTTGTCTAATGGGTTCCTTTCCTTTATGCAAATCAACCTCTCTGGTTTTCCTGTCACACCTTTCTTCTTCTTTTTCGCAGAAGTATTTCCTGTACAGAAGCATTTCTCTTCTCCATGGTTCATTTCCTGTACGACCCATGTCCCTTGTGAAACCCTTTGCCATGAAACCAAATGGGGTTTCTTCTTTTACTTCTCATGCCAATGTTCTCAGACCTCCAGGTGCTATTATCGGAACTTTTTACGGTTGTTGAATTGTAGTTGGATTTATGATTGTTTCTGGTTAATACTCATGTTGTGGGGTAACTTGATGTTTCTTGGCTGGGTGGTTACTCTTTTTTTTTTTTTCCACTCTTTTTGGATTGGGATGAAATAGGAGAGGTTAAGGGTACATTTTTGAAGGCAGCAAAGTAGTTTGCAGGCAATGTATTCTGAGGATGGGACTTGGGAGAGGACTTGACGTTTGTTTAGTTTTAATGTTATTCGCTTTCTTCTTTGTGCAGCCCTTTTGGGGAATCCACCAGACAAGGCTTCAAGCTCCACTCGATTGAATATTCTGAGAAAAAAATTGCAGGATCTTGACATTGATATCGAAGCTTGTGTTCCTGGGCAGTTTTCCAGTTTGCTTTGTCCAATGGTATTTTGTTTCTAATATCAATTTCTTTATGCTGTGTTCTGTTTAGATATTCATCCAGTTTGTAGAAGTGAAATGAAAACAGCTGCCAGCTTCTATATCTTATTTTTTGTACAACGTAAACATTTAGAGGCCATTTTTAGAATTACTGTATGAACTTATAACTTCAAAGTGCAAAGAGGTTGGTATTATCATTATTATATTTATTTTAAAATTTTAATTTTTTTAATTTTACGTCATGCCTCGATTAATTATGTATCAAATTGGTGCCAGTGCAAAGGTGGTGATACAAAGGAACGATCCTTCTCCCTAAATATCTCAGAAGATGGGTAAAGATTTTATAGCTTCTCTCTCGTCGAGTTTTTCTTAGAATCTTTTTATTTGATATACTCATAGGCTTTGTGTGTTTGTGTTTTTCTTATATGGTTTGTTTTAAATGTTTTTGTGGAAATTATTTAGGGTGACTTTTAATTATTAAAAGTCTGAATCTTGGCTTCTTCCTCAGTTCGAGTTTTTCTAAGTCTTTTTACTTTTTATACTATTAGTATGTGTTATTTTTTTGAAGAGGAAAGAAGTATTAATATTATTAATGAATTAAATAGAGACAAAGGCTCATAGTACTAGAGGGTATGAGCAAAGAAAGAGAGAGAGGCAGATCAACAGACGCACCCGGACATCTCAACTAGGTTGACACTCCTTAGCGCCCTCATCGTGTCCATAGTGTGGAAAGAAATAAAAATGATCTTTTCTCTAGGTTGATAGTAGTCAATACAAAGCCAAAATACAAGCCCCAAAATAAAGTAGTCAGTCCATACAGAACATTAGAAAAATAGCATCAACGATATATTAGAAAAACATTCCTCGTTTATGCTAGGATCCAGTTGAAGTAGAAGGCCATTCAAAAGTCATGCTGCCCAAGACTTCAAAGTTGAGGGGTCATGAAGGCTGGCCAGTTCAGCAAAATCTCCTGCAGAGAGTACTCTTGAATAACTTTGGATAAGGAACACCATGATGTTGCAATTCAAATTGGTCCATCTTTGTCGAAGGCTTGTCATGGAAAACCTTGTGATTTCTTTCAAACCAAACTTCAACTAATAGAGCTTTCACTGCATTAACCCACAGCAAGGCAGCAGTCTTCTTCAAAGCTGGACTAACAATGATTTGAACCACATTCTTCTTAAAATCTTTATAAAAAACCCAACAATTATTAAAAGTTTGGTGGAGTCGGAACCAACAATTTGTTTCATAAACCTAGTCAAATAAAAGGTGCTGGATGTCCTCCTTGTCTTTACAAAGGGGGCAAAGCATGGGATATCCTCCTAGTCAAATAAAAGGTGCTGAATGTTGCAATGCTGGATATCCTCCAATATGTGGTGACAGAGCATGGGAAGGGAGTTTTTTGAAGGACTGATGCTCAGTTTAGGTTATCGAACAACATAATCCATAAGGAGATGTTTACTCTTCTTGGACTGCTTGACTGCCGGACTTTTTTGTAAAGAGATATCCATAGGTGAAGATGCAGAGAGGTGATCAACCAAGGATTTTACCGAGAAGGAGCCATTTGTTTCAAGAGACAACTTTCTATCCGGATGGGTGGCTGGCTGTGAGGTAGAAAGCTGGCTTAATACGGACTGGAAGTCTAAGATTTCTTCATCATCAAGCAGTCTTAAAAAAAAATGAACCAAGGCTGGTGGAAGAGTCCCAATGATCTGAAACTGGACCATTTGGATTGTGTGCAACCCTAAACAGCTTGGAAATTTACACTTCAGATTTAAGGGTGTTGCCAAAAAAGGATTCTGCTGCCATCACCTAAATTGAAGAGTGCCAATGCATCTATTTTGCACCATTGTCTGGAAATGCTAATCCAAGGGCTTCTAAGGCTCAAAGTTTCTTTTCCATTTGTATGCCAATTAAAGGTACTGCTTCCATGGATGCTTCTAATCACTTGACACCTCAATGAATTTTGTGCAAATAAAAAGCGCCAGCCCACTTAGACAATAATGCCAAATTCTTGTGCTTCAGCTTACCCAAACCAAAGCCTACATCCTTATGCGATTTAATGACAACATCCCATTTTGCTAAGTGATTCAACTGTCCTCGCTTGTTTTATTCTCAAAAGAACTTCCTCATGATTCTTTCAAAAGAGCTTTGAATGCTTTCTGGCATGAGGAAAACAAACATATAATAGGTAGGGAGATTGGATATAACAGATTTGCATAATGTAATCCTCTCACCCCTAGAAAGGTTGTACCTTCTCCATTTGTCCAGCTTTCCATGGATTTTATCAATTATAGGCTGCCAGAACAGAGAGCTCTTTGGGTATCCACCCAAAGGAAGACCAAGATAAGTTAAGGGAAGGCTTTCCACTTTCCAGTTCAGATTATTAGATGTTGAAAGAACCTTGCTGTCCTCAATATTGATACCACATATGGATGATTTCTCCCCATTAATTTTTTGTCCAGAACACCATTCAAGAACTAATAACGTTTTCCTTCAATTTTCCAGCATCAACTCAACAAATTTACAAAACAATAAAGTATCATTCGCAAATTGAAGGATAGGCGTGTGAACCTTGTCTTTTCCAACTACAAAGCCTTCAAACATTTCCTTCTTGTAAAGGTTGGAGAAGAGACCACTCAAAACTTCACTGACCAAAAGAAATAGAAAAGGAGAAAGGTCTCCTTGCATAAGACCCCTTGAGGTTGAAATTATTCTCCCTCTTGGCCGACCATTGTTGAAGACCAAATATTTTGGATTTTTAACTATTGAAAGAAGAAAAATAGAAAAACAAACTATTTTACGTGGAAACCCTAGAGTAGGGAGAAAAACCACGATGCTATTTTCTTATTATTTTTCTATATCTCATAATGATACAGGGAACATTTATTTATAGGTTGTAGATCCCAAAATAAAATAATAAAAGATAATTAGGGCACTATTAACAAACACTTAGGCTTTCAACATACAACAGGCCCGCTAATTTTAATACTCCCCCTCAAGTTGGGTCGTAAATGTCAAAAAGATCCAACTTGCTAACACAAGACTCGAAGCTTTGTTTGAGAAGCCCTTTTGTGAGAATATCAACAATTTGTTGGCTTGAAGGTTTGTAAGGAATGTAGATGCTACCATTGTCCAATTTCTCTTTGATAAAGTGTTTGTCAATCTCTACATGTTTAGTTCTATCATGTTGGACTGGGTTATTAGCAATGCTGATAGCCGCCTTATTATCACAAAAAAGTTTCATAGGCACCTCATAGTCCTGGTGAAGATTAGATAACACCTTTTGAAGCCAAATTTCCTCACAGATTCCCAAACTCGTGGCCCTGTATTTAGCTTCAGCACTACTCCTGGCAACAACCCCTTGCTTCTCCATGTAATGAGATTGCCCCATACAAAAGTACAGTACCCAGAGGTAAATTTTCTATCAACAATAGACCTCGCTAAGTCAGAATCTGTATATGCCTCAATTCACCTTTTGTCAGTTTTTATGAATCTCAATCCTTTACCAGGAGTTGTTTTTAAATACCTTAGGATTCTGTTTACTGCCTCCATGTGTTCTTCGTAAGGAGTCTGCATAAACTGACTAATAGTACTCACAACATATGAGATGTCGGGCCAAGTGTGAGATAAATAAATCAGTTTGCCCACTAGACGTTAATACTTTTCTTTGTCAATCAAAACTTAATCACCTGTATCTCTGAGTTTGGCATTGGGCTCAATAGGTGTATCAACGGGACGACATCCTAACATATCCGTCTAAGTTAACAAATCAAGGGTATATTTCCTCTGGGATACAGAGATGCCCTCTCTAGATCTGGTAATTTCCATCCCAAGGAAGTATTTCAAATTTTCCAAGTCTTTAATTTCAAGCTCATCCCCCATCTTCCTTTTTAACTGGAGGATTTCATCGGCATCATCGCCATATAGAACAATGTCATCAACATAAACTATCAAAACTGTAATTTTTCCAGACTTGGAGACTTTTGTGAATAAAGTTGATTAGAATGCCCCCTGAGTGTACCCTTGAGTCTTGACAAAGGTGGTAAATCTGTCAAACCGAGCTCTTGGTGACTGTTTCAACCCATACAAGGACTTTCGAAGTCTGCAAACCTGATTGCCAAACCGAGCTCTAAATCTCGGTGGACTCATATACACTTCTTCTAAATCTCCATTCAAGAATGCATTCTTAACATCAAGTTAATATAGAGGCTAGTTTTTATTCACAGCGCCAGACAGTAAGACTCTCACAATGTTCAAATTTGCAACAGGAGAGAAGGTTTTAGAGTAGTCAACCCCATAAGTTTGAGTGAACCCTTTTGCAACTAACCTAGCCTTATTTGTCAAGAGTACCATCAACTCTGTACTTGATAGTAAACACCCATTTGCATCCCACACTCTTGTGTCCCTTAGGTAGAGTATAGAGCTTCCAAGTCTTGTTCTTTTCCATGTCTCTCATTTCCTCCATGAATGCAGTTTTCCACTCTGGGCATTCAAAGGCAACATGGATATTTTTGGGTATGGTAGTAGAGTCAAGACTGGCTGTAAAGGCTCTAAACCTAGGAGACAGGTTCTTACAAGACACGAAATTAGCAATAGAGTGCTTTGTGCAGGACCTAGTACCCTTCCTCAGTGCAATAGGAAGATCAAGAGACGGATCATACTTACTGATATTTTCTAAACGATCCTCCCAGTGTTATTCTCTGTAACTTTTGCAGTCACCTCAATTCCACCATCACTGCCTTCTCTATCTGAAATGACCCCAGTATCCACACTGTCCTGTTCACCTATGTTCTCAAGAATAATTGTCTTAGACCTGTCACTTTCACTCATTTTACTGTCAATATGTGAGTTAATAGTATCAGTCATACCTTGATCTCGCAGTGGTTCAGAATCTTGGACCGGAGCCGGCTGAGTAGTAGGAAACCCAAGTTCCTTTATAAGATTCCTCCTATAGTAGGTTTTCCAAGGAACTTGGTTCGTAGGTAGGACCATGTTATGAGGATATGGGTTAGGTAGGGGAGTAAAAATAGGACTGGTAGACTCTAAGGAAATCACCCAGTTAGACTCTTCACTCTTACTACTCTCACTCTTTTCCTGAAGTAGGCTAACGGAAAGAAAGGATGCTCCTCAAGAAAGGTGACATCCGTGGAGACAAAGTACTTACGAGAAGGCGGATGAAAGCATTTATAGCCTCTTTGGTGCAAAGGATAACCAACAAGACGCATGCCTGAGCTTGAGGGGCAAACTTAGTTGGGTTAAGACCATGATTATGAACAAAGGCTGTGCACCCAAACACCCGGAGAGGAACATCAGAAATGAGATGGGTAGAGGGATATGACTCTTTAAGACACTCTAAGGGGGTCTGGAGATGTAATACACGAGAAGGCATCCTGTTTATAAGATGAGTTGTAGTAAGAATGACATTGCCCCAAAGATAGGATGGTAGGGAAGTAGACAACATAAGAGACCGAGCTACTTCCAAAAGATGATGATTTTTACGTTCGGCAATGCCATTTTGTTGGAGGTATAGGCACAGGAACTTTGGTGGACAATCCCTTTGGAGGATAAAAACTCATTGAGGGTATGATTTTGGAACTCACGACCATTGTCACTTCGTAGAATAACAATTTTCGCATTAAACTGTATCTACGTTGTGATAAAAGTCTCGAAAGATGGTGGTAGTCTCAGACTTATCGGAGATGAGAAAGACCCAGGTAAGACGGGTATGATCATCAATAAACATTACAAATCACCGTTTCCCAGATGAAGTAGTGACCTTTGAATGACCCCAAACATCACTATGAACAAGAGTGAAAGGATGAGTTGGTTTGTATGGTTGGGAAGGAAAAGATACCTGATGTTTAGCCCGAATACACACATCACAAGATAAAGTAGACACATCAATTTTAGAGAAAATATGAGGAAACAAATGTTTCATATATTGAAAATTATGGTGGCCTAGACGAAAATGCCACAACATAAAATCTTGTTCAGAAGTAGTAAAATAAGAATATAAAATGCTAGTCCTAGAAGTGCTACTAGAGGTGTAATCATCAAGAAGGTAGAGTCCCCTACTATGCCGGGTAATGCCAATCCTCAAGTTCTGAAAAGAGACAGAATCAGGTAAGAATGTTGCTTTGCAGTTTAAATCACGAGTAATCTTGCTTACAGACAACAAATTATAAGATATTTTGGGCACATGCAACATATGATGTAAAGAGAGCCCTGCAAAAAGAGAAATCTTCCCCTCCCCAGCAATGGAGGCCAAGGAGCCATCTGCAATGATCTTAATTGTTTCGTTACAAGCACATGGAACATAGGACACAAACAATTCAGAGGAACCAGTCAAATGGTCTATGGTGCCAGAATCCAGGATCCAAGGTCTCTTCTCATCAATACTAATAAGATTGAAGGACTGAGGTATACTTGATTGGGTAATGGTACTTAGAGTAGTAGAATTCAGATTGATCTGATTCTCATGTAGATCAGGTAGTTGAGAAGGTCTAGCAGACTCACTCACATATACCCGTCCAGTGTTATGTTTATTGTTGGAAGGACGTTTTTTACCTCTTGGGGGACGACCATGTAATTTCCAACACTACTCTTTGGTATGCCATTGTTTTTTGCAATGATCACAGACACGAATTGGTTTCCCATTGTTCTTTTCACTGCCACTAGTAGAGGACCTCGCACTAAAAGCAGCGGAGTCAATGGCCGGGATTGTCAAAATATTCATAGCATTCGTACGATCCTCAAGACGGATTTCAGAACAAACCTCCATTAGAGAGGGAATTGATCTCTGGCCCAGTATACGCCCACGAACTATATTAAACTTAAAGTTAAGACCGGCAAGAAAATCATAAATCTTGTCAATCTCTGCAACTTTGGAGTACTGTACACTGTCACTGGGACTGCTCGAGACTAGTTCTCTGCATAGATCCATTTCCTACCAGATAAGTGAGAATTTGTTAAAAAAGGATGTAACATCCATGGTCCCTTGCTTGCATTCATGAACTAGTTTATGTCCAGTATATTGGTGAGAGACATTTTGACGTTTGGAATACAGTTTTTGGGCTGTGTCCAAATTATCCTCAGAGTAAAGGTTTGCCAACCTGTGGCTCCATGCTATTGGTTAATGTGGATCAAAGAAGAGAATCTTCATGCCCTTCTCCTCTTCCTTCCCTGGCTTTTATCTCTTTCTTCGAACTAACTTTGGCCCACGTGGTCCCCTATCTCCCTCCTCACTGTCTAAGTTTCCCTTCACACGTGCTTCCTCTTTCTCTTACGCATTCTATTGTATTGTAGAATAATAGGATGTCTACCATATTGTATCATAAAACATCAAAAAAGGAGAAGAAAAACAAAACAAAAAGACAAACTGTACCATATAATATACAATCAATATCAAATCAAGTAATAATTTCAAGTCATTTAAAATTGGCAACTCAACAACCTCACGCCACTTTTCTTTTAGTTAACTAATGGTCAATTTAAAATAGGGGCCATTTATGACTATTTTCCAAAACTCAAGGACTAAGTGTTTACTTGTGGAATTAAATAGACATCAACACCAATCCTCAAGGACCAAGTGTATGTTTCCTTATGTTTTGTACAATCTTTTAGGTTATCAATTTAATTTAATTATAAATATGATTATTTTCAAATTCTTTATTTATTTTTTCTTCATATACATATAGGGCTGTGACAAGTTGATAGGATTTAAACTCCATAGTTCGCTCACTACTAACCTTAGTTTGATTCTTAGCTTTATTTTTTTTTGTTCAATGAAATTAATACTTTTTTTCTAATGAAAAGCGGTTGGATTTCCTTCCCATCCACTGGACTTTTCAATTTTTCAATTGCATTGACCTGCATGTATTCTACGGCCTTTTTCTTTTTGAATATCATAGGTTTCTAATTTCCATTTCAAATGACCAGGGAGGCTGCTGTTTGGAATTGTTTTCGTGGAAAATGTGGTTGGAAAGGCCATACTCTGGTATTTATAATCATTCAATTAGATATGCTTTCACACAAACTGTGGTTTGGGCCCTTTGACGTAGGGTTGATTTGAATAGTTCTTCAGTTATGTTTTGCTTTGTTTTTTTCTTTCTTTTTATATATATATTTTTTTATGAGAGAATTTGGTTTTTGTTTCAATTTCTTGTATTTTGTTCAAATATCACAGAATGTTCCATAAAGTTTAATTGAGAGGTATCCTCACTACTTGTGGGAAGGGGTTGATGGGGAAGGGTCTCATTTGGTTAATTGGAAATTAGTGGTTAAGCTAATGGAACTAGTAGGATTAAGGATTCGGAGTCTGAGATTTTAAATAGAGGCTTTGCTAGCAAAGTGGTTGTGACGATTCTTCATGGAGTGCTTTGTGGTATAAAGTTATTGTGAGCAGATATGCCTCACACCCATTGACTTTTAAAGCTCAAGGCACAATAGTCTTCTAGGCACACGCGCAAGGCGCAAAAGAAAAAGCTCAAGCTTTTTTGTTTAGGTGTACTATGTATAAAAGTACTACATTAAGAAGAGAGCCTAAACAAAACCCTTAGTTATTACTAGTTTTTTTTTAAAAAATACTGAAGCCCTCCAAACGCAGGGTTTTGAGCCTTTGGGCTTCACAAAAGACGCATGAATGAGATGCTTGTTGTTTTGTGAGTCTCGCCTTTGAGCAAGGCACCAAACTTGGGCTTTGAGCCTAGGTGCACACCCGAGTGGGCTTTTTAAAAAACCATCCAGAAAGCAGTTGTTCTGTCTAAATACATAAGAAAAATGAAAAATCTCTTGGAAGCTATCACATATTCCCTTTATTCTCTCAATTTCTCAAATGGTTTGTTGGGCAAGGCTTGAAAAGTTTATTTTGGGAGATCGTTGGGGAGGTGGGTATAAAACTTATATTATTAAAATAATAGAAAACCAGTTGGCATGTCTATTATTTTATTTATACTTTTTTACTTTCCAACATGTTAGGACACTCCCAAGACACATCTAACTATCAGTGTTTGTAAATATTTTCAGCAGTTTTGTCATTTATAGTAATTTCCTTAATCAACAACAACAATGTGTCATTGTACTGTGCCCTACTTTGCTAGGTTCTAGACCAACATATCCTTTGAGAGAGAAGGGACTCTAGAATTTGGTCTCCCGATCCTTTGCTAGACTTCTCCTCTCGGTTCCTATTACATATTTTGTTTGTTGCTTTTCCGACCCAGATTAATTCTGCTTTTGTCGGAATTTGGAAGAGTGAATTTCCAAAGAAGTTCAGTTTTTTTACTGTGACAGGGTTTTACATGTTGATTAACATTTAACAACATAATTTTTATGTATTGAGAAAAGGACTGTATCATCGGCCAGTTGTACGTGGTTTATGCTACCTGATTATTTACAGGTTCAAAACTGAGATTGATGGCAACAACTTGAGTCGAGCTACTAAGCTAAGGCAACCCACTAGGCCACTACCATGTTTAAAAGGGAGGGAGATTTGGGATCTCCATTCCTAAAACCTCTTGATCCAATGATCTTCTCTTCTTTTCTTATTATTATTTAGGCTAATTGAATGGTGGGGTTTTATTTATTTATTATTGTTTTCTTTATTTTTCTTTTCTTTGGGTAGGCCAACTGGCTTTTAATGATGGTGTCCTATCGCTCGTGTATTTTTTTCGATTGCTGTGAGCGTTTCTTATAAAAATGGAAAAAAAGTTCACAATGCAAATTGGTGCCTTTTTTTCTTATTTCTTCCATTACTTTACTTTACTGTTTTTATTGGTTTCATTTTTATTTCCATTGAGCATTAGTCTCTTTTTAATATATAAAAGTTTTGTTTATTTATTTATGTTCATTTTGAAAAACAAGAACTTATTGCTTCAATCTATATGAATGCGTGATTGAGTTGTTTGTCTTAGCATAGTTTGTGATGGCAGGCCTTTGCTGATGGTCGGTCATCATATAAAGATTTAGGACAAGTTGCACTTAAGCAGAACATACGGAAAATTACAGTGGAGAGTCTACAACTTGAACCACTGTGCGATCAGGTTGTTGATTTTATATTTTTCTTCATTTTGATGATAATTATTGCTTTCCGGTCTTTGTGAAAGCATATATGTATGTTCTTGTGTAGTTTTCTAAATATGTTATTTATAGGTGATCATCAATTCTTTTTCCTTTATTGTCATCCTACATTTTGTTCTATTAGGAATACTTATTTTTCTTGAAATTAAGAATTTAAAATTATCCCGAAGCGCATTAAAACCTGTTAAAACACATTAAAAATGGGTATACTTTCATCTTTATTTTTAGGCATTTTTTTAACAACTTTATAATTTTTTTTCCCTATATGTTTGGAGTGCTAAGTTGTTTAAACTAATAATCAACTATTGAATCATATAAGTTGTTTTCTTTAAACAAATGAAATTTATTTTAAAAGTTTTACTATAATTTTGTAAACTAAGCATGGATATAAATATTTCCTTCATATGCAATTCAATTGCTCTTATAATGGTGGAACGTAGAGAAAATAATTATGTTTCTTGTTTCAGCTGGTTGATTATTTCGCTGAGCGATTGATATCCAAGCAAACATTGTTAAGAAATTCAGTTATGCAGAAAAGATCCGATAATCAGGTAAAAGGAGTTATTGTTGAATTGAAGTAGCCATGGAGCATTGGCCTTTGGATGATAATCTCTTAGGGGTCGTTTGGTTTGAGATTTTTCTACATGAGAATTGGCACATACATTTAAAACTCATGTTTGTTTCACAATTTTCAAATTTTTGCCTGGAAATAATTGATTCCTAGGCATCCTTATTTACGACATGCCAGGGCTTCTTATTCCCTTCCTAAACAGTGAGTTTCCTCTTTTTCCCCCTCTATTTGTTTTTATTATTTTATTTGAAATACAGTTAATTAATTAATACTAACTTTAAAAAGTTAATATAAAATATTTATTTTAATGAATTAGTAACAGTCTATTAAAATATTTACCTAACTTATTTTATAATAAAAAATTATTAAATGAAGACAATTATTTCTTTACAAAAATTATTAATTAATTAGCTAACAATATATTAAATATTATTTAATTGATAAACTAAGATTAATTAAATTTAGTAAGCACAAAAATTTATTTTTCAATAATAATAATTGATTACTTTATTGTTTTTTCAATAATCAAGCCATTATTTCTTGAGATTAGTTTTAATTTATATTACTTCATTCATTAAAAACATATAATATTTATAAAACCTTTTTTAGTATTCTTTATTGATATATCATACTCCTATCTCATTTTTTCATTTTTCATTTAATATATTGAATTAAAATATATTTTCTTATAGTATTTAATTAAAATTGAAATTACTAACTATAGACTTAACTAATTATAAACATGATTAACTATTCAATTATAATTAATATTACGTTCGTTAAATATTTCAATGGGTTAATTATAATTATCAATTTCTTTAAAATAATTAATTATAAATCTCAATTTTCAAGTATTTATAGTAAAATTATTATTGATTCCAAATTAATTAATTATTATTGATTCCAAATTAATTAATTATTTATCAATATTTTTTTAATTAATTAATCTATTAAATTTATATAAGACTTTTCTGATTAATTTCATAAATTAAATTCAAACATATTTTTTGTCCTTCAAATTCTAATAGCATTTTCTATGCACAACCAAACACTGTCATCTTATTTTCAGGTATTCCATTCCTAGGCATCTATGAAACCTTAAACCAAACGACTCCTTAATGGCATCTAAGCATGCTAAATTGCATTTCAAATTTGTATTGATACAGTGTGCTTCATTAACTGTGGAAGAATGCTTCAATTTCATAAGATGCAGTTTGATCTTTTATAAATTTTTGTTGTCTTATACAGCTGCCTCGACTTGTTATTATTTATTTATTAAAAGGAAACAAGACTCTTCATTGAGTGAAAATAAGTATTCTTAATATTCTGCCATTGAATTAGATAAGAAGTATCGGGAATGTATTGCATTTTGAATCTTTGAAAAGGAAAACTAAAAAAAAAAAAAAAAAAAAAAAAAAAAAAAAAAAAAAACTAGGAAACAAGTTTACCTTTGACTTCTCTCTCTCTTTTGTGGATTAAGGGGGACGGTTTCTGTAAAGTTACATGTTTTGACCTTTTTAATGATTCGTTGTGATGGAGCTTCATCATCTTAGTTGCTTTTGTCTTCTGCTTATTTTGTGCATTTGGGGGTGGGGAGGGGCAGATCTCAAAGGGAAATTATGTAGTTTTAATTACAAAGCATATTTTGACAGCAAGAATGTTGAAACTTGAAAGCTGTGATTATTTTAGTGATATTGGAGCCATAACTTTTGCCTTGTATAAATTTTAACATGCTTACTGGAGTAAAATTTTAGCATGATTTGCTGCTTCTAATTGCTTACACTTGTTTCTACAGATTGCTGTTGCATTTACATATTATCGAGGTGGAGCATTAATTAGTTGCAAGTATCGTGATGCCAAGAAAAGGTTCTGGCAGGTTCATGGTTCAACTTATAAATAAAACTGTATGATAAAGTTTTACTTATCCTAATCTAAAGGCTTAAAATATATGCTTAGAGTAAATTCAGTTCATCTTAAATCATTTTGATTTTACTTTCTTCCCACTAGAAAAGTGTGCCGTTTGCTTTACTTGTATAATGTTATTGTAAGAAAAAATATATAATCATCATCTGATTGTCTACCTTCCTTTATTTCAGGAGGCCAAAACTGAGAAAATATTTTATGGATTGGATGACATAGATGGTGCAAGTGATATCATCATAGTATGAGTTATTTCGTATGGAAAATCACTCCACTTAGATTTATTACTCATAATTTTCCTTTGTAATATAGGTTGAAGGGGAGATAGACAAGCTCTCAATGGCAGAAGCTGGTATCCATAATTGCGTGAGTGTTCCTGATGGTGCACCACCATCAGTTTCCAAAAAAACGTACCTCCTGCAAATCAGGTTACACTTTGAGGACCTTGAATTTTTTTTAAGCCTTAACCTTAGCCATCAGATTTGTTTATAACCAAGATTTGGTAGTCTTTTCTTCATTCACACTCCACCTGATTCATTTCTCGAATTCTGTACTTATTGAGTGACAGACTTTGTCTTCTCACTTCAGAATACATGTTTTTTCCCTCAATTTCTATTTTTAATTTCATGTTCTCTCACATCCACATCAAGTACTGAAGTTATCTTCACTCCACACTCTGCAGACTAAAAGATGTCTAAGTAAACGTTTTACAGAACTGGCGTATATAGCTAGCTCGAAGATCTTCCTTGATGAAGTTAATAAATTAGCATTAGTAAAGGATTTCATTATATTCTTATTTTAAAAACTGACTAGCAAATCACTTTCATCAGGAGAAATAATAATACAAAAGTAAACATGCTGTCTAAACATTTATGCACATATAATTTACAAAGGGCTATGACATGATATCCATTCTGCTGAAAGGCCTCATAGTTGTTGAAATTTTCATGTTATGTTACTTTCTTGTCAGGGACGGTTAGCTTGAGAGTGTATGTCTGGTTTTTTTTTTTTTTGTTTTTTTTTTTTTTGTTTTGTTTTTGGATAAGTATTCTTGTCTTCTAAGAAGCATTGACACTCCTAAGATGGCCGAGTGTCAATGTCAGACATGTTTCCAACACACACTCCGACACGTCTCCAACACGCCAGCTTGCTGTCAATTATTTTAATATTTCTTGTTAATTTTCGACATGGCTCCAACACGCCAAGATACTGGAGAGACACAGCTGGAGAAATAAAACAAAGAAAACATTAGAAAAAGCCCATTAGCCCGGCCAACCATTCTTGGGTTTTTCTTTTTCTTTTTGTACTTTTATCGTTTCAACCCTTCAGCTTTCACGAATTTCTCTTCTTCACCTCTCTATCGAGCGTCATGTCAGTGCTCCCCTGTTTATCGTGCCCTCTCACTGCCGGTTTCTTTCTATCTTTCTTCTTTTTTATTTTTCATGCTTTGTGGTCAGACAGTATGATATCAATTATCATATAAATTTTTTTATTTTCCAAGTATGGTTCTTAACATGTTATTTGATGTTTTTAATTGGAATATTTCACAATATGTTTATATGCATGACATATATTTGATCTTTTTTACTAAAAAATGAACGTGTGTCTGACGTGTCATGTCCTACTTTTTTTTAAAAATGGAGTGTTGATGTGTTGCATGTAACTATCTGTGCTTCCTAGCTTGTCTTATTGCCCATTCAAGCTCTTTCTCCCATTTTACACCTATTTGGGTAATGTTGAGTGGACTTGGGTCATGTTGAAAGCCCAAGGGTAGTTGAGATTTACTTTACCTGATTTTTATTATTTTAATTAGGTTTGTGTTGCCTATAAATATTTTCCAATTTGTACCATTACTATCATAAGAAATAATAAGAAATATCAGCATTGTGGTTTTTCTCCCTGACTAGGATTTCCATGTAAATTTGTGTTTGTTCTACATCTGTACTTTCAATATTCTATCAGAGTGATATCGAAGAAACCCTAGAAAATCAAACACTTGATGGAACCCAGCAGAAGGGACAGTTGTCGACATCAGTGCAGTCGTTGTCGTTGCAGTTGATGCCCGAATTAGCGATGCCATGGATGAGTGGTTCTGGCGTCTTCAGAACCCATCACTAGCCTTCCTGTCCGTTGTAATTGTTCAGCAATCAGTAGCCTTCAATAGCACAGGTCCCTCACGCGCCGCTGGTCCAGATTCTTTCATACGTGTTGTCTAGCCTCATGCATTGCTGCTTGTGCCTACACGTTCACTGTATGACCCGTCGCTCGCCGCTGCTAGGACTTTCTCGGTCACCACCTTGGTTCAATTTTTTCTGCTGTGAGATTTATGTCACCTCTTGCTAG
>CM046894.1:5314461-5345197 GCA_025688845.1 Cucumis hystrix | reverse complement strand
CAAAACAATTAACATTTTCGCCTTCTGAACTAGTCTTCTTTCAAAAACCTCCAACCCCATTTAGCAAGGAGGGCCTTGTTTTTATTTTTTAAACCACCCAAATCTAGCTCCCCGTCTAATTGAGAAGGCTTAACCTTTTCCGGAATGGCATAGATGGAGAGATAGTAAGTAGGGAGGCTGGCCAAAACAGAGCTGCAAAGAATTTGTCTTCCACCTCTTGAAATATTGAATATTTTCCATCTATCCAGTTTTTTGTAAATTTTGTCTACAACTGGCTGCCAAAACAATTTCTGCCTAGGATATCCTCCCAAAGGAAGACCCAGGTACAAAAATGGAAGTTTTTCCATTTTACAGCCCAATTTTCCAGCCATGCGAGAAAGGTCATCTTCCCCCAAATTTAATCCACTTAATGCTTATTTTTCCCAATTCACTTTCTGGCCCGAACACCATTCAAACAGATTAATGATCTCCTTAAGCTTAATTAGCAAGCTTTCATCATATTTGCAGAACAAAATGGTATCTCATTGGTGTACTGAAGTAAGGGGATATGAATTCTGTCTTTTCCAACCAAAAAACCTTTAAAGTGTTCGTTCAAATGCAGCTTATTTATTAAACCTACTAGCACTTCATTTACTAGCAGAAAGAGGAAAGGGGAAAGAGGGTCACCTTGACGAATTCCCCTTGAAGCCACTATCCTTTCTCTTGGTTTACCATTGATGAAAATGGAGAACTTGGTATTTTTGAGTATATGCATTACAATGACTTACTTAAACCAGCATCACTTCACAGTCTTTAATAATTGGCAACAATTCCTTTGGAATTTCTACTGATTTGATTGGGGAGGAGCAAGGGAAATTACTAAAAACACCACCTTCCACTTCGAAAAGGGAAATTAGATCCACTGCTTCAATTTCAACATTTGCATTATCATCTTGAATGTGTGTTAAACCCGGAGAGTCTTCACTGCTGACACTATAAGGGGAGATAATTTCAGTATTTGATAGCTTCTGCACCGACTCAACTGAATGACATGGAGTTCCTCGTACTAAAGTGACTTTAGTGTTAGGATCAGTGAAGCTTGTGTAATTAAAACGGTCAGAAGCAGGGTGGGGAGAGACAGACCTGATATTATCTGAAGATGATTGTATTTTGGAGGTACATATTTCCAAGAAATCTGAATTTTCTTCTGATAAGGAGGCCTTACTTGGCAGATTCTTTTCAAAATCATTTTCCAGATCTTTGAAGGAACATGCTACAATAGCTTCAGACTTTAGTAAAGCTGTCCAAGCATTATCAAATGAAGTGTGCTTTCTAATAAATTGTTTCAACGGTACTTTTGAGGAAATTTTACTCTTCTTTTCTTTGCTAGAACAAAAATTATTTGGGGATCCTTCTATGGTGGAAGAAAAGGCAGCTCCAACGGAATCGTTAATTTTGTTGGAGGGATAATTGGGAATTTGATATGAGCTGGCAAAAAGGGCCGAATTATTAGAGGCAGAAGAGATCTTTTCTTTTTCTGACTCTTCGTATTTCTGTTTTTTGAAAACAGAGGGGGGCCTAGGGGAGAATGAAGAGGGAATTATTGTGGCAGTGGGCAGTTCAGGAGTTGGCTGCAGAGGTGGATTGGCCGAGGACTTAAATAAAGAGGTTGGAGGCTCTTTAATACTCAAGGAAGTAATTAGGGGGCCTTTTCCAATGTTTCTCTCACTTGATGGGTCATTAGCAGCTGTAAAAAAGGGTTTAGTTTAAAATCAGTGGGCCCCATAGCTTTTTGGAGACAGCTGTGCTGCAAGGAATTGGAGGAAGACAAAAACTGTTCAGTTACTCGCTCATTTGAAAGAACAGCCAGCTTCACCGATTTCTGTCTTCTTCTCCAGCAATGGTACCGGTGAACTGACCGGAAAGTGCTTCAGGAGGTTGAACGGATTCCTATCATTGGGGAAAACCGCGAACGCTGACTTTGGTACATTGATGTCGGGAGGAAAGGAGGAAATGTCAAGACCTTCGTCAATCAGAACTTCCTTGACACGCAACCGGTCAATTGAGCTATTGAAATTCCTTTGCAATCTGGGGGCTGTACGTGAATTGATTGGATGTAAAAACTTAAAATCACCAGAGTGTAAAAAGATGCTACCCCTCTTAAGATCGGAGATTTCAATTGTAGAGGGAACGAAACCACAAATGTTCTTTTTGACCAAAATTCGGGCTTCACTGCAATTAGTAAGGTTTAATGTTTCTGAGGCTATGTCAATTAGGCCTCCAAAATGGTCACCTATAGCTTCAAAGATACTTCTTTTCTAGAGATCTAAAGGAAGATTCTTTATTTTCATTCAGCCCCCAAAACCTGTAATCACAAGGGGCCTACTATGTCGAACTGAGTCCCATTTTTCAAATTTGATGTGGAATTTGTCCCGAGCTTGCCATTTCTTTTCCTTTCCTATGAGATCCTTGGATGGAACTTTGTCAAAACTAATGAGAGCATTATCGTCATAGAGGGGGTTTATAACGATTTTAGATTGACAAAGCATCTTCAACTGTTTGCGAATCAATCTCCAATCATCGGAAGTAAACAGTTTTGTAATAATCCATAAATTTTCAAAATCAACCTTTACCACTTCATGATTCTTGATAAACCACTGGTTGTGTTTAGGGGGAGAAGGCTGGACAGAAACTTGAAGAGTGCTAAACGGGGTGATGGGAGGACAAGGTACCTTGTTCCGGGGATTTTTTATTGGAGAGGTAGTGCAAGAAGAATTGACCATCTCTACATAGGAAGGTCTATTCACCGGAAACTAAGGGGAAGACATTGGGGAATTATCAAAAAACCAACTGGTGTAGTTGACCTTATCTACAAATTTAATCAACATGTTACAGAAAGACCACCAACCTTGCAAATTTTCACCTGAACTAACTCTAATCATAGAATGTCCTCTTGAATATGGCCAGTAGTCACAACATAAAATCCTGCCGGAATTTGTTTGGAACTTAGAGACTTTTAGCCGGCCTCTATCCATGTTTGCTTGCTTTCTAAAGAAATGATCAGTTGGAAACTTGAGTAGTTCAACAATGGCTTCCTGGAGCCAACGGGTTTGGTTATCGGATAGGGAAAGGATTCTATGGGCTTCCACGTCTTCAATGATGCAATAATTATTTTCCTTCCATATGCAGTAATGAAACTGATTGATCTTGCAGCTGAAAACCTCCATTCTGAGAGAGTTGGTGGTGGCCGGAGGGGCTGGCTGCCAGGGAGGAAAGAGGAAAGAGGAGAGAGTAAAGAGGAGAGAGGAGAGAGGGGAGAGAACTTACCTTTCCTATACATGACATCCTCTGGAAATATGTATTAAAAGAGCCTTTGAGCTTTCTTTTAGCATATAGCTAAGTTTATTTGCAATTTTATGACTTTTATGTTGCATGTTTAGAATCATTCAAGCTTGACTTGATTGATCTTGGTTGTGGAGTGATTCAAAGATGAAGGGTTGGTGGGAGCTATAAGATTTGTCTAATCCCTTGTTTGTTTGATCATCTAAGTAATGTGTAATCTAGCCTATTTGAGGGTGATTCCATATATTTTTCTTTTAGGGTTTTTGAGTATAAGATCTAAAAGTATTTTTTTCTACAAGGTTGTTAGATTCTATTCTCGGAAGCTACTTATCATGAAATATTATTATCACAAATTTATTATGAGTAGATTTAATAGTCAAGAATCCTATTGAAGAGAGCTCCAATCTGGATGTCAAGGCCTAGTGGGTACAAAAGTCTTTATTGTTTTTCACACCATACATCAATAGGAAAAAAAAAGGGGGGCGGGGGTGGGGTTGTGTGGGTTTTATAGTTTAAACAACTATTGCTATTATAACGGCGTTCGGGACTACGCCTTGAATTAGTGGAGATTTTCTCGTTAATTCCGGGCACGCTAATCGAAAGCGACGGTGGCTCCATACCCTTTAGGAAGCAACAAGCTTTACAGAAAGAACTTTTCAAGTTTTTCCTACCAAGACAGAAGTTCACAAGATATTTAAGCAAGAAAATAACATAAAAAGCCAAAACAAACCCAGCTCCTTAGAGAACTGGCAAACTCTCCCATAAAGCTTCAGCAGACTTTTACTACAAAAAAACCTACCTACACCAATCCCTAAACATTTTATTTATATCCCTTCTTTATTCGTAGGCCCCATCTGCTATATCCTTTTCCCCAATCATCTCTCCTTGATCAATCTCTTGGTTAATGACCCTTTTGCCCCTTCATTTATATCTGTGAATAATTGGGGGTCTAACAGTTATGTTGTTCCTTTAGCCTTGCTTTGCGTGGGGGTTATCTCTATCCCGGTCCTTAGGTTGTTCTTTAACCTTTTTTAAGAAAAGTTGTACAGTGATCTTTAATTTTTATCCTAATTGGCGTTTGTCGACTCTTAGTGTCAAGGAAGAACAATCACTGAAACGAAAAAGACACTTTTCCTCCTTTTTATGTACTATTGATACCGAAAATACATCTTTGGTGATTAGGCGAGTATAAAATTTGAAGTTGCAATCTTCCGATCATGGTCTGGAACCAGTGCTTAGTATTCCAGGCCAAGCACCCTATATCGTTTGGAGTATGTATAAGTTTAATGAAAATGTTATAGGTTGAACTGTTGGAGTGTCGAAGTGGACTTTGAGAAAGGCCTTTTTTCACTTGTAACTTGTAATTGTTACCAAGAACATTATTTGCAGTCTTTGCATATAAATGAGAAGGGCTTGTTAGGGAGATTGTTCAAACCAATATCTTTTTTAGATTAAAAGTTCAGTGAAAGCTTTCTCGTATTTTTGTTTTTGTTTGTTTCCAAACACTTGTGAATAATGGCTTGAGTCAAACGATGATCTTAAACTTTACACATTTTCTCATCGTAATGCTTAGGAAAAATTTCCTCAATGAAATTTTCATTTAGTTTGGAAAACAAAAATAGAAAAGTATTTTGACGATAGTCTTCAAATTAACCCACAATCGTTTTCTCCCCCTCAATATTTCTGCAATAATGTCTCTCTTTGCCATCTCTAGTTATGGTGGCTCTGTTGAACGAATGAGTGTTGAGGAGTTGGAGCAAGGCAAGCAATGGTTAAAGGATACATTTTTTCTTTTAAGGTAAATGGAAAAGTTTTTCTATTATATTGTTGGTTATTTTTAATATTCATATATTACTACTAGCAGTGCACATCTTAAGCAACAAGTACATGGCAAGTTTGTGTAAAGACTGATCTTAAGTTTGTAAAATAAAAGATATATATCAGTCGTTGAATTTTTATAGTATGTGTTTAACATTCTAGTTCTACATTATTATTTGTTTTAAATACAGTTAGCAATCATTAGTTCTCTGATCTGTCAAAGAGTGCAATAAGGCTTGAAGAAAATGTCATTCGCATGATCAGATCTTGATTTCGTGCTTTTCTTGTAATTTTCTTAGGAACTTTTTTATAACATTCTGTGTACTAAATAGTAAATACCAATTTTCTGTTGATGGGAGAACTTCTGATGTAAGGAGATTGAGGATTAATTGGGTAATTAGGTAATATTCTAGGTTAATTCTCTTTTACCCACAATTGTAATAGAACTCTATAAATAGGAGTCTTCTCCTCTTGTATGAAAGACATTATTCATTCTAATAAAAGATCCACAATCTTGGTTCTTGGAGGATTTCTCCTTGAGGTTACTTAGGCAACATCAACTTCCTTCAATACAAAAGTTACCAAGATTGGGACTAGGAGGAAAGTTGATATTATAAAGGTCCAAACAAAGCTCTCTGATGACGGTTGTACCTTCTTGCATGTTACTCAACTCTCTAAATGAACAAGTGCACTAAAAATGGATGTTTTTACTTAATTGATTTTTTATGCCAATTTAATCATAATAATTTTGTTTTATTTTGTTTCCTTTTTCATCTTTACCTCCTCTAAACCTTAACCTTTTGATGTGCCTTTGACAGTGTTGTTTTTCTTTTTAACCTGAGTAGGTGTGAAAATAAGTCCCTCCCAAGTATTAGTTGGGTCTTGGATCTTGCAAAAGCAGCAGTTTTAAGGCATGGAGTTTCTGGACTGGTAATTGACCCTTATGATGAGCTTGACCATCAACGGCTTCCAAATCAGTGAGTTTTATCATTATGCTAGTTCTTTGAAGATGGAGTAACCCATGATATCTTCTGTAGTTGTCAACCACTGACTGATGGCTATGATTTCTTTGATCTCAATGATAATTGTTTTTATTTTCCTGTTATTTTTTTGTTCACTTTTGGGTTGTGATGATACCTTGTATTCCTGAAAAGATTTTGCCTTCTATTCACTGGGTAGAGTGTTTTGTCTCAGATCTAATGAGAAAAAAACTTGCTGATAATTAACTTTCTAAGCTCTGAAGAAGCAGTTCCAATATTTGTCATGAACTTTCATAGTTCACTAATTGACATCGAATTAAATAACTCTATTTTCACCACCCTTAGAGAAATTCATATTTCAAGTCCTTTGGAAGTTCAAAAGTCCCAAAACAATCAGCATTCTAACATGGATTATGCTCTTTGGATCCCTAAACTGCTCAACCACTTTTCAAGCAAAAAGACTTCTCCTTCCCTCCTTCACTCTGTCCACTTTGCCGCACTTCCGGGGAGGATCTTCAACACTTACTCTTCGAATGCTCATTTTCTAGAAATTGCTGGTGGAAGCTATTCTCTTATTTCAACCTTAAATTCGCTTTCGGATCATCCTTCAGAGCTAATGTATATCAGGTAATTGGCAGTCCAAATTTGTCATCAAATCCTTTGGTCAAATGCGGTCAAAGCCATCCTCATAACTATGGTTTGAGCGAAATCAGAGTTTTTCATGACAAATCTATTAGCTGGTTGGATCTATTTGCCTCTGCTTGTTTGCTAGCCTTCTCATGATGCTCTTACTCAAAGTTGTTTGCCAATTACACCATCCAAGACATCTCTCTTTATTGGAACGTGTTTGTTTCCCCTGTTTAATATCTTTTTTTTTAATACCTTAATCAGACTGTGGCTTCTTGTACTATTTTCCAGGTGTTCAAAAATGGAACTTTGTATCATTAGAACTCCCTTGTATCCAATATTGAGCATTGTCTCGACTACTACATAAATATATTTGTTACTTTGCAAAAAAAAAAAAAAAAAAAAAAAATTCAAGAGCACACCAAACATAAACGAGACCTGTGAATTGATTGAATCATATGGGCAGATTGAATTGTTGACATAACTGTTATATTAATCAACTCCATCTAGCGTGTACTTGTTTGTTTGGCAGTCTTGTTTGAAACTCTTCAGCTCCACGACTTGCTTATTTTTCCTATGCTCTTAGATAGCATGGTCAAATTTTGGGTGTCTTCCAAAATCCAAAGCATTATTTGTGTGATATATGGTACATATATTAACTTTGTACTTTCAAAGAATTCTGATAGACCCCCAATCATATACCAATACAGCAGAAGAAAGAAAGTTAGTTAAGAGACTGTTAGAACTGTTAGAAGACTGTTTACAATAAACAGTCAATCAGGAAGTTACGTAGTAGTTAGCAGTAGTTAGTAGTTAAGAAGTTAGTTAGTATGGCTATAATAAAAGGAGAAACTAAGGTAGAAGGGAGGGGAGGAAAAAGGTCATAGTGAGGAAACACTAGAGATTTCTGTGCATCTTTGAAAGAGAAGATACAGAAGGGGACACTTCCAACTTGTATTACCATTGAAGGAGTATTATCAATAAAGATTACTGCAATCTAAATACGGTTCCCATCAAATTCATTTATTTCTTTTACTGGCTTGCTTGCAGAAAGTTATAAACTGCAAAATTTGGCCTTTGCTTTTTGCCTTTTGTTTTTATTTTCAGTTAACTAGAAGTTTGAAGTTTTTTTGTGACAGAAGCGAAACAGAGTATGTGAGCCAGATGCTTACAGAGGTCAAACAGTTTGCTCAACATAATGCTTGCCATGTTTGGTTTGTTGCACATACTATGCAGGTTAGTTTTCGAACTGTTTTTTTTTTTGGTAAGATACTGATAGAACTCCGGAATGGAGATGAATCTTATTCAATGAAAATATCAGAACAAGTACACAAGATTGTTGGATTAGCAATCCCTAAACAGAAAGTAATTGGTAAAGAACAAAGAAAGAATTACTCCCCCTCACTGCCTCCTATTTTTCAAGGATGTAGACAAATGATTAACACGAACTCTCATACTCACTTTCCGACCTCCCTTTCACTATTTAAAACCTCTCTTCCCTCTAACTAACTGTGGGTTCCAGCTCTAGCAACCACACTCCCATAACTAGTGTACTCTCCTTATTTCCTCTTCTACTATATTGCCAAATGATTGGTGGTCTAACATTACTCTCCCACTACAAACTCACAAATCTCCCAAGTAGCATCATGTGGCAGTAGTCCCTTCCAACTTATCAGTACTTCCAACACATCCCAGTAGTAGGATTCTTTCGGTATCTATACACTTCTTTCGGTTCAGCTATCCGTTCATGATTTTCAGACATAAAAGGAACTAACTGATGTACCTTTGTATGATGACCCAACACACCTGTCAGCTGTGACATGGAAAACAGGATGTATGGAAGCAGTTGGGGGAAGTTCCAGCTTGTATGCCATGGGGCCAATCCTTTCCAACACCAATAAGGCCGAAAAAATTTTGTGATAATTTTTCATTTCTCCTTTTTCGCAAAAGACACTTGACGATAGGGACGAATCTATGAAAACACTAACTTTCCCACCTGAAATTCAACATGTCACCTTTTCTTATCACCGCACTTTTTCATCTTTTCTTGGGCAATCTGCAACTGCTCTTTGAGAACGCCACATCCCTTTCTTTGAGTTGCTGGTCAAGGGTAGAATTAGGTGTTTTCAAATCACTATAGTATATCAAGGAGGAGGTACACATCTATACACGGCCTAAAATGAGGTAATGCTAGTATAAATCTGAATAGTCGTATTATACCAATATTCCACTCAGTGCAACCAAGAAATCCACTCTCTTGGCCTTTCTTCGCAAAAACAGCAAAGGTATGCTTCCACACTTCGATTCACCACCTCAATCTGGCCATCGGATTATGGGTGGTAGGCTGAACTTCGATTCAATTTAGTACCCGAAAGTCTGAACATCTCATGCCAAAAATTTACTTAGGAAGACATTGTCTCGATCAGAAACTATGGATCTTGGATACCCATGTTATTGCACTACCCCTTGACAAAAACCTCAGTCACAGATTTCGTTATATATGAATGTTTGGTCGAAAGTGAGCATACTTACTAAGTCTGCTCACCACCACAAAACAGAGTATCCGGAATTTCCAAAGGCATCAATAAACCAGCTGGAGATAAAGCCAAGGTCTTATTACGTTGGCACACTACACATTCCTCGTAATATTTCTTCGTCTCCCTTCATGCCTTTCCAATACAGCTCTCCCATCAAACGTTTATCAGTTCTCAAATATCCCGAATGTCCACAAGCACCGAGTCGTGATAAATGTGGAGTATAGTTGATAACAAAGTCGATGACTTAGACATCACCACTCTTTTTTTATACTTCAAAATTCATGGCTGCAGGGAGTAATCTGCCACATCTTCTTTATTTTGTAACTTCTCAATGATTTCCTTCAATTTTATATCTTTCTCCACTTCCTCTTTGATTGCCAGCAAATCTAATAATGCAGGAGCAGTCAATTGGCACAAATGCACCGTAGGAGGAATTCTAGATAATGCATCCGCCGCCACATTCTCGAGGTATGGAGTATAACCCAGCAACTTAGCGATCCATTTTTGTTGCTGAGGTTGAATAACTCATTCAAGCAGAAATTTAGACAATCCTTGATCAGTTTTAACCACAAATTTCCTCCCCAACAGTTACGGTCCACTGATATGCCCCTACCTTTAATAATTGAGTGAGGAGCAGCTACATTACCGCCAATAATACCCAATTAAGCATAGAAACCTTTGCACTTCACGTACATTTGTAGGTACCGGCCATTCCTTAATTGCTCTAATTTTTTCAGGATCCACCTCTACTTCTTTTTCAAATATAATATGCCCCAAATACTCCACTCTCTTTCGAGCAAAACTACATTTTCCCTTGTTTGCATATAGCTCATTCTCACTCAGATTCAAGTACCATCTCTAAGTGTTCAAATGATCCTCCAAGTTCTGGCTATAGATCAGTATGTCACGAAAAAACACCAGCATGAACCTCCTCAAGTATGGCTTAAAAATAGTATTCATCAAAGATTGAAAAATGGATGGAGCATTTGTCAACCCAAAGGGCATTACTAGAAATTCATAATGTCCTTCATGGGTCCTAAAAGTCGTTTTCTCCACATCTCTTGAATTCATCTGTATTTGATGATAGTCGGCCTTTAGATCAATCTTCGAAAAAATGGTGGCTCCATTCAACTCATCAAATAATTCTTCGATCCTGGTATTGGAAGCTTGTCGAGAATTATCACATTATTTAGAGCACGGTAGTCTACACAGAATCTCCAACTACCACTCGTCTTCCTTACTTGCAAATTCTACTACCATTGCCAAGTTTAATTAGTGCTAGAGATTCCACCGACCTCCACAATCTTTGGATACTTACCCATGGGCTTCTTAGGTTGTTTTTCGACTTTCCCAATGTAAACCAGTCAAAGGCCTCTTTGCCATGGTTGTTGCTAATAAATTTCCTCCAAAAGGCTAAATCTTCCAATGAATATCTCCACTCCCACTTAGCAAGCAAAGCTGAATTATGGATTTTAATACCATCTAGGCTGAAGCCCCACCCTTTAAAGGAAGGGATACCAAGTTTCATTGAACAAGATGGTTGAGCTTGCTGCTAGTAAAGCCTACCCATAAGAAATTTCTCATGATTTTTTCCAAAGAGGCTACCACATTCCCGGGAATAGAAAACAAAGATAGATAGTATGTTGGGATACTAGCCAAAATTGTCTTGCACAAAGTTTGTCCACAAGCTCACAACTTCACGAAAGACGAAAAACAGATTACATACATCGCTCGAGCTTACTTAGAGAAAGGCTCAAAGCGTATGAAAAAATGGGGTGATAAGAAGCGACATTCTCTTGAGTTTCGAGCTGGAGATCAAGTCCTCATCAAGTTGAAGACAGACCAAATTCGGTTTAGAGGGCGCAAAGATCAGCACCTTGTCAGAAAATATGAGGGGCCTGGGGAAGTCCTCAAGAAGATAGGAAATGCATCGTATAGGGTGTTGTTGCCTGCATGGATGAAACTTCACCCAGTAATTCATGTGAGCAACTTAAAACCTTACCATTAAGACCCCGACGACAAGCAACACAACATATTGCTCGACCATGTGTCAACCTATTGCAGAAAGAAGATAAAGAAGTTGAAGAGATCCTTGCAGATCGAGTAAGGAAGGGTAGAGGCCCACAAGGAGAATCCATGAAATCCTGGTCAGATGGAAAAACCTCCCCGTGGAAGAAATGGGTTAGGAACGTGTTAAAGACATTAAAGCGTGGAAGCAGAAGATCGAAGAGTTCTAACTTCGCCAGTCAACAGGGACGTCAACTGTTTAAGTGGAGGAGAATGTTATGAGCATGCTTGTCCAAGACGTTGTTTGTCTATGACCGCATGCACAAACATCCACACCCCACCTTATGTTTATGCTTTTGTACTTAGTTTATCTTATTTTCTTTAATTTTTGTCGCTTTCTTGTAAGTGACATTCCCAACTTTTCATATGCAAGCCTTTCGTATTTGAAAATGTTAAAAATGTACTATAGGGGACACTCACTAGTCAATTCCCCGACTAAGCTCTGTTACTCTTTGCAAACCGAACTTTCTTGCAATTGTCATTCTTCAATGCTTTCTTTAATAATGTTTTCAACGCTTTTCTTTCTCTCTCACGTTTTATAAAACCATTTTCTCTAAAAACATGAATGGAGGTTACATTATACTGCGATTTTGCCGTGACTTTTGGATTTAGTACGGCTAACTTGTTCACTGAGATAGAACAAGTGCTGCACAATCGATCGTCCCGTATTCGGAAGGTTGCGATTGTGACACTTGGTGCATGTGGCTAGTAACCTCCACTAGGCAATGCGGTCAACTGCAAGGGTGGGCTCGAACTGCACGTCGGCAGTGTCTGAAGCTGATAGAGGTTAGTACATTAAAAGTATTGACTTGTACAAGGCAACAGAAGAAGATTCCTTGATTTAAGGGAAACTCCAAGCAAGTAATGCCAATTAGTCCTATAAATGTAAGATAAGGTCCTAAATTTTCTTTCCGAACTCAACTCACGATTATTAATAGATTTTAACCAAAATCAAACCCAATTACTTTGTTCTACAATGATTGACAAATATTGACCTGAGAAAAAAAAAGGTAAATAAATTTTGGAACTCAAATATCTTTGCCAACGAAAGTAAAAACCAACGCTGGTCTTTGTTTTACTTCTTTGCTTGAATTCTTATGTTGCATATTCGTGACATCTGTCACATTGATGTCAGTCTTTCTCATATCTCTTTTGTTTCTTTTCTTTTGTTTTTTTCTTTTTTCTAGTATTAGAACTAATAGTTGTTAATATGGTTTGTTAAAGATTGTTAGCATATTGTTAAGTCTGTTTTTCCATTTATGTTATCTTTGATAACCAACCTCCCATGTACATACATCTATAAATTTTTCTCATTATTCATAAATAAAGTGAGTGAAATATTTCTTCTATTTTCTGTTAATATGGTATCAGAGCAAAAATATCTTCCTCCCAAAATTCTTTTTGTCTTCCGCTAAAACCCACGACTCATCACCGTCGCGACTCCGACTCCGACTGTCAACACTTCACAGAACCTGTCCAAAACCCAAGAAAACCATAATTCCAGTCAGCCCGATACCTCTGCCCAAACTCTTTTCAATCAAAACCAAGGATATCTAAATCCTCACTTCCTTCATCACAATGATAATACAAGTCTGGTGTTAGTAACGGAGCAATTGACAGAAGAGAATTATGTTTCTTGGAGTCAAGCGATGACCATTGGTCTTTTAGTGAAGAACAAGATTGGGTTCGTCGACGGGACTATTACCAAACCAACCGGTGATCTCCCTCCGGCTTGGATTAGAAATAACAACATCGTTATTTCTTGGATACTAAACTCAGTCTCTAAACCTATCTCAGAAAGCATTTTGTTTTCATATTCAACCAGAGCAATATGGATTGACCTCAAAGAAAGATTTCAGAAGAAGAACACGCCAAGGATTTTTCAGTTGAAGCGATCCCTTGCAACCTTGGAACAAAACCAAGATACTATTGGTGTGTATTATACTAAATTCAAGACTTTCATTGATGAACTGAACATATATAGACCAGGGAGCACTTGCGGAGCTTGCAGTTGTGACGTCGTGCGAGAAATGACAGATTTCCTCCAAATGGAATATCTCATGGACTTATGGGATTGAATGAGAACATCTCTCAAGCCCGAGCTCAACTTCTCCTCATGGATCCTCTTCCATCAACAAGCTGAGCTTTCTCTCTTCTTCAAGAGGAACAACAAAGATCAATTGGATCTTTTTCTTCTACAACACCAATGATGGCCTTTGCAGTATCTTCTAACTCATCCAAGAATGGATCCACCAATCGACAAAGGAGAGAAAAGACTATATGCACCCACGACAACATTTCTGAACACAGGATAGATTAGTGTTACAAGCTCTATGGATACCCTCCTGGATATAAGACCAAGCAACAACAGCAGCGAACCAATAATGTTGTTAATGCAGTAGCAACTCAAAACAATGAAAGTACTTCTCAAGGTACCACACAGAGTAATCAGATATTGAATAACACCAGCACTGCAGAAGCCTTGATCCAGTGTCAAAACCTCCTCAACCAGCTTCAGTCTCAAATGAATGTTTCCAACCAACCAACTACCTCACATATAGCAGGTACTTCTTATTCATTTCCCTTATGGATAATTGATTCTGGAGCATCCACTGACATTTCTTTTTGCAAGTCCCATTTTGCATCCATTCAACCATGCTCAACATCCATCCGTTTACCTAATAAACAAGTTTTTGAAGTTAAAAGTGCTGGCACTATGAAATTATTTGAATCTATAGAGCTGAAGAATGTGTTATATATTCCTGAATTTTCATTCAACCTCAGTGAGCGTATTAACAAGAGATCTACTCGTCGATGTTAGTTTCTCTACTAATGGTTGTGTAATTCAAGACAAGTTCACTTTGAAGAAGATTGGCAATGCTGAACTTTTTTATGGTCTATATGTCTTCAAATTGGGAAACACACTTGATCTGCAGTCTACCATATGTGCTGTAAGCAATGATAATACTTTTTTGTGGCATCAAAGGCTTGGTCACCCTTCTGTTGATGTTTTGAAATCTTTGCAAGACGTGTTGCAATTAAAGTCTTTTAATTCTCATTCTTGTACTACTTGTCCCTTAGCAAAGCAAAGAAAATTTTCTTTTTCTTCAAATAATCATCTCCCAATCCATGTACATACATGTATGAATTTCCCTCATTGTTCCTAAATAAACTGAGTGAAATATTTCTTCTATTCTCTGTTAATATCTGGCTTCTCATCCTTTCTCAATTTTTCTTGCTGTATACAGTTGCAGAACTGGTCTGGATGTCCACCTAATATGCATGATATAAGTGGAAGTGCACACTTCATAAATAAATGTGATAATGGAATTGTTATTCATCGTAATAGGGATCCTGAAAGTGGTCCTATTGATTTCGTACAGGTACAATTGTGGATATATTATAAAAACAATATGTTTCTTTCTTTTCTGTGTACATTAGTTTTCTTTGTATCCTTGCTACTTGTAGGTATGTGTACGAAAAGTGAGAAATAAGGTTGCAGGAACAATTGGGGAAGCTTATTTGGCATATAATAGGTATGTGAAGATCTTTTTCCAAAGTTTTTCAGGAATTCACATCTTGGTTCTGACTTCTTGTGGTGATGAATTGTCGTATATGCTTTCTTGAAATTAAGGTTGTTGAACAATGAACATTATATATTCCTTAATGATAAGAGTTTTATGGAAAAACATTAGGTAGCAACATTTTCCCAGTGTTTTGAACAATCTTTGAAAGCAAACCGTTTCTTTTATTTTGGAGAACTACTCTGGTTATCCGTTGTGGTTTTGCACTGTGTACTTTGGAGTTTGGACAATTTCTTGTTGAAGGATTTGTGGATGAGATTCATTGCTTAAGCCTTGGTGTTTAAAATATTCTCTTGAAGTTTTGGTCAATCATCAGCCTAGTTAACAAGGACTTCATACTGATACACATGGCACACTGAAATCAACAAACATAAAATCATTCAGAAAAAGTACCTCACACTAGCCCTCTCTCCTCGTTGGTGCATTATGTGCAAGATGTCAAGAAATAGGTAGAGTTTTTCCTCACGTTCCCGTTTGACTGTATTGGCCCACAGTCTGAAAAGGACAATCCTTTAATTTAATTGGAGCATGTCTCCCCTAGCCATTCTTTCAAAAAAGTTCGGAGCATCCTTGGCTTCACATCAATAAAGGATTCTTTTGGTTACCATGGATCAAAATTGTTTGATGAATTAAGGAACAACCCACCCTTCAGAAATTGTTTGATGAGATATGTTGCACATACTAAAACAGTTTCTTAACCAAAATCTGAGGAGTCTTTGCCTTGGGAAATTTTGCCAATAAATGCGTAGTCTGTTGGTTACAGTGATTCTTTGTGGACAGTGGCCTTAAAGCGTTGCTGCGGATAGTAATCTGTTTGTCCTTAAGGGTTGGATAGTCGAGTTTACAACTTACACCAGTCAAATCCCTTGGATTTCTATCTTCAAAACTAGTCTTCCTTCTAAGATTGATTGTTGTGTTTTAAAGTTAGACTTTGAGACGCCTCGTGGACAAAAGCCACCCCTTATGCCATCAACAAAACATGGGATTTCTTATAGAACTCTATAATTCATGTAGTCACTAGTCAGAATGTTAAGCACTCATGAGAGGGATGAAGGAACAGGGAATAACCCTCTAACGTTTAGGAATGCAACTGGATCCCCCTTTTTTTATTGAATTATTGAGTTAGGTTGCAACTTTAGGCAATCATTTGCCGCAAGGGTTGAATGTCTGAATGCTGATCCCTCGACAGTCGAAATAACTGACAGTGATGCAATCTGGAGGCTTTCAGCTACCCAATAGGTTCTTGTAATACGTATCTGTGTGGTTTCTGTTTGCGAAAACTCAACCTTGATGGAGTTCAAAAAACAAAACATAAATTCTTTCTAAATCTACCTACATGTTTGGTTTGTGAGAAAGGGGGAAAACACAAACCACTTTTGCTTTCATTATCAGCCCAATGATTGCAAGGTACGTGATTGACAATCATTACCTGTGGGCCTCTTGTGCAATTCTAGTGTTTTCTGGAGTGAGTGAGTCATCGAGTGGCATGCAAATTGCAATACGCCCCTTCTATTCTCTGTTTATCAGCATGTCACTTTATCAATGTACTTTTATTTGAAACCCTTTGTTTTCTGTATATCCGCTATTAAAAGGTCAATAATGGCTGTTGTGCTCATCAGGGTAACCGGAGAATTCTTGGATGCTGCTGGAGATATGAAACTTAAGAAACCATCATCTTGAGAGGAGGTATGGTGTTGAAGGACTTCACAAGTATTGTTTAAGGTCATTCATCCACTGCAATACTGTGAATTGTCGATAAATGTCGACTGCTAATTCATTCGTACAATTCACATTTATTTAGCAATGTCAGTTTTGTTTTGGGTGATCCATAGCAAGAAGAAATTATTAAGTTGATGGATGTGTATAGTGTATATATTTGGAAATTTTGCGATACAACTTTGATGAAAAAATTAAAATGTTTTGTAAGAGTAGGTTGCACTAAAACACTATGCTCCAATTCTATGTAAGTTTCTGTTCTTCTAAACTTGTATAACGCGATTTGAGATATTAATGCAAAATGATCAGAAAATTTTTGTTTGAAACTAATGGAGGACTCAAACAAACCAGAGTTATTTTGATATGAAATTTGATATGAAATGAATATTGGAGAAACATATGGGGTTTGAATGTTGTGATTCCAGCTGGTGAACCAAATCGAAATAATTTTGACTTTAAATTTATTGTCTGCTCCACTCCATCATTGATGCTTTGCCATATGCTTTCCTTTCTTAATTCAACTTTATTCTCTTCCATCTTTTTCTTTTTAAAAAATTATTATTATTATTATTAATTTGAGGTTTTCCAAGGAAGAAAATGAATAGTATCGAAGGTTTTGCATGCATCACGAGAGTCCTATATATAATAATAATATTATTATTATTATTTATTTATTCTAAATATCTCATTTTTTCTTTTTCCTTTTCTATTCCTTTTTCAATTACAAAACAATTAATTCATATTCTCAATAATCCAAAAAATCACATTTTTCTACTATCTTCCATCACATCACATTTCTCACTCCAAACATAATTATATAATATTCTTAATAATTATTTTTATCCTTCCATAACTTTAAATATCTATATATACAAATACATATAATTAACCAATACCCTTAAATAGTTATATTATCTTAATATAATTATTTTCATTCCAAAATCCATAAAAATAAAATATTTCTCAACAATTATCTAGAATAACACCCAAACAATTTCAACATAATAAATAAATGCATGATAAATAAAATTAAAATTACCTTAATTTTTGGGGTGTTACACGGAAAGACTTGTGGCCAAATAGGTTATAGATGATGGGCTAGGCGAGCAAGGAAGGTTTTTAGGTGTGAAGAGGTTTGGGGCCAATGAGTTTAGAGGTTAGTTTGGCGAGAAGACTGTATGCTTTTGGTGAGAGAATGAAAGGTTAGGCGTTTGAGGTTGATCTTAGGCGTTTTGGGCAATCGCTGTAGTGGTTTCCAGATGTCCTTAGCATGCAAAATTTGGTTTCATGCAAGTAGGAGGTGGCAAAACCCACTTTTCAAAAACCTCTATAAATAAGCTTACTTTTGAATTGAAGTTCTCTCTTTTTCCTCATGAAAATTGAGAAATTTCAGTTGGAGAAGCTTACTTTGTGAGTCTAATTTCTTGTGTGAGGCTTCCAAATGAAGAAGATTAAAGGAAGAGTAAGTTTGATGATGAAGAACACAAGGTTAGATTTCGAAGGAGTAGTGTTGGGTTTTTGGAGGCTACATAACTCAATTCTTCTAATTTGAAGCTGAGATTTTGAGGCGAGGTAGTTGACTCAATTTTAAGCAAGTTCTAAGGAGCTTTGCATTTTGAGTCCTTGTTAAAAGTTTATAAGCATTTGAAGTTGATAGTAGATTTCTGAAAAAATTCAGTGTTCTGGGTAGTTTTTAAGGTTGATTGAGTTTTAAGGTAGAAGAGCTTGGTGAGCGTGCAAGGTAAGCAAAAAGAGGTTTTTGGACGTTGGTGTGTCATGCAAGATGGCTAAAACACATAGCTAGGCGACAAGGGGCGCATGCCAGGCCATGCGCACGAGGGTGTGCATGCGCGCACACAACGCGCGACCATGCTAGGCGAGATGCGCGACACCATAACATGTGGCAAGGTTTGGCGCGTAAAGCAAGCACACGACCAGATCCCTTGATGGTCTGCGCGCGTGCATGTCTGCCGCCCATACGGCCAACAGTGCCATGACACCCATTTTTTAGTTGTTTTGTTATTTTTTGAATTTTTGAAGCCTAGTTTGGATATTTTTTATACTAGAGGATTAATCCAAATTAAAATTATCTAAATACAAGATAAGAAAGTATTTGGCAAATCTATAGGTTGGGAGGCTATTGAGTATTGTGAGTGACCTTCAAATATTTTTAAAATAAAGTTTGAATAACTGATTTCAGTATGCAAATGATGTTTAAAAGCTATAATTATTGTGAAAGTATGTTTTATGAACAAAGCTATTTTAGAACTTAAGTTTGAGCATGATTTGGGATTTTTGAATGAGATTTCTATAAGTATAAGTTTTGAATGTTTTAGTCTATACTGAGATTTGGTATGAGATACATATAGCAACCCTACGGGCGTGTTATGGTTTTTCGTGCACATAGGTCCTGTGGTGAGAGTATTCGGTAGATATCTAGCTTTTCCACCATTGTGACTAGGATTGAGATGAGGGCTTCTACGGACGCCTAGTTTTTCCATCTCCTAGCTATCTACAAGATAGAACACTATTGATGCTTAGGTTATTTGTTTTGTAAGTATCGAATCACGAGATAGAGTTTCCATGCTTAGTTTATTCATCTCGATTGATACATAGAAATATACGATATAGCAAGAAAGAGAAAGTTTAAGTGTTATTGTTTTAAGAATCTATTTGATAAATATTTGCAAAAAGAGAAATGTTTATGTTTAAGCTTTGCACCTTTCATGATTTAAATGTTTTACTCAAGCATTTGTTTAAGCATGTTTAAGTTATTTACTTAGTCACTTACTAGGCTTTCCAGCTCGTGTTTTTTTAAATGTTTTCTAACTTTCCAGGTAGAGTCGTGGAAGTGGGACCTGACTCCATCTGTTAATCTGCTAGTGGTGTAGCTTTGAGTTTCCTTCTAGTATGTGTTGTTTTGAGTTAGTCTTTTAGGTTGTATATGAGATTGAAGTTTTAGTTGTGGGTTGTTGGAGTTTGTTACTTTTAACTATGATGTTGGTTATTTGTATACTTATGTCTATGTCAGACTCGTGTTGTTGTATATTCTGGAAGTATGGGTTGCACTACAATCGAAATGTGTTTATAATAGTTGAAGGTATCCTGTATTTTCGTTGTGTTGTTAAATTTTAGTTTAAAGTAAGTTTCATGGTCAGTAGGTATCACTGAGGTACTTGGTGGTGTTTGTTGACAAGTTGCAGCATCTCTTGGGCTAAGAGTAGGTGGTCTGAGAGGGGGTGTGACAGCAACATTAAAAAATTAGACAATCAAATCTTCAAAAAGATAGTCCAACATTAACCAAAATTAATTTATCTAGTATCAATAACAACACTTGGTGGGTAAAATCAAACCTCACCAATAAATATGATTACAAGGCTCCACTAACTTAAATGGCTTAAGAAAAGATGCAACAGCTTGGCTAGGAAAGGAATCAACTCACACACAAGGGAGAGGGGCTTCATCACTCGGGTTGCAAGGGTCACTGCTCGGGCGGTAGCAACATGGTTGGGCTACGCTGAACGAAGGCGAAAGCTGACGAGACATCGTCAACGATGGATAGAGAGTGACGCAACCAATGGCGTGCAGCGTGGAGGAAATGTTATGGCCAACTTCAAAGTTGGCTCGCTTTGACTCAGAATGCCCGACGTGAACGGAAAAGTTGGCTCGTTTCGGCTCAGGACGCACGACGTTAATGGAAACTGGGTTCACTACTGCTTTGACGGCAAGGCACGACGGACAGTTGGACGAAGCTGCTCGACGATAAAAGGTGGACAGAAATGTTGGACGACGTCTAGGATTGAAGGGAGAAGAATGAGAGTGAATAAGATGATGAATAGTGAGTGGGAATGGTGTGCACGCTTCTCGAAGGACCCTTTTAAAAATAATAATAATAATATAACAATTTTATTATTATTATTATTCCATTCAACATTCTCTTTTTTCTCTTTCCTTTTCTTTTTAAAAAAATAAATCAAATAAATCATATTTTCTCTTCCCCTTAAAACTCTTCCATCAGATCAACCTTTTTATTTTTTTTCCTAAAGCAATAATATATATTCTTAAATAATTATACTATCACAATATAATTATTTTCAATCCAAAATTTTATTTAATTATATATATATATATATATAATTAACCAAAATTCTTAAATCTCACCAAAATAATTAACTACTATCATGCAACCCAAAATCAAGTCTTTAATCAATACCAAACTCCCAATTTCATGATTAATTAAATATTCGCCTAAAATATTTAATTAATTCTAACTTCCATAAACCAACAATTTTTAACAAATATCTCAATTAACACCCAAATAATTCAACATAATTAATTTAACAAAGATAATTAAATTTAAAATTACAACTTAATACCTAAACCGATTTCTTTTTTAAATGATTAATTGAGTAATAACTAATCATAATTAACTCCTATTTTGTTGAATTACAATATAAATTTCGACTAAAAATGAAAATGCAGGAAGGTTTGCAATGAAACATGATAGTTACAAAGGTATATTTCATCTTTTAGTACATCTTTTCTTTAATGATCACGATTTGGAATTTAGAATTTGGTTCTCTCCGTTTTTATTGGCTCCCTTCATCATAATTAATTCATATTTTATTGAATTGCAGTATATAAATTCAGATCTTTTTCTACCAATAATGAAAATTAATGATGGTTTTTACATTGAACATGACAAAGAGGTATATTTCATCTTTTAGTACATTTTTTCTTTCCTACGATCATGATTTGAATTTTAAAATTTAGTTTTCTCCATCTTTTTGTTGGTTAGATTTGAAGGTTGGAGATCTAAAGGAAGTTGTAAAACCAAACAAAGCGTAAGTATATATGAATAAAGTTGTGTGGAGAACATTTGGGTAAACAACGACCATCTATCTATATGACTTTAAAGCATGATAAATGAAAGGAAGAAGATAATGTTGGAGGAAATGGTGAGTCCTTGATTATGAGGTTGGATAAAGGAGAAGATAGAGACGGCAAGATGGAAAAAGATAACATACAAATTTTGTTTATTGTTCTTTAGTTTAATATGACTATTGTTTATATTAAACAGTTATCATACCAACTTAATATCTTTATTTTTTCATAATCCAACAATAGAAAATCACATGCTCTTAAAAATAATGTAAAATAATTGACTATGTGGTCGGGAGGAGAGGGATTTATAAACTTGAGAGTAGAAGAGGAGTGAGAGATTTAAACAAAATGTTAGACTATAAGAGGAAATACAATACCTCTTTAATTTTATTTTTCTACTTTAGTTAAAGGACACTGTTACTTTTTATATTAAAAATTTATCATGTCATTTTGTGTTTTTTTCCTCATATTCTAACAATAGAAAATAATATTATCTTGAGATAATAGAAATTAATATTATTAGCTTTTATTTTTAGATTTCGTAAATGAATGTTAGAATGCTCTTTTCATTTAAAGATAACAATATTCAATATATTTCTACATTTACCATCTTATTTAATTCATGAAAATTGACCAATATTCTTATACTACTTTAAAATATATTTTCATAGTATAAATTTGTGTCCAATTAAAAAAAAAAAACCCTTAAACTTTACTTCTTATTATAGAAGAATTAATTTAAATATTTTGTTTTTATTCAGTCAATCATAACAAGGTAGAATTGAAAGAATTTGAATATGAAAAGTTTTATTTATGAATTGAAATATATTTATTCATGATGAACATAAGTGGTTCAGAATGTGCCAATTAATATTTTAAAATTTAATTTTGCGATGTTAAAATTTCATTTTGAAGAGATTGTACTATTTGTGTAGATTTAAAGATTTAAACTTTGGATTTTGATTTAAAGATTTAAACTTTGGATTTTTTACTTGATAATATAGGTCCAAATCAATAGAATTACATACATGTTTGGTTGTACAATGACAAATGTGTCAAGCTATTAATAATATTATACTTTAAAAAATGACAAATACAATTTTTTATGTGAAAAATAATTATATCATCGATAAGTAAAATAGACGATTACAAGAAATATCTCAAACGGAAGAGGAGGAGGAAGAAAGATAAATTATAAGAATTGAACTTAGACTTAGAATTTTGCATATATAAAAACCGTAAATACATTTTAAAGAAGTTTGCATGTATATATCACAATTCAATCGTTGTTTCTCTTTTTGATTATTCGTATAAAGTTGTCGTATTTATATGCTTAATTTATTGTTCAATATATATGCTAATAGTTGGAATTTAAATGGTGACATGTTTTATTCTAATGACCAAGACAATAAATCTAAGTTTGTTATCTATAAAAATAACAACGTTAAATTGTAACTTACATTTAACTACGTATGTTAAACAAAAATTTATGTAGTAGGAAACAAAAGAAAATTTTAATTGTACTAAATAAGAGAATAATATTTGAAAAAAAACTATAAAATATATTGGTAATTTAGGTAGAAAACCGTAAATTTGTAGTTCAATAATTAGATTTAAAGTTTTAAAACACCTAATTTTTTTTCAAAAATATTGAATTATGAAAACACAAGTACATTTGCACGTGGTAATGACCTAGTATATATATATAAAAGAAAAAGGAGTAGTAAAAAACCTAAATTAAAACTAAATTTATTAAATAAGAAGACCAAAGTTAACCATATTTAATGGAATCAATTTGAAAAAAAATGTGTATTTCAAATAACATATATAGTTTGAAGCTAAATTTATTAAATAACCATTACAATGGACGAAATTTAATAAAATAAAATATGTATTTTTAGTATTTCGGAAAGTATAATAGTTTGCTATGCAAATGGAGACTATTGTAACTACTTTTAGGTGCAAAGGCCATAATTTTATAAGAAAAAAGAGAAGAATCCCGCTAGTTGTGCAGAAAAGCCTCCCCCTTTCGTGGTCGGGTTTATTTGTCGTCGGAAGCAAGCCGCCGAAGAAAGTTGGGGTGGTTTACAGCGCTCGAAACTTAAGGGTTTCAGCAACCAAAACCCACTCTTAGCACACCCCTAACTCCTTCCTTTCTTCACCAACATTCATTTTAATGCCCTGTTGGTTTCTTCAGTCTCTACCTAACTACTATGTTATCTCTGTAGCGTACACTTGAAATGGTGGCCATACTCAGCTGATTACCCTAACCCTGCCAAGAGCCAGAATGCGTTTTCTTCATCACAATCACTGTCTCTATAACCCCTTTTCCAAACTCTCTTCCTTTTCATCACCATTTTGTCTAATGGGTTCCTTTCCTTTATGCAAATCAACTTCTCTGGTTTTCCTGTCACACCTTTCTTCTTCTTCTTCTTCTTCTTCTTCTTCTTCTTCTTCGCAGAAGTATTTCCTGTACAGAAGCATTTCTCTTCTCCATGGTTCATTTCCTGTACGACCCATGTCCCTTGTGAAACCCTTTGCCATGAAACCAAATGGGGTTTCTTCTTTTACTTCTCATGCCAATGTTCCCAAACCTCCAGGTGCTATTATTGGAACTTTTTATGGTTGTTGAATTGTAGTTGGGTTTGTGATTGTTTCTGGTTAATACCCATGTTGTGGGGTAACTTGATGTTTCTTGGCTGGGTGGTTACTTTTTTTTTTCCCACTTTTTGGATTGGGATGAAACAGGAGAGGTTAAGGGTATATTTTTGAAGGCAGCAAAGTAGTTTGCAGGCAATGTATTCTGAGGATGGGATTTGGGAGAGGACTTGACGTTTGTTTAGTTTTAATGTTATTCGCTTTCTTCTTTGTGCAGCCCTTTTGGAGAATCCACTAGACAAGGCTTCAAGCTCCACTCGATTGAATATTCTGAGAAAAAAATTGCAGGATCTTGACATTGACATCGAAGCTTGTGTTCCTGGGCAGTTTTACAGTTTGCTTTGTCCAATGGTATTTTGTTTCTAATATCAGTTTCTTTATGCACATTGTGTTCTGTTTTGAGATATTCATCCAATTTGTAGAAGTGAATGAAAAAAGCTGCCAACTTCTATATCTTATTTATTTTTGTATTTATTTTTGGTAAGAAACTAGAAGATATATGGATGAAAAAAAGAAGACAGCCTAAGGGCAGGAAAGAGACCCCCTTCCAAAGGTGTTAATAAAATTAATAAAAGCAGCAAGCATATCTTCAGGAGTCCAATGACTTGTTGCGGTCAAAATTCATCAATTCTAATCAGTTTTCAATTGAAATTCATGAATTGAGGACTAATCTTGGTCTAAGTTCAAGAATTTGGACCACATCTCAGTTGGAATTAGTGAGTTTCAAAGAGTTTTCGGCAGAACTCATGAATTCAGATTTCGACTTCTGCTTCTTTGAAAAGATGTATAAGAAAATCTATTTTACAATTCCTCATTCAATTTGGAGAGGGAAAGTGGGTTAAAAAGTTGATGAATATGGAATGAAAGCAAAAAATGGAAAGAAAGGAAAAGATTTGCATTGGAATCTAGAAAGCAAAAGATGTGCATCAAAAAGAGTCTTTATCAACTTAAATTTGCTCCAAGGGACTCTGCTTCATTAGTTTTTGTTTGGGGCAATCGGATCTAGTTCTGATGTAGTTAGCTTGGCTGTTGGTTATTAGTTGATGTAATTAGCTTGGTTATTAACTGCTGGAAATTACTCACACTTTTAGATTTTTGACCTGTTGTAAAGGTGGTAGGTCACCTTCTGCCTTAGTATAGAACTTGGAATTAGGCTGTTCTAATTTTTTTTGAATTCAGATTTTAATAAGAAGAATAAAGACTTCAGTTTTTTTGTTTGAACTTCTCCAAGACTTCATCAACTTGGTATCGGAGCTCTCGAAGAAGGGACTCATGGTGGGAAGGAACCCAGCCAACATTGGCAAAGGCAAGCGTGTCAATGAGCAACCCTTGGAACCAAAGAGATTCTCTCACTGAAGACTTCAACCCCACTCTTGTTGGCCGTTGAAGAAACGATTGGAAAGATGAATACTTGTCTGGCCGATCTACAACTCGCAATCGAATGGGTGTCTTGTCAAATGGAATTAGGCACGAACGCCTTACCTCACCGGCAAGATGCCGCCACTAGAAATAAGAGAAGAAGATGCCAGCCGCAACTCGCCGACAACATGCAAGAACCAAGAACCGACGAGGATACCTCAGAAGGTGCCAAGAAGCTTCGAATGCACCTAGTGACCATCGACTTCTAAGACTTGTTGATATACAAACAAATTCGAATGCATCGTCGAATGCAGAAAATGGGTTCGAACGTCAACTTGCAAACCAACGGTGGATGCAACGAAACAAAGAGGTCAAAATTCCCTTTTTCATCACAGAGAGGGCAGAATACGAGGGGATTATCACCAAGAATTTAAAATGAAGGCGGACTTAACCACATTTAGTTGAAAACTAGACGTGGAGGAATTTCTTGATTGGATCAAGAATGTGGAAAACGTTTTTGAGTACAAGATAGGCTTGAAGAGAAGGTGAAGCTCGATACACGCAAAATCAAGTTAGGAGCTTCAACTTGGTGGGACCAAATCTAGGTGAATCAGAGATAAATCGGAAAAAGTCGCATCAGGAATTGGCCTAGAATGTTGAAACTAATGAAGGGAAGATTCTTGCCAACAGATTATGAACAAATATTGTACCATCTGTTATGATATATATATTTATATTTATATCATATGTTCTTTATCGTAATTGTACATAGTGTCTTGGGTTTATTTTATTCTCTATATAAATGTGTAACGTTCCTTTGACTCAATATGAATTAGAAATATACTTATCTGAATTCTAGATTACATGGTATCAGAGCTATTAGGGTTTCGAATGGCCATTAGTTTCCTCCTCCATTAGGCTTATCTTTAGGTTACCTTCTGCTGACCGTTTGTCGACACCGCCCATACCATAAACAGCGCCACCTCCGTCCGTCCAAGTCTGTCTTCGCCGATCCCTTTTTCACGTGTCGCCAGAATCTCCTTGTTCTTCACCCACGTGCTGGCGCGTGAGAGCTCGTGAGAAGTCCGATTTGTTCTCCGTCTTCTGGGCTTGTCTCGAACCACTCTTTCCGGTCAGTCTGTACCATTGGGTCTATCAAATAGCATTCGGGTTTGAAGAAAACTGAAGGTTATGCTATTGTTTTAGGGTTTAGGGTTTAGGGTTTAGGGTTTTGCAGCTGTTTGGATTGATTCTCTTTGTTTGTGTGGACTACAATCCGTGTGTGACTTCAATATGATCGACATAAAAAATTTGGTAGTCTCCAACGTTATTCCCTTAGCCTCTAAGATCACATAACATACGCTAAATGGATCTAATTATTACGATTGACGTCGGACAATTTTATTTTATTTGAGAAGTACTGATATGGATGATCATATGACCGAAGATCCCTCAGAAAATGCAAAGCGGAAGGATTGGCTTCGTGATGATGCATGTTTATATCTTTAGATCAAAACCTCAATTGAGAGTGAGATAATTGGATTGGTTGATCACTGTGAGTCTGTTAAAGAACTTTTGGAATTTTTAGATTTTCTATATTAAGGTAAAGAGCAAGTGCATAGAATGTTTGAAGTTTCAAGTATCGCTGCTTCACCTTGCTCTATCTTTTTCTCACTCATCTTTATTCGGCTGAATGACTCTTCTTTTTCTCTCGTTGTAGATTTCTCGCGAATCATGTCGTCAATATATTTCATTAGCGAATCTTCTGTTTCTCTCGATGTCGTTTCTTCCTTCACCCTCATTTCAACGCACTTTAACAACCGCTGTTGGTTTTCCTTGATTTGGATCTCCAACTGGTCAATCCTCTTTACCACGGACCTTAAAGTTTCTCCGATTACTGATAATTTCTGGAATTCTACTCGTGTGTCAGCTTTCTTCTTCTCCATTTCCCTCTTTTTTCCTAGGTTTGAGCTCTAATACCAATTTGATAGAACACTGATATGGTGTCTATGCTTTATTGATATCTCCAACAGAAAATACAATATGAACGAAATTCGTGATCCTTAGACAATGAATCACGATAACAGGAATTCACAATCAACAAATAAATTAACTTCAACTACTCCAAACACTAAGAACAAAACAATTCAGAATAATAAAATCAAAACACAGAACGATAGAACCTGGCCTTCTGCTTCTCCTCTCTCTCAAGGAGTAATGCAGCCTTTTACCTTCACCAAAATCTTCATGCCCTTCTCCTCTTCCTTCCCCGGCTTTTATCTCTTTCTTCTAACTAACTTTGGCCCACTATCTCCCTCCCTCACTGCCTAAGTTTCCCTTCACACGTGCTTCCTCTTTCTCTTACCCATTCTACTGTATTGTAGAATAATAGGATGTCTATCATATTGTATCATAAAACAACATCAAAAAAGGTGAAGAAAAAGAAAAAGAAAAAGACAAACTATACCATATAATATACAATCAATATCAAATCAACTAATAATTTCAAGTCATTTAAAATTGGCAACTCAACAACCTCACGCCACTTTTCTTTTAGTAACTAATGGTGAATTTAAAACAGGGGCCATTTATGACTATTTTCCAAAACTCAAGGACTAAGTGTTTACTTGGGAATTAAATAGACATTAACACCAATCCTCAAGGACCAAGTGTATGTTTCCCTATGTTTTGTAACAATCTTTTAAGTTATCAATTTAATTTTATTATAAATATGATTATTTTCAAATTCTTTATTTATTTTTTCTTGATATACATATATGGCTGTGAAAAGTTGATAGGACTTAAATTCATAGTTCGTTCACTACTAACCTTAGTTTGATTCTTAGCTTTATTTTTTTTTTGTTCAATGAAATTAAAACTTTTTTTCTAATGAAAAGTGGCTGGATTTCCTTCCAATCCACTGGACTTTTCAAAATTTCAATTGCTTTGACCTGCATGTATTCTACGGCCTTTTTCTTTTTGAGTATCATAGGTTTCTAATTTCCATTTCAAATGACCAGGGGGGCTGCTGTTTGGAATTGTTTTCGTGGAAAATGTGGTTGGAAAGGCCATACTCTGGTATTTATAATAATTCAATTAGATATGCTTTCACTCAAAATGTGGTTTGGGCCCTTTGACGTAGGGTTGATTTGAATAGTTCTTCAGTTATGTTTTGCTTTGTTTTTTTCTTTCTTTTTATATATATATATTTTTATGAGATAATTTGGTTTTTGTTTCAATTTCTTGTATTTTGTTCAAATATCATAGAACGTTCCATAAAGTTTAATTGAGAGGTATCCTCACTACTTGTGGGAAGGGGTTGATGGGGATGGGTGGTTAATTGGAAATTAGTGGTTAAGCTAGTGGAACTAGTAGGATTAAGGATTCGGAGCCTGAGATTTTAAATAGAGGCTTTGCTAGCAAAGTGGTTCTGACGATTCTTCATGGAGTGCTATGTGGTATAAAGTTATCGTGAGCAGATATGCCTCACACCCATTGTTTTTTAAAGCTCAAGGCACAATAGTCTTCAGGGGCATATGCGCAAGGCGCAAAAGAAAAAGCTCAAGCCTTTTTGTTTAGGTGTACTATGTATAAAAGTACTACATGAAGAAGAGAAAGCAACTAGTTGAAGTTGGAATATGAAAACCTAAACGCAAACAAAGTAAATATGATTTTTTTAGTTAATTAAATAAACAAAACCCTTTGTTATTACTAGTTTTTTTTTTTTTTTTTTTTTTTTTTTTTTTTTTTTTTTTTTTTTAAATAATGGAAACCCTCCAAACGCAGGGCTTTGAGCCTTTGGGCTTCACAAAAGATGCACGAATGAGACGCGTCTTGTTTTGTGAGTCTCGCCTTTTCGAGCAAGGCACCAAACTTGGGCTTTGAGTCTAGGTGCGCACCTGAGTGGGCCTTTTAAAAAACTGTCTAGAAAGCAGTTGTTCTGTCTAAAGACATAAGAAAAATGAAAAATCTCTTGGAAGCTATCACATATGGATTCCCTTTATTCTCTCAGTTTCTCAAATGGTTTGTTGGGCAAGACTTGAAAAGTTTATTTTGGGAGATCGTTGGGCAGGTGGTTATAAAACTTATATTATTAAAATAATAGAAAACCCGTTGGCATGTCTATTATTTTATTTATACTTTTTTACCTTCCGACGTGTTAGGACACTCCCAAGACACATCTAACTATCGGTGTCTATCAATATCTATCGTTGGTAGGTTCTAAACTTTTGTTATATTTGTAAATTTCCTTAACAACAACAACAACAATAATGTGTCCTCAATATACCGTGCCATACTTTGCTAGGTTCTAGACCAACATGTTCTTCGGGAGAGAAGGGGCTCTAGAATTTGGTCTCCCAATCCTTTGCTAGGCTTCTCCTCTTGGTTCCTATTACATATTTTGTTTGTCTCTTTTCCGACCTTGATTACTTTTGTTTTTGTCGGTATTTGGAAGAGTAAATTTCCAAAGAAGTTCAGTTTTTTTTTCCGTGACAGGGTTTATATGGTGATTAACAACATAATTTTTATGTATTGAGAAAAGGACTGTATCATCGGCCAGTTGTACGTGGTTTATGCTACCTGATTATTTACAGGTTCAAAACTGAGATTGGTGGCAACAACTTGAGTCGAGCTACTAAGCTAAGGCAACCCACTAGGTCACTACCAAGTTTAAAAGGGAGGGACATTTGGGATCTCCATGCCTAAAACTTCTTGATCCAATGATCTTCTCTTTTCTTATTATTATTATTTAGGCTAATTGAATGGTTGGGTTTTATTTATTTATTATTGTTTTCTTTCTTTTTCTTTTCTTTGGGTAGGCCAACTGGCTTTTAATGATGGTGTCCTATCGCTCGTGTATTTTTTTTCCATTGCTGCGAGTGTTTCTTATAAAAATGGAAAAAAAGTTCACAATGCAAATTGGTGCCTTTTTTTTCTTATTTCTCACGTTACTTTACTGTTTTATTGGTTTCATTTGTTTCCATTGAGGATTAATCTCTTTTTAATGTATAAAAGTTTTTGTTTATTTATTTATGTTGTTCATTTTGAGAAACAAGAACTTATTGCTTCAATCTATATGAATGCGTGATTGAGTTGTTTGGCTTAGCATAGTTTGTGATGTCAGGCCTTTGCCGATGGTCGGTCATCATATAAAGATTTAGGACAAGTTGCACTTAAGCAGAAC
>CM046894.1:5155062-5309555 GCA_025688845.1 Cucumis hystrix | reverse complement strand
GTATGCAATTTTTTTCGTGCGGAACAAAAAGCTGAGTTTGTCACCAGCTACTTTATGCGGCTTAAGAAGATTGTTGTCGAGCTTGGCTTGTTGTTACCTTGTAGTCTTGATGTTAAAGTTCAACAAGCTCAATGAGAGAAGATGGCTGTTATGATTTTTTTGAATGGACTCTTACCTGAATTTGAAATGGCAAAGACACAGATTCTCTCTGACTCTAAGATTCCATCATTAGATGATGCTTTCACTCGCGTCCTTCGCATTGAAAGCTCTCCGACTGGTGTGTCTATTCCTCAACCCAGTAGTGCTCTCTTTGGCAAGAACAATAACCCTCGGGCACCTCGAGCGATGGATAACAATGTTCAGAGGAATATTAATGATCATCGAAAACCAGATTCTGTAGAGATTGTTTGTAACTACTGTCGTAAGCCAGGCCATATGAAACGTGATTGTCGGAAATTGTTATATAAGAATAGTCAGTGATCTCAACATGCTCAGATAGCCTCCACATGTGATATACCAGATGCGTCAGTTACTATTTCTGCAGATGAATTTGCTAAGTTTCAAAATGACCAAGATTCATTTCAAGCGTCATCTTCCTCTACTCCGGTTGCATCCACCGTTGCCCCAGGTAATACAAAGTGTCTTCTTACATCATGTACCAAATGGGTCATAAACTCTGGTGCCACAGCTCATATGACAGATAATTCTCACCTATTTTCTAGACTGTTGTCCCCTGCCCCTTTTCCATCTGTTACATTGGCAGATGGATCCACATCTTTTGTTCTTGGCTCTGGCACTATTCACCTTACCCCATCATTTTCTCTCTTCTATGTTACATTTGCCTAATTTATCGTATGATTTAATTTCTACTAGTCAACTTACTCATGACCTAAATTGTGTTGTCATGTTCTTTTCTGATTATTGCTTGTTTAGGATCGTGTGACGAAGAAGATTATTGGTAGAGGATATGAGTCGGGAGGCCTTTATCTCTTTGATCATCAAGTATCGCAAGCTGTGGCGTGACCTTTCGTACGTGGTTTATGCTACCTGATTATTTACAGGTTCAAAACTGAGATTGGTGGCAACAACTTGAGTCGAGCTACTAAGCTAAGGCAACCCACTAGGTCACTACCAAGTTTAAAAGGGAGGGACATTTGGGATCTCCATGCCTAAAACTTCTTGATCCAATGATCTTCTCTTTTCTTATTATTATTATTTAGGCTAATTGAATGGTTGGGTTTTATTTATTTATTATTGTTTTCTTTCTTTTTCTTTTCTTTGGGTAGGCCAACTGGCTTTTAATGATGGTGTCCTATCGCTCGTGTATTTTTTTTCCATTGCTGCGAGTGTTTCTTATAAAAATGGAAAAAAAGTTCACAATGCAAATTGGTGCCTTTTTTTTCTTATTTCTCACGTTACTTTACTGTTTTATTGGTTTCATTTGTTTCCATTGAGGATTAATCTCTTTTTAATGTATAAAAGTTTTTGTTTATTTATTTATGTTGTTCATTTTGAGAAACAAGAACTTATTGCTTCAATCTATATGAATGCGTGATTGAGTTGTTTGGCTTAGCATAGTTTGTGATGTCAGGCCTTTGCCGATGGTCGGTCATCATATAAAGATTTAGGACAAGTTGCACTTAAGCAGAACATACGGAAAATTACAGTGGAGAGTCTACAACTTGAACCACTGTGCGATCAGGTTGTTGATTTTATATTTTTCTTCCTTTTGATGATAATTATTGCTTTCCGGTCTGTGTGAAAGCATATATGTATGTTATTGTGTAGTTTTCCAAATATGTTATTTGTAGGTGATCATCAATTCATTTTCCTTTATTAATCCTACATTTTGTTCTATTAGGAATACTTATTTTTCTTGTAATTAAGAATTTAAAATTATCCCAAAAGTGCATTAAAACCTGTTAAAACACATTAAAAATGGGTATACTTTCATTTTTATTTTTAGGGATTTTTTTAACAACTTTATAATTTATTTTTTTGCCTATAAGTTTGGAGTGGTAAGTTTAACTAAGAATAAATTATTGAATCGTATAAGTTATTTTCTTTAAACAAATGAAATTTATTTTAAGCATTTAGTATAATTTTGTCAACTAAGCTTGAATATAAATATTTTCTTTTCATATGCAATTCAATTGCTCTTATAATTGTGGAACATAGAGAAAATAATTATGTTTCTTGTTTCAGCTGGTTGATTATTTCGCCGAGCGATTGATATCCAAGCAAACATTGTTAAGAAATTCTGTTATGCAGAAAAGATCCAATAATCAGGTAAAAGGAGTTATTGTTGAATTGAAGTAGCCATGGAGCATTGGCCTTTAGATGATAATCTCTTAGGGGCCGTTTGGTTTGAGATTTTTCTACATGAGAATTGGCACAAACATGTAAAACTCATGTTTGTTTCATAATTTTCGAACTTTTGCCTGGGAATAACTGATTCCCAGACATCATTATTTACCACAAACCAGGGTTTTTTATTCCGTTCCAAAACAGTGAGTTTCTTCCTCTTTTCCCCCTCTATTTTTATTTTATTTATAATTTCATTTGAAATACAGTTAATTAATTAATACTAACTTTAAAAAATTAATATAAAGTATTTATTTTAATAACTTAGTAACAGTCTAATAAAATATTTACCTAACTTATTTTACAATAAAAAAGTTCTTTAATAAATACAGTTATTTCTTTACACAAATTATTAATTAATTAGCTAACAATATATTAAATATATTTAATTGATAAACTAAGATTAATTAAATTTAGTAAGCACAAAAATTTATTTTTCAATAATAATAATTGATTACTTTATTGTTTTTTCAATAATCAAGCCATTATTTCTTGAGATTTGTTTTAATTTATATTACTTCATTCATTAAAAACATATAATATTTATAAAATATTTTTTAGCATTCTTTATTGATATATCATACTCCTATCTCATTTTTTCATTTTTTTTATTTAATATATTGAATAAAAATATTTTTTCTTATTGTATTTAAAATTGAAATTACTTACGATAGACTTAATTAATTATAATGATTAAATATTAGATTATAATTAATATTACGTTTGTTAAATATATCAATAGGTTAATTTTAGTTATCAATTTATTTAAAAAAATTAATTATAAATTACTCAATTTTCAAGTATTTATAGTTAAAATTATTATTGATTACAAATTAATCAAATTTTATCAATGTATTTTTTAATTAATTAATCTATTAAATTTATATGAGACTTTTCTGCTTAATTTCATAAAATAAATTCAAACATATTTTTTGTCTATAAAATTCTGATAGCATTTCCCATGCTCAACCAAACACTGTCATCTTATTCCCAGGTATTCCATTCCCAGGCATCTATGGAACCTTAAACCAAACGACTCCTTAATGCCATTAAAGCATGCTAAAGTGCATTTCAAATCTGTATTGATAAATTGTGCTTCATTAACTGTGGAAGAATGTTTCAATTTCATAAGTTGCAGTTGGATCTTTTGTAATATTTTGTTGTCTATATAGCTGCCTTGAATTATTATTATTTTTTTAATAAAAAGAAACAAAACTATTCATTGAGTGAAAATAAGTATTCTTAATATTCTGCCATTGAATTAGATAAGAAATATCGGGAATGTATTGCATTTTGAATCTTCGAAAGGGAAAACTACAAAGGAAAAAGGGGAAACTAGGAAACAAGTTTACCTTTGACTTCTCTCTCTCTCTCTCTCTCTCTTGTCGATTAAGGGGCACGGTTTCTGTAAAGTTACAAGTTTGACCTTTTTAATGATTCGTTGTGATGGACCTCATCATCTTAGTTGCTCTCGTCTTCTGCTTATTTTGTGCATTTGGGGGGTGGGGAGGGGCAGATCTCAAAGGGAAATTAAACATTCATGTCCGAAACTTGAAAACTCTGGTTATTTTGGTGATATTGAAGCCATAACTTTTGCTTTATATAAATTTTAATATGCTTACGGGAGTAAAATTTTACCATGATTTGCTTCTTCTGATTGCTTGCACTTGTTTCTACAGATTGCTGTTGCATTTACGTATTATCGAGGTGGAGCATTAATTAGTTGCAAGTATCGTGATGCCAACAAAAAGTTCTGGCAGGTTCTTGGTTCAACTTATAAATAAAACTGTATGATAAATTTTTACTTATCCTAATCCTAAAAGCTTAAAATATATGCTTAGAGTAAATTCAGTTCATCTTAAATCATTTTGATTTTACCTTCTTCCCACTAGAAAAGTGTGCCATCTGCTTTACTTGTATAATGTTATTGTAAGAATTAATATATATAATCATCATTTGATTGTCTACCATTCCTTTATTTCAGGAGCCCAATACTGAGAGAATATTTTATGGAATCGATGACATAGATGGCACAAGTGATATCATCATAGTATGAATTATTCAGTATGGAAAATCACTCCACTTAGATATATTACTCATAATTTTCCTTTGTAATATAGGTTGAAGGGGAGATAGACAAGCTCTCAATGGCAGAAGCTGGTATCCATAATTGCGTGAGTGTTCCTGATGGTGCACCAGCATCAATTTCCGAAAAGGACGTACCTCCTGCAGACAAGGTTACTCTCAGGACCTTGAATTTTTTTAAGCCTTAACCTTAGCTATCAGATTTGTTTATAACCAAGATTTGGTAGTCTTTTCTTCATTCACACTCCACCTGATTCATTTCTCAAATTCTGTACTTATTGAGTAACAGACTTTGTCTTCTTTCTGCAGAATACATGTTTTTTTTCGTCTCAATTTCTATTTTAATTTCATGTTCTCTCGCATCCACATCAAGTAACTGAAGTTGTCTTCACTCGACACTCTGCAGATTAAAATATGTCTAACTAGACGTTTTACAGAACTGGCGTATATGGCTAGCTAGAAGATCTTCCTTGATGAAGTTATTTAATTAGCATTAGTGAAGGATTTCATTATATTTTTTTAAAAAAACTGACTAGCAAATCACTTTCATCGGGAGAAATAATAATACAAAAGTAAACAGGCTGTATAAACATTTATGCACATATAATTTACAAGGGGCTATGTGAAGATGAACATTCTGCTGAAAGGCCTCATATTTGTTGAAATTTTCATGTTATGTTAGTTCCTTGTTAGTGACGGTTAGTTTGAGATGTACTATGTCTTATCTTGTTTTTTGTTTTTGGATAAGTATTCTTGTCTTATTGCCCATTCTAGCTCTTTCTCCCATTTTACAGCCATGTGGTTAATGTTGTGTGTTTAATTTGCCTGCATACCATTCTGTTAAATAGCCTCACTCCTTTTCTAAAATGATGAGGGAAGGTTTATCTTTGTGGGATAAAAAATGAGTGGTTACTGTGGACAGGTATGCTTAAAAGAAAAATTCCTGTATCGTTCTCTTTTGGCCAAAAACTATGGTTTCAGTCCATTTGTAATATCTAATCATGTGCATTGTTATTCATTTGAAAATATTCATCCTGTGCACAAGAAAACATTGTCATAAGATTATAAAAAATTGACTTTTTATTGCTTATTATTTGGTTTGGTTGATGTAAATTTATTTTAGTCTGATTGAAATGAATATTTCTTGTGAAGCTAGGATAAGAAGTATCAGTTTCTATGGAACTGCAAAGACTACTTGAATAAGGTTGGCAGATATAATCCCATTTCTTTTAAGCATGAAAGCAAAGTAGGCCATTGGAAACTGCTTAACTTATTGAAATTGATAGGCCTCACGCATTATACTTGCTACTGATGGGGATACTCCTGGTCAAGCTTTAGCAGAGGAGATTGCACGCCGTGTTGGGAGGGAAAGGTTTTCTTTTATCATTTTTCTTATTGCAATCCATTATTTTGCTGGGTTAGATGCGGAATAGTTTTGCTAGTAACAGACATTTTCATTTTCCATTTTTAGATGTTGGAGGGTCAAATGGCCAAAAAAGAATGAGGTCGATCATTTCAAAGATGCAAACGAGGTTGGAATTACTGATCAATTATCGTTTTGCTGTACTTTTATTTATTTATATTTAATAAATAAAATTAACCTTCTCAGGATGTCTATATTTTCTTTCTCATGACAAAGTTAATGTTTATTATATGTAATGCTTTGATGGGAAATGTTGTAGGTATTTCTGCTATTTTTTTTCCTTTGGATAGACAAAGCTTGCTTTAGGCAATGAATCTAAGGGTGCGTTTGACACACAAAGTTGAGTTGATAATAATTGTTTTTTGGTAATAACTGACTGTGTTTGAGGTGCAAAGTTGAGTTGGTAATAATTGTATTTATGCAAGTGGCTGCTGCTAAAAGCTAGAAAAACTAAATTTGTTAATATTACCAATAAATGATTGTCAATGTTTGCATGGAATGGGATCACTTCTCTTCTAAATTGTGTTTAGGTTTTGATGTACTTGGGCCCTGAGGCCCTGAAGGAAGTTGTTGACAACGCAGAGTTGTATCCTATAAGTGGATTATTTCGCTTCAAAGATTACTTCCACGAGATTGATGCATATTATCACAAAAAATTTGGAAATGAGTTTGGTGTCCCGACTGGATGGAGGTGTCTCAATGATTTGTACAATGTGAGTTCAAACTAGCAAACTCATTCTTTGGAAATATTGATTCTTATTTGAGCTACCGAATGCATTGTTATCAGGTAATGAGATATGTTGTATAGAAGTTTTAACAAAGAAACAAAAAATACAAAAAAAGAAAAAAATTTGATAAATAAGATTTATCCTGTAAAGGCAAAATAGCTTATGAAAGAGAACATCATCTAATATTTATCATCGAAAGAGAACACTATCTACATGAAAATATATTGATTTTCGACTCAAGAGTAGCGACTCTTTTCTAATTCATTGAGGGGCCGTTTGGTTCAAGGTTTTAGAAATGCCTGGAAATTAGAGATGTCTGAAAAAAGAATGTCTTGGAATGGAATGTCTAGAAATTATAGATAATTGTGTTTGGTTGTGCATGAGAATACTATCAATTTTTCCTAGAAATAAGTAATGTAGAGTTTTGGTATTGCATGATAATATTATCATATTTTGCAGAAATGAATGATATTTTTATTTAAGTTGTGTGATAATTTTTAATAATTTTATGCAATAATAAAATATTAAATTCAAGCAAGTTAATTTACACAATTAATTTGCTCTATAGTTATTTTCTAGAAAATTAGTTGTTAGTTATTTTATTATTTTAAGTCGATATTCTGAAATCATTTTAGATAATATGATTTAATTTTCATTCATAGAAGAAAAAAACAAGTAAAAAATATTATTATAATGATAGAAAATACAAAATAAAAGGACAAAAATCGAAAGTATAAGAAAATAAATATGCTAAGAAAAAATAGAGTAAGATTAAACAAGTAAAAAATATAGAAGAAACATGAAAAATGATTAAAAAAGGTTGAAATAGATAAAGAAGTAAAGAGAAAATTTATAAATTAAAAATATATATATATATAGGGGGAAGGAAAGAGGAAATCTCACACAAACCCATTGGATTAAAAGTCCTGCATTGACAGGCATATACGATGCCTGGGACAGACATTTTCCCAGACAAATAACTCAAAACCTCTCACTAAACATGGGTTTACAAAACACATTCACATTCTCACCCAATATTCCCTCATACCAAACGACCCATGAGAGGAATCCACAAATTTCTCAGGACATTTACAAAAACAATAAAAAATTTCATCTGTGCAATATTTAAACTCCATTTTATTCCTATTTGAACTTGGATTTTCATCTTTGCAACTAGAAAAGCGTTTCTTTAAACCCACAAAATTTTTTGCAAAAGTTAATACTACTGGCTAACGTTTCTACTATTTCCAGATCTTCACTTTTTCCTGGATGATGTTATTATTTCTCTGGTTAGGGATGATTTTGACTTTTTAGCCATGACTGGAAACTTATCAGAGCTTATGCAGAATGATTTTGCTGTGAATGGAAGATTATTCCCGTTGCATTTGGACATCTGGAAGTTAATAGAGTTGCATTACTTGAGCAATGAAAAGAGACTAATGTGCTTAGGATATAAATTGACGAGGAAGTGAATGAAAAGTGAATAACAAAACTACAACAAAAAAATTAAAATTGAGACACATTGAAAATAATATCCAGTAATTTAATGGAATGAAGGTAATTGGTTTGTTTTTTTGTGTATTGTTACCTATTGTAGGAGGCGATCCTTTTTTATGTTGAAATATGAAAACATACAAAAAAAATTTCGGCAAAATATTTTTTAGATTTTATTATTGCTAATGCGTTTATTTAAAACAGGTTGTCCCAGGGGAGCTTACCATTGTGACTGGTGTTCCTAATTCAGGCAAAAGTGAGTGGATTGATGCTCTGCTATGCAATCTTAATGCAAGTGTTGGTTGGAAATTTGCTCTCTGCTCTATGGAAAATAAGGTAAGCTGTTCAAACTTCTGAGCTACCGAACGGTTGAAACATTATGGTCCTTATCTTAACCTTGTTGGCTATTCTAAAAGAAGAATTTCGTTTGATGTGAAAAATCTCAGCATAATGCTTGATGATCTTTTCAGATGGCTTGTAGACTTATGGCTGTTGGTCGCTTCTTTAGATGTTGCTTTTTGGATGTTTCTCTTATGACTTCCATATCTGTATTTCATTGTAGTACCAAAATTAATTTTGGTCTTGAAACAATTAATTTTTTATAACATTTTATGCTTACCAGTACCAAGCAAACAATTTTTTCTAGTTATTTCTGACACGTGGTAGGTTGCTTTCTGAGTATACTTTGGTAATGTTTTCTTAGTGTGTGAATTATTGCCTTTAAAATGAAACATTGTTTCTCTTGCTCAAGTTAAATTGATAGTCTGACGAATATAACTTCTCCTTTCTCTTTCCAGAATTCATTTTGCCATCTTTCGATGTTAGGTTATTGGGATAACCTCTGGAAGCATTAGTTTAGGAAGCATGGTAGGAGAATGTGCATGCAGTAAGTTATATGCATATGTATATGAACCAGCCTACAATATGAAAGAACTAAACATAAACTGATAATAGAAGAGAGTAAAGGGGAACAAGTTTTGGAAGATAATCTTATAATTTTTAATACTTGGTGATTAGTATAGTGTCACTGTTTCCATGATCAGCTGGAGACCCTTTTTGTGACCCCACATTCCTTTGTACTTTCTCTGTCTGAATGAGATTCATTTATTTTATATGACATAACTTTTGTCTCAAACGTAGAAAAAAAATATTTATACCCAATAATTAAGGACATCGGACAGATGTTATTTCTTAATTTTTCTTCCTTTTTGTACGCTGTTTTAATTTAAATTTATTTTGATGAATTATGATTAGGTTCGAGAACATGGTAGAAAACTATTGGAGAAACACATCAAGAAGCCTTTCTTTGTTGGACGGTAAGGCTTAGATTGTAATTTTTGTTCTCTCACTACCTTTGATCCTATAACCATCATTATGAACCCTACGATTTTGAGTTCAAAGTGGTAGAGTACGGAGTACCTTTATGCTACAGTCTATTAAGATTCAATACTTTGTTGCTCCAATTAGATAGAAATGACAAAGATAAAAAGAGAGCCTCCTACCTGAAATGATATGAACCAGGCCATCTTATTCATGTGCTGAAGATTACAATAAAATAAAATGAAGCAGGAATTAAACGAACTAAACTGCATCTCAAGCTTCAATTTGTGCAATTCAAGCATCAAATTCAAGAAACTATCCTTACTTCAATTGAACATTCATTTACACATGGAATTTTACACAAACTTTCGGGGCTTACCAAAAAACTTAAGTTTTTGAATTTATGATGTCTATTAATTGTATCTTCAGTTTTAAGTGTTTTTGTTTGTTTTTTTTATCATGGCTGATTATGGTTGTTACAACTCTTGAAATGCCTCATTGAACGTCTAGGGTTTTATTTTGAGGTTATATAAAGCCATAAAATTCATATTGAGAGAAAAGCTCCGGAAATATGTATTGAAAGAGCCTTTGAGCTTTCTTTTAGCCTAGAACTAAGTTTATTTGCAATTTTATGACTTTTATGTTGCATGTTTAGAATCATTCAAGCTTGACTTGATCGATCTTGGTTGTGGAGTGATTCAAAGATGAAGGGTTGGTGGGAGCTACAAGCTTTGTTTAATCCCTTGTTTGTTTGATTATCTAAGTAATGTGTAATCTAGCCTATTTTAGGGGTTGATTCCATATATTTTTTTTAGGGTTTTTGAGTATTAGATCTAAAAGTATTTTTTTCAACAAGGTTGTTAGATTCTATTCTCGGAAGTTACTTATCATGAAATATTATTATCACAAATTTATTGTGAGTAGATTTAATAGTCAAGAATCCTATTGAAGAGAGCTCCAATCTGGATGTCGAGGGCTAGTGGGTACAAAAGTCTATGTTGTTTTTCACACCATACAACAAATAGAAAGAAAAAAGAAAAAAGGGGGGTGGGTGGTACAAAGTCCCCCCAATGATAAGAAACTGACTCTAAAAACCGAAAAAGAAAACAGCTTGAAATCGAGTGAGCATACATCATAGTTCATTCTGATAACTCTATAAGGTCTAACTCAAATCCTCATAGGCTTATGTAAAAGTTAATACTCACAGTACGTATAGAATTAAGTGTGACTGAGGCTGCAAAGATTTCACAGTGCAAGTGGCCAATTTCTCACTCATTTTAGCATTCAAAATCTGTCCATTTGGCAAAGTTTCAAATAAACTATGCCCTCAAATTTAAAATACTCCCCAGACCATTTCCTTGAACTAATGACTATAATGAGCACCTCGATCAACTGGTTGTTGAATTGAGCTCTTGTAGTGTGGGTTTCATAGTCTAATTAAGTATTGCTATTATGTCTGTGTGGGCATGTCTTATAGACCAAGAAACATGTTATATTGTATCTGTATTTAGTATCCAGCACGTTATGTTCTTCCTTTAGCCTTCCTTGGGCGTGGGTTATCTCTATCCCGGTCCCTAGGTTGTTCTTTAACCTTCTCTATCAAAAGTTGTACAATGATCTTCGATTTATATTCTCATTGGCCTTCGTGGACTCTTAGGGGCCGCTTGGGCCAAAAATTATCTAGGACTATAATAACTACCTCTTTCTACAATAAATACTATTTAATAAATACTATTTAAAAATCTCCAATTAGCTATAGTGAAGACTATTTCAAAACTTTTAATTTGTTACCGTTTTTACTATTTGACATTTATAATTTTTTTATGCTTTGCTACAGTGTTTGCTATTACGTTATCAAGTAAAATAGTCTACACACGAAAAAATAGTCTACACTCCAAACACAAACTATTATAATCAAACTATAATAACCTAGAACTATAATAACTCACAGCTTGCCCCAAACACCCCCTTAGTGTCAAGGAAGGACAATCATTGGAAGAAGAAAGACACTGTTCCTCCTTGTTTTGTACTAGTAATACCAAAAATATATCTTAAGTGATTAGGCGAGGACAATTTGAAGTTGCAGTTTTCCGGTCATGGTCTGGAACCAGTGCTTAGTATTCTAGGCCAACCCCCTTATAGGTTGCAGTATGTAATTGTTTCATGAGAATGTTATAGGTTGGACTGTTGGAGTGTCAAAGTACATTATTTGCAGTATTTGCATATAAATGAGGAGGGCTTGTTGGGGAGATTGTTCAAACCAATATCTTCTTTAGATTTAAAAGTTCAGCGAAAGCTCTCTCCTATTTTTGTTTTAGTTTGTTTCCGAACACTTGTGAATAATGGCTTGAGTCAAACGATGATCTTAAATTTTACAAACTTTCTCATCCTAATGGTTTGGAAAAATTTTCTCAATGAAGTTTTCGTTTAATTTGGAAAACAAAAATTATAAATATTTTGAAGATAGTCTTCAAATTAACCCACAATCATTTTCTCCCCCTCAATATTTCTGCAATAATATCATTTTGTCTCTCTTTGCCATCTCTAGTTATGGTGGTTCTGTTGAACGATTGAGTAATGAGGAGTTGGAGCAAGGCAAGCAATGGTTAGACGATACATTTTTTCTTTTAAGGTAAATTGAAAAGTCCTTGTATTATCTTGTTGGTTATTTTTAATATTCATATATTACTACCAGCAGTGCACATCTTAAGTTACAAGTACATCGCAAGTTTGTGTAAAGACTAATTTTAAGTTCGTAAAATAAAAGATATATATCAGTCGTTGAATTTTTATAGTATCTGTTTAACATTCTAGTTCTACATTATTATTTGTTTTAAATACAGTTAGCAGTTATTAGTTCTCTGATATGTCAAAGAGTGCAACAAGGCTTGAAGAAAATGTCCTTGGCATGATCAGATCTTGATTTTGTGCTTTACTTGTAATTTTTTCAGGAACTTTTTTATAACATTCGATGCAATTCCAACCCAAAGTAATGTCGTGTACTAAATAGTAAATACCGATTTTTTGTTGATATGCTTAAAATTTCCTTCAATATTTGCTTTGATGGGCAAACTTCCTTCAATGCAAAAGTTACCAAGATCAGAACAAGGAGAAAAGTTGATAAAGGTCCAAACAAAGCTCTCTGATGACGGTTGTACCTTCTTGCATGTTATACTTAACTCTCTAAATGACCAAGTGCACTACAAATGGACGTTTTTACTAAATTGATTTTTATGCCATTTTAATCACAATAATTTTGTTTTGTTTCCTTCTTTCATCTTTACCTCCTATAAACCTTTTGATGTGCCTTTGAAAGTGTCATTTCTCTTTTTAACCTGACTAGGTCTGAAAAGGATTCCCTCCCAAGTATTAGTTGGGTCTTGGATCTTGCAAAAGCAGCAGTTTTAAGGCATGGAGTTTCTGGACTGGTAATTGATCCTTATAATGAGCTTGACCATCAACGGCTTCCAAATCAGTGAGTTTTATCATTATGTTGTTCTTTGAAGATGCAGTAACCATGATATCTCCTGTAGTTTTCAACCACCGACTGATGGCTATGTTTCTTTGATCTCAGTGATAATTTTTTTAATTTTCCTGTTATTTATTTATTCATTTTTGGGTTGTTATGATCCCTTGTATTCCTGAAAAGATTTTGCATCCTTTTATTCCCTTGGTAGAGTGTTTTGTCTCAGATGTAATGAGAAAAAAACTTGCTGATAATTTAACTTTGTAAGCTCCGAAGGAGCAGTTCCAACATTTGTCATTAACTTTCATAGTTCACTAATTGGCCTCGAATTAAATAACTCTACTACACAGTGAAATCCCTATCCAAATTTTTAATAGCTCCACCACCCTAGAGAAATTCATATTTCAATCCCTTTGGAAGTCCAAAAGTCCCAAAAGAATCAAAATTCTAACATGGATTATGCTCTTCAGATCCCTAAACTGCTCAACCACTTTTAAGCAAAGGTAAAAGACCTTTCCTTTTCTGCTTCAGTCTGTCCACTTTGCTGTGCTTCTGCAGAGGATCTTCAACACTTATTCTTTGAATGCTCATTCTCTAGAATTGCTGGTGGAAGCTATTGTCTTATTTCAACCTTAAATGGGCTTTCGAACCATCCTTCAGAGCTGATGTATATTAGGTGATTGGCAGTCCAAATTTATCATCTAAACCGCAAATTCTTTGGTCAAATGCGGTCAAAGCCATCCTCTCATAACTATGGTTTGAGCGACATCAAAGAGTTTTTCATGACAAATCTTTTGGCTGGTCGGATCGATTTGCCTCTGCTCGTTTGTTAGGCTTCTCGTGGTGCTCTTCCTCAAAATTGTTTCCTGATTACACCATCCAAGACATCTCTCTTAATTGGAACGTGTTTATTTCCCCTGTTTAATATCTTTATGTTTTAATACCTTAATTAGATTGTGGCTTCTTGTACTGTTTTCCAGGTGTTCAAAAATGGAACTTTGTATTATTAGAACTCCCTTGTATCCAATATTGAGCATTGTCTCGACTACTATGTAAATATATTTGTTTCCTTTTCAAAAAATTTAAAAAATTCAAGAGCACTGCAAACATAAACGAGACCTGTGAATTGTTTGAATTATATAGGCAGATTGAGTTGTTGACATAACATGTTTTATTAATCAATTCCATATAGCGTGTAATCAACTTTTACTTCATTAATCAACTCCATACAGCATGTACTTTTTATTTGTTTGACAGTCTCGTTTGAAACTCTTCAGTTAGACTACTGTACCTTGAGCTTTATCTCTCTATTTTTCTATATATTAATGATAGTGAGATTCATATCCTTTTCAAAAAAGAAACTCTTCAGCTCTACGACTTGCTTATTTTTCCTATGCTCTTAAAAAGGATGGTAAAATTTTCGGGTCTCTTCCAAAATCCAAGCATTATTGTGTTATGTATGATACATAGATATCAACTTTGTAGGTTCAAAAAATTCATTTATTTCTTTTCCTGGCTTGCTTGCAGAAAGTTATAAACTACAAAATTTGACCTTTGCTTTTCGCCTTTTGTTTTTATTGTACAGTTAACTAGAAGTTTGAAGTTTTTTTGTGACAGAACTGAAACAGAGTATGTGAGCCAGATGCTTACTAAGGTCAAACGGTTTGCTCAACATCATGCTTGCCATGTTTGGTTTGTTGCACATCCCAGGCAGGTTAGTTTTTGAACCGTTAATTTTCTTTTTTGTTTGATAAAATACTTTATCAAGGGAGAAAAGAAATACAAGGAGATATTTATAGTTAAAAAAAGGGCACACAGAAGGGAGCACTGTAAAGAAAGGTTTTCAAATCAGGCAAATTATAATCAAACGAATAAACAAAGGGTTTTGACAATTTTCCATGAATGCCCAAGGAGAGACATTAAAACTTACCAAGGATAGTTACTTCCTGGAAAGCTTCCTAGGAAGAGAATGGTCCACAAAAAAGAGGTTAGTAGAAGAACATCACTTGTGGGGCCTAGGAAGAGAAGATTCCTTGATTTAAGGGAAATTCCAAGCAAGTAATGCCAATTAGTCCTATAAATGTGAGATAAGCTCCTAAATTTGCTTAGGTCTTAACCAAAATCAAATCCAATTATTCGGTTCTACAATGATTGACAAATATTGACTTGAAAAAAAGAAAAATTTGGAACTCAAATATCTTTGCCACCCAAAGTAAAAACCAATGCCGGTCTTTGTTTTACTTCTTTTCTTGAGTTCTTATGTTGCATATTTGTGACATCTGTCACATTGATGTCAGTCTTTCTTGTATCTCTTTTGTTTTGTTTTTTTGTTTTTTTTTTCTGGCTTCTTATTCTTTCTCAAATTTTCTTGCTGTATACAGTTGCAGAACTGGTCTGGAAGTCCACCTAATATGTATGATATAAGTGGAAGTGCACACTTCATAAACAAATGTGATAATGGAATTGTTATTCATCGTAATAGGGACCCTGAAAATGGTCCTATTGATCTCGTACAGGTAGTACAATTGTGGATATATCATAAAAACAATATGTTTCTTTGATTTCTGTGTACTTAGTTTTCTTTCTATCCTTGCTACTTGTAGGTATGTGTACGGAAAGTGAGAAATAAGGTTGCAGGAACAATTGGAGAAGCTTATTTGGAATATAATAGGTATGTGAAGATCTTTTTCCAAAGTTTTTCAGGAATTCACATCTTGTTTCTGACTTGTGGTGATGAATTGTTGTATATGCTTTCTTGAAATTAAGGATGTTGAACAATGAACATCATAAAAATCCTTAATGATAAGAGTTTTATGGAAAAAGAATTAGGTAGCAACATTTTCTCAGTCTTTTGAACAATGTATTTGAAAGCAAACCGTTTCTTTTATTTTTGATAGCTACGATACACTGGTTATTCATTTTGGTTTTGCACACTTAGTGTACTTTGGAGTCTGGCCAATTTCTTTTTGAAGGATCTGCAGACGGGATTCATTGCTTAAGCCTTGGTGTTTAAAGTATTCTCTTGAAGTTTTGATCAATCATCAGCCTAGGCAACAAGGACTTCATACTGATACACATGGCACACTGAAATCAACAAACATAAAATCATTCAGAAAAAGTACCCCACAGTAGCCCTCTCTTCTCGTTGGTGCATTATATGCAAGATGTCAAGTAATGGGTACAGTTTTTCCTCACATTCCCGTTTGGTGACAGTTATTGGTCCACAGTCTGAAAAGGACTATCCTTTAATTTAATTGGAGCATGGCTCCCCTAGCCATCCTTTCAAAGAAGTGTGGGAGCATCCTTGGCTTCACATTAATAAAGGACTCTTGGTAACCATGGATCGAAAGGTACCCACCCTTCAGAAATTGTTTGATGAGATGTGTTGCACATACTAAAACAGTTTCTTTACCAGAATCTGAGGGGTCTTTGCCTTGAGTAAATTTGCCAAAAAGCTTATGGAGCTTTTGTTGAACTTGGAAGTGCATCCAGTCTGTCAGTTATAGAGATTCTTTGTGAACAGCGGCCTTAAAGCGTTGCTGCTAATAGTATTCTGTTAGTCCTTAAGGGTTGGATAGTCGAGTTTACAACTTGCACCAGTAAAATGTCTTGGATTTCAATCTTCGAAACTAGTCTTCCTTCTAAGATTGATTGTTGTCTTTTAGAGTTAGACTTTGAGACGATTGTGGGCAAAAGCCACCCCTTTTGCCATCAACAGAACATGGGATTTCTTACATAACTCTGAATAATTCATGTAGTCACTAGTCAGAATGTTAAGGACTCGTTAGAGGGATTAAGGAACAGGGAATATCCCTCTAATCTTTGGGAATGCAACTGGATCCCCTTTTTTATTGAATTATTGAGTTCGGATGCAACCTTAGCCAGATCATTTGCTGCAAGGGTTGATTGACTGAATGTTGATCCCTTGGTAGTCGAAATACTGACAGTGAGGCCATCTGGAGGATATCAGCTACCCAATAGGTTCTTTTAATACGTATCTGTGTTTCTATTTTCAGGAAACTCAACCTTAATGGTGCTCAAAGAACAAAACATAAATTCTTTCTAAATCTACCTAGATGTTTGGTTTGTGAGAAACACAGACCATTTTTGCTTTCATTATTAGCCCAATGATTGCGAGGTAAATGATTGACAATCATTACCTGTGGATCTTTTGTACAATTCTAGTGTTTTCTGGAGTGATGTATCTAACCACAAGAGGATTTTTTACTTATTATGCTTAAATTCCAATTGTTTTAATGTTCTAAAAATGAATTCTTTCTTATGTTGTCATCGAGTGGCATGCAAATTGCAATACGCTTCCTCTATTCTCTGTTTATCAGCATGTCACTTTATCAATGTACTTTTATTTGAAACCCTTTGTTACCTGTATATTCGCTATTAAAAGATCGATAATGGCTGTGTCAATGTGCTCATCAGGGTAACCGGAGAATTCTTGGATGCTGCTGTAGATGTGAAACTTAAGAAACCATCATCTTGAAAGGAGGTATGGTGTGGAAGGCCTTCACAAGTATTGTTTAAGGTCATTCATCCACTTGCAATATGGTGAATTGTCGATCATTGCCAACCGCTAATTCATACGTACAATTCATATTTATTTAGCAATGTCATTTTGTTTTGGGTGATCCATAGGATGCAAGAGGAAATTATTAAGTTGATGGCTGCATGTAGTGTTATATTAGGAAATTTTGACACAACATTGCTGAAATAATAGGTTACACTAGAACACTATCTTGGCCCCATTCTATGTAAGTTTCTGTTCTAAACTTGTATAAAACGATTTGAGATCTTAAAGCAAAATGATAAAGAAATTTTTGTTCGAAACGAATGGAGGACTAAAACAAACCAGAGTTATTTTGATATGAAATTTATATTGGAGAAACATGTGGGGTTTGAATGGGTTGATGAGAAGGAAGAGACATAAGAGACAATGTTGTGATTCCAGCTCATCATCCAAATCAAAACAATTTTGACTATAAATTCATTGTCTGCTCTCCACTCCATAATTGATGCTTTGCCATATGGTTTCCTTTTCTAAATTCAACTTTATTCTCTTTCATCGTTTTCTTTTTAATTAATAATATTATTTTAACAATTATGTGTTGGGAGCATCAAATATAATCTTTTAACGTTAAACTCAATATTGTTCTCTAAATGTGAATACCTAATTTGTTAAAAGGTTTTCTCACAATGTTCCATGATAACTTTTCAATTATAGCAATAGATAAAAATATATACAAAATATAGTAGGATTTTAAACTATCAAATCATAGGTTGATACTCTATCGACCAAATATCGATAACAATATAACACTAATAGATATTGAAAACTTAACAAAAGTTTTCTCACAAGACAATATAACACTGTAATAGATATTGAAAACTTAACAAAAGTTTTCTCACAAGATCTATTAGTGTCTCTAAATAATATTTGTTTTATAGTTTTTTTAAATATAAAAAAATTGACTAACTATTTACATTTTATAAAATAAAACTATTGAAAGACAAAATTTTTTACACTTGATTTTTCATAAAGTGTAATTATTTTGACAATTTCTCTAATTTTTTTTATATTTTTAAGAGTAATTTACATAAATGAAACAAAATTCAAAGGTAACAAATCCCAAAATAAGAAAAGTTCATAGCGTGCGATCGTTTTTTTTCATAAATTTTATAATGCCTTTGTGATTTATTAATCTCGGACCATCTTGATGCAATTAAGGTATGAAATCGAATAACTAAAGGTAGGAACTTTTCATCTTGTGGCATCTCGGGGTAATGTATGTTCGAGATTGAATAAAATAAAAGAGAAATTCTTTCATGCGCCTAGGCCATCTTGGCGTCACTAAGGCTCGAGATCCAATAACTAAAGAAAGCATTCTTTCATCCCAGAGAATATCGAGGTAATGTATGCTAGAGATTGAATAAAATAAAGGCAAAAAATTTTCATCTCGGACCATCTCAGTGCCACTAAGGTCCAAGATCCAATAACTAAAGGAAGAATTATTTCATCTCAAGGAATCTCAGGGCAATGTATGTCCGAGATAATTTCTTTCATTCCAGGCCATCTTGGTGTCATTAAAGCTTGATATCCAATAGCTAAAGGAAAAATTCAGGTAAAATTCTTTCATCCCGAACCATCTCGGTTCCACTAAGGTCCGAGATCCAATAACTAAAAGAAAAATTCTTTCAATTGATTTATTGGAGTAATTTTGGTATTTTACATTGTGAGTCGCTAGAAAAAGGGCTTGAACCTTCAACCTTGTGGTTAACAGCCACACGCTCTAACCAACTGAGCTATTCCAGCAATTATGAAAAAAAAAATTAATTTATTGTTTAATTTACTGTATTATTTATTAGAATATTAATAAAAATTAAAATAACAGTTAAAATCTTGTAAAACTATAATGTGTTTTTCTACAAGATTCTTGATAAAATAGAACTATTCAAACATTTATTCTCTTCCAAAAATAAGAAATAAAAAAAAAAATAGAACTATATTACAAAAATTAAGCATGTTCTTTAAGCTTTTAAATGTTTTTATTTCTGTCCTCATTCTCTGATTGATTAAGACTTAATCATTGGGAAGAATATAAAAGATAAGCACCAAATAAAAAGTCATTCTAAATATAATTCATTTAGTTAGGCCATGTTTACAATCAACACCATTTAAAATTTTATAGCTAATACTATGATATTAAATTTTTGTTGAAATAGGTGATTTATATTTCCATATTTCTATAGCACATTAACATCAATATAATGGATAGATCGATTATTTCTAATATGTAATGAAAAAAATCTATGAAACATTAAAAAAAAAAAAAAAAAAACATAAGAAATGAAAAATTAATAGGGTAAATAAAATAAATAATAAACATGTTAACTTATTTAAAAAAACAGACAAAATGTTTAGCCATCAAATTAAATATTACTCTAGAATTATTGTGTTTTTATATTTTTTTTCTTGAAATAGACATTGATATTGATATTTTATTGAATTTTTTTGTTTTGAGATGGACACCTTACATTTAATTCTAAATGAAAAGAGACAAAAGAACAACGAAAAAACAAAATTCAGGAGTTGTATAATTTGAACTTGTAAGCTTTTCTAAATATATCAATTTATACTATTTATTACGTTATATTTCTAAATAGTCTATGCTTTCAGTTGATAAAGTTTTGTAAGTTTGGCAGTGTAATAGATGATATCCGTTCTAAGACAATTGCGACAATAGTAAAATTTATATATAAACAATAGAAATGAATCTAAGTTAAATCACTAGAATGGCCGACCCTATTCTAATCATCATCTTTGCCTACTACAACACCATGACTAAAAAATATTTCCTAAAAGAAACCAAACCAAAACTAAAAATGGAAAATAAGGGAAATAAAAAATAAAAAAAGAAAAAAGAAAAAAGAAAACATAAAATATAGATTATGATAAGAATTAAATTTCACTAAACTATAGCGAAATAATCAAATACTCAAAAAACAAGAAAAATGAAACAAAGACAAAGATCTAACCCGATTTATGAAAAATATTCCCAAGAAGAAGAGGTCGTCTGGACCCTTATAAGAGAAGTCTTACCAACAAATAAAAATAAACAAGGAAACACCATAAAACAAACATCAAACTATGTTAGCTTTTTGTATTTTGTAGATTTCTTTTCGAAAAATTACCTTTTTAGTTTCAAAATTTTGATGAATATATGTGATTCACATCTGAATTTTAGGTACCTGCTTTTTTAGCCATTAAGTTTATATTAATAGATTCATTTTATCATGTATTTTTAAAATATACCGTTTTAATCTCAAATTTTAAAAATAGATTTAAAATGTTCTTGAAGTACATTTTGCTTAATTTTTAAATTTGAAAAAGAATAGTTTTAGACATGGATATAAGAATAACTCGAAAACTCAAATAACTCATGTTCACACGAGATTTCGAAGAAATATAATTCGTGGAATTGAACTTTGTATATTGATGAATATAGCAGATAAAATCTCTAGTATTTACTCATTTGATGTTTTCTCTCGAATACAAGATAAAAACTTTAGAACTTCTTGGTCTTTGGTCTTCAGGATGTTGTAGTTGCAAATTGATTTGAACTTCGATCTTCTGAAATCCAAGTTTAATCTTCCAAGTCTTCAATCTTTCAGAAGATGTTGATCTCGAGGTTGATACGAACTTGCACGTTTAAAGAGTTTGAGGAGAGAGCTTCAGTACTTCAGAGCTTCAATTCTTCCTTCAACTAAAGACCCAAAAAATGAATGGCAAGAGTCTTTATTTATAGAGAAATTTTATAGGCTTTAATTGAGCTTGGGCTCATTTGCTTGTTGGACTTGGACTTGGGCCCATCTGCTTCTTGGACTTGGGCTTGAGCTCATTTGTTTATTGGACCATATTTACTGTGATGATGTGACATAATTTAATTGGTCAAAATTTCTTGCTCAACAACTCATATTACCTAACCCATATTATAAGAATTGAGTTATTTTTTTATTTTGTTTTTTTTGGAGTTGAGTTTTGAAAAATTCGGTTCAATCCAATCCAAATTAATAATAATACATACATTTATATTAAGTTATATAGGATGATGCTTGGAATGCTTTTGGATTTTAGAAATTTGATGCATATTTGACCCTTAAGTAATTAAGATGTTTTAAAATTTTGTTAAGATTTATTGCATTAATGCTGTACTCTATAGATGTTTTTGGATATGTGAATTTATTGATATGATGTTATAATAATTTTGAAATTTAATAAATATTAGAAATGAGAAAAAAAATTATACAATCGGATAACCCAAAGATGAGGTTAAAAATGCTTCGATATTCACATTGCCAACCCAACCAACTGAAAATTCGTGTTGGTCCCAAAATAACCCTAAACCCAATCCATTTACAGTCAATATAATTTTTAGAAATCATTCTTCTAATTTAAAAGCTATATAATTTTTTAAATTAAAAATATAAATTCTAATTTTAAAATTTAAGAAACAAAGAAGACCAAAAAAAAAAAATCTATTCTCATAAACGTAAAAACTAGAATGGTAGATTTGTTAAATTAAAATAGTAATTATTTTATAATATAAAGAAATAACTATTCATCCACACATGAGGAAAAGAGTGTACTTATTTTGAGCACATCAATAAATTATTTGTAGAAAAAGAAAATACCATTGAGAAACATTCATATATGATGAAAAATTGGGAATTTGACGAATTCAACACAAAATTAAAAAAAGAAAAAGAAAAAAGGGTCAGTAAATTTTTTAGGAAATAAAGAAAGAAGAAAGAGAAGAAAAAACAAAAAAACTTTGTAGTTATTAAAGAGATAGGATCCAATAAAATAAAAAGAGAGCTGTTTTTCCACCTAGGATCCAGCCCCATCTGAGCCGTCCAATCAACATATCAATGGGCCCCCAAAACGATCGCAATTAAAGCAGAAACTGCTGGCCTCCAGGCTAGCATTACCCCTGCCCCTCCCCTAAATAAATAAATAATATTTAAAAAAAGGAAAAAAGATTCCCAACGGCTCCTCTTCGTTGGATACCAGGTATGTTACCGTTGGTGTCTCACTTTCTTTTTATTTTGTCTTTCATTTTTCATTTTTTATAATTCAGTTTAATTCCATATATATAACCCTTCCACCCTTCTTCTCTTCCAATTCATCCATTCTCCTCCTCCTCAATCAAAGCCCTGGGTTCGGTTCTCCTCCTCCTCCTTCTTCTACTTTTGTTTATTTTCTTATTTCTGGCATTTTTTATTTTATTTTATTTTTTTATATTAAATTAATCATTTTTGTTTTGCAGTTTGATTTTCTCTGTGTAAGTAATCGCCATGACTGTGGAGGTTGTTAAGGTTGAAGGTGCTTCAATTGTAGCAATGGAAGTTCCAGAAGAGCCAACGAAGGTTGTTATTGAAGAAGAAGTAGTAAAAGATGAGAAATGTGTTGTAAAAACTGTGGAGGACGAAGTGTTGAAGCCTACTGTCATTGAGAAGAGTTCTTCTTACAAGGAAGAAAGTAACCATCTCTCTGATTTGAAGGAATTCGAGAAGAAAGCTTTGGTTGAGCTTAAATCCAAACTTGAGGAAGCCATTATCGGGAACAATCTCATCAAAGAAGATGAACCCGTTAAAAAGGAGACAGAAACAGAGAAACCCATTGAGGAAACAGAGAAGAAACCACAAGAGGAGGAGGAGAAGGAAGAATCAAATCCTTCTGATGAACAAACCCAAAAAATTAACGAAGAGAAAAATACATGTGATGAAAAGTCCGATGTGGACAAGGAAGTTTTTCTGTGGGGTGTTCCTCTGTTGCCAAGCAAAGGAACAGACAGCACCGATGTGATTCTCTTGAAGTTCTTGAGAGCAAGAGAATTCAAAGTAAACGAAGCATTCGAAATGCTCCAAAAGACCCTTTCATGGAGGAAGAAATCCAACATCGATTCCATCTTGAAAGAGGAATTCCCCTCCGATCTCGAGTCTGCAGCGCTGATGAACGGCGTTGATCACGAAGGACACCCGGTTTGTTACAATGTATTTGGAGTATTCGAAAACGAAGAGCTTTATCAGAAAACATTTGGAACAGAGGAGAAGAGAGAACAGTTTTTGAGATGGAGATGTCAAGTTATGGAGAAAGGGATTCAAAAGCTTGATTTGAAACCTGGTGGAGTTTCTTCTTTGCTTCAAATTAATGATTTGAAGAATTCGCCGGGACCGGCAAAGAAAGAGCTGAGAATTGCCACGAAACAAGCCGTGGGAATTTTACAGGACAATTACCCTGAATTGGTCGCCAAAAATGTAAGGATGTTTTTTCTTTCAAAGCTTTGATTCAATGACTTTTTGAGTAAGTATTAATTTGAGTTTTTTTTTATTGATGTTCTTATTGAATTTGTAGATATTCATCAATGTTCCATTTTGGTACTATGCTCTGAATGCTCTGCTTTCGCCATTTTTAACTCAAAGAACCAAGAGCAAGTTCGTAGTGGCTCGTCCAGCAAAAGTAACGGAAACCCTTTTGAAGTAAGTTAATTTTCTTCATAGTTGTGCATTCAACTCTTGTAAAATTTTCCTAAACGTGAGGCTAAAAGAAGAACTCTGTTGTTGAACAAAAAGGTACATTCCAGCAGAGGAAATCCCTGTCCAATACGGCGGCTTCAAACGAGACAACGATTACGAGTTCACCGCCGAAGATGGTGCCGTTTCAGAGATCAACCTCAAGGCTGGCTCAACAGCTTCCATTGAAATTCCAGCACCTCTGGTAATTCATTAAAATCACAGCTTCCACTAAGTGTGTAACATATCTTAGACACCAATTAGAAACTAAATCTGAAATTGAGCAACTAAAAACGTTATCTTGACTCCATTTAATAGCATATACACAACTCAAATATTCAAATCTCAAACATTGTTGTTTCATTGATTCATAAGTCTCCTGTGTGTTTATGTTTTGTGAATTTGGAAACAGGGAGAGAGCAATCTGGTATGGGATTTGACTGTCGTTGGTTGGGAAGTGAATTACAAAGAAGAATTTGTGCCCACTGATGAAGGATCATACACCATCATTGTTCAAAAGGGGAAGAAGATGAGTGGAAATGAAGAACCAGTGAGGAACGGTTTTAGGAACAGTGAGCCTGGGAAGATTGTTCTAACTGTTGAGAATTTCTCCAACAAGAGGAAGAGGGTTCTGTATCGATTCAAGACGAAGAAGATTGAGTAAATCAAAGAAAATATTCGATGAAAAGATTATGAAAAACCATGAAAAATTTGAGTGCGATTTTGTATTATTATTATTTTGTTTTGCTCTGTTCATATAAAGTTTATTATAGAGATTATTTGGAATTGTTGGGGTGAGAGAGAGAATTCTTTTGCAAGATTATTATTCTTGTAATTTAATTTGTCTGAAGTTTCTTCTTTTTTAAGGAATTATGTGATATTATTTGTTCTTGATTCTTTCTTGTAATGAATAAAAATTTGGTGAACTATCTTTCTTTTCTAGGGTTCTTTTATATATATATATATAATGTATATATTTATTTAAAATAATTTATAATTAAGAAAAAAATGAAGAGATGCTTACTACCTAACCTAGGTCAAACTCAATCGTTTATTAATATTAAAAGATGAAGTAATGTGTATCTCCACATACAAAATGTCCAAAAATTCCAGTTTTTAAGACTTTGTGTAGCAGCAAAAGCATCCTATTGAAACCTAAAATTGACAGCCCAATTAGTATACTATTTGCACTTCGTTTTCAAACTGAACATAAAGCTCATGGAGTTGAACTTTTGGGCTATGTTTCGATTTGTGCCGAGTGTAGTTCATTCTCTAATACTTGAATTGCTTTTCAGGAAAACCAAAACACATGGACTTCAAGCTAGAAGATCATCCAATACTTTGTCTTCAAAGACTCCTTTTTCAAGAGAGTTACATATAATCTTTTGGTTTGAGACCCATGTTATGTGGGCTTGAGTTTGACTTGACATTGGTCTTGAGTCGTTTGAACCATTAGACTTACATAAATTTTTGGGGTTTTAACTCATGCCTAAATATATAGCTAGGGTCAATTATATAACAATGTTTATAGGGTCATTTTGAAAAATGAAAAAACTGTTTTTTCTTTTAATTTTTAGAAAAGGAAACTTATGGCACGTGCATGATATTTTATAAAATACCAAAATACCAATATTTTCGAACTGTAATTATTTCGTTTATCTAATGTAATTAATCAATGTTATTCATTTATGAGTCTGTAATTATTTTCAACGTGTTAAGATATCGCAACCTCTATCATAACCTATTTCTAATATGTCGGGAATCAACCAATTTGTTGAAGATTTTAACAACTTTATTCTATTTTACTAATTTCAAAATAACCAAATTATTATTTTTTATTAGCTTAATCTCAATCCTTGATTTTATTTCAAAATAACCTTAATTGGTTGAATCTCAACTCTTAATAATTAAGAAACTAAACTAGTTTTCATATTAGATCTAATTTTATTTTTGAAATTTGGATTTTTAAAAAATATTCAATATGTCTTTATCCTACCGACTGAACTAATTTCCTGTTATGAAATTTAAAACTTTTAAGAGTATTGGTCAATGGTAGATGGGATGAACACAACCGTTATCATAATTTCCATTTGGGTGAAATGCATGTCCCATCAAACAATCTTTCAACCAACTTTTTTTTTTTATCTAATTCAATCTAATCCTTTTACCTTTTCTGAATATTTAATTTCTCGAATTACATTGTATCTTGATGGTTGCAGCAATCCTAATGTCATTACTATTGTTGAAGACAAAGATGTGTTGTAGTTGTTGTCCCTTATTTTCGATTCCTCTTTTGATCATGTTTCTGTTGTTGTCATTCATGTCCTATCTTGTTCATCAAATTTTCCTATTTTGGATTTCTCATTCAAGAACTTCAAATTGCTCATCTAATGTCGTTGATTTAGTAGATTTGGATTCGTGTGTTGTATACTTCTACATAAAAGAATGTTTGCTTTTTAGTGGCAACGATGCCTTAAAGAAACATGGGGTTGATGTCAATTATCATATGCTTAATTAAAAAATCGTTGCATTTATTTGTGTTTAGAAAGACTTTCAGACTAAAACATGTTCATTTGACTAAATAACATTAATTAAAATATAATTTTTATCACTATTGGGGTTTGAGGTCTATAATTTGATGTTCATGTAAATAAAGAAATAAAGTACCAACTAATATAATTTCAGGAGTGCCACACGTGCATGATATTTTATATAAGACCAAAATATATACCCATATTCGCGAACGATAATTATTTCAATATTTGGGTTCTTATCAAAAGTCTTGTAATTAATTTGTGATATGCATTTATGAGTCTGTAATTAATTTTGATGTGTTAATAACGTATCCAACCCCTATCATAACTTCCTCCTAATATCTCAAGATTTAATAATTTTGTGGAAGATTCTAACACATTATTCATTTTTTTAATTTCAAAACAACCATATTATTAATTTTTATGGGCTAAATCTCAGCACTTGTTTTTATTTCAAAATAACCTTAATTGGGTGAATCTCAACCCTTAATAATTTAGAAATTAAAATTAGTTTCGTATTAGATCTTAATTTATTTTTAAATTTAAATTTTTAACTCATCGTCAATCTCTATATTGATTTGTTTTTCTCATTCTCTTTTATATCATCTTCAGTTTCTTGTTCCTCGTTACATTTGAAATAATTGTTTTTTTTTAAAAGAAAATACCTCTTCTTCACTACTTAAAGTTTCATTTGTTTAATATATTTTAATCCAATTTTCTAGTCCGTTTTTCAGTCAACCCATATAGCTTTCAGTCGATTATTGCATCTTGCATTCATCATGGTCTTCTTCTATTTCGTTCCTTTTAATTATATGAAAAAAATGGTTTTAAAAGGATTTACTTTTTTGTTTTTTCCCAACAAAATAGGCTAAGATATTTTGTGTTTTTAGATAAAATCTTTCTAGATCACGTCTACATTTTATTAATTAAATAATATAAATAATTTTGAAAAAATAGGCTAAAATTTCCCTTAAGAGACAACGAAGATGCAACTTTTGTATCTTTGTTCTTCCGAGTGAAGGTGTGAGGCCCGATTGCATACCGCCAACGCGATAAAGACCCTGCGACATGGAAGCTGCGAGGAGATTCCTGGCAATAGAATATGTATTCCGCCAAAGCGTGAGACCCTGATATTGAGAAAGAAAGTCCTGCTGAAGAAGGCCCTTGTTGAGAAGTTATTTCAAACAAGTGTGTATGCGACATCTTGCGAGAAAGGATGTGAAAAGAGAAAAAACAATGCGAAGAAGAAATGCTTAAGTTTGAGATCCATCACGTGGAGGTAAACGACATGATAAGAATAACTAGTGAGGAAGAAGTTTGTATTGGAAGCCAAGAGTTAGGCATTTAGAGTAGTAAAGTGAGGAGAAGTACCTACGCCCAAGAGAATGCGGCGAGAGAATAGATGTCTTGTTGAGATAACTTGACAACGCGCTAAGGAAATTGGCGGAGGAGAAAGTGCCACCTTTACACCTCTAGGTATCCTTTACAGAGAGCGTCATTAGTGGTGAAAAGCAAGAAAGAAGAAGATGATAAGAAGCTAGCTCTGATCTTAGAGAGCAAATGAGTTGAACAAGATAAGGTCTCACATGTTTAAATAATCGTCTAAAGAAATAACACTAGGCATTAAGAGAGGAAAGATAGAGGTATTATGCAGATGGTAGCCAAGTAGCAACATTAAGAAAGTCTAAGGAAGTCATAGTTGTAATTCATAAACATTCTAAAAGCGTTAAGTTAACAAAGAAGTTTTGTATTCTTTCCGCTGTGTTATCTGTATCTATCGCGTAATTAAAAGAGAACGCAGTATCAAGGATGCATTAGTAAAGGTTAAGTTGTTGTATCCTGTGTCCTTGTGAAAAGAAAGTGGCTTTAAGCTAAGTGAAAGAAGTTAATCTATTCTGCTTACTAGTCGTTTAATGCGTTACCTCATGAGGAGTACATGATAAAGGTCTAGACAGCATGCCTCCACTTGGTTGCGAGAAACGACTTTGGGACGGAGCGTGACAGAAGATTTTTCTTCTTGAGCCTCAAGTGTTTGAGATTGCAGGTTGTAAACTTTGAAGATCAAAGGATGAAAGATGGAAAATAATGAAGATAGTGTTTGCGTGCTTCAAATATGAGACTGTATTTTGTTTATATTCTTCTTCTTGAAAATATATGATGAAGTTTAAGATGGAATTGAAACTTCAAATGGAAGGGTAACTTGCAAAGGGAGGGTGGAGATTGGGGTTTTCCTACTTAACGTGGAAAGATTTGCCCGCTTGAAGAAGATGGAATTAAAAAAGAAAAATGAAAAATGGAGACGAAAGAAGATGGGGAATCGAAAAATGGAAGATGGAGAATTGAAAAACAAAAATGGAAAATGAACATCATTGCATGTTTGAAAAATGAAGATGAAGGGCTATGATTTTGATGGGACAAGTATGTAGGTGTAATCATGTTTCAACATTTATTAAAGTGTAATTATGTTTTATTTTAGCCTTTGCAATCTATGTATATAGAGGTATTTTTGGTTTTTGCAAATTCTTTTGTACTTTTTTCTTTTTGCCATTTGTGAAAAAAAATGGTTTTGCTATTTTTCAAAATGACAACTTTAAAATTGCTATTCTTCTCTTTGACCCATATCTCGGGATTTAATAATTTTGTTGAAGATTTTAACAACTTTCTTCATTTTTTTTAATTTCAAAATAACCATATTATTAATTTTTATTGAGTAAATCTCAACGCTTGTTTGTATTTCAAAATAACCTTAATTGGCTGAATCTCAACCCTTAATAATTTGGAAATTAAAATTAGATTTTTTGTATTAGATCTTAATTTATTTTTAAATTTGAATTTTTAACTCATAGCTAATTCTCTACATTGATTCGTTTCTCCTCATTCTCTTCTATATCGTCTTCAGTTTCTTGTTCTAGGGCTTCAAACTTACATAAAAGTCTGGCCCAAATGACCAAAACTACTCTTTATTATGATTAATGTTATTAAAAAAAAGTAAAATCAGAAGACATTATTAAGGAAATTACACGAAAGGAGGATATATCCTTTTTTTTTTTTTTCAAACGTCTGGAAACTTGCTTACTCAAACAACCTCTTTGCAACCCACAAGCATATTAGAACGAAATTGGTTGTCGATCACCTATTGAGCGGTTCCATCGATCACCTAGTATTTCATAGTGTTAACGGGATTGACCTTTATTGATACATAAATATAAAATTATATGATGTATATGCTAAAAAGAAGAATCATTTTTGGACTTCTTTACCCCTTTTCAAGTCTTAAGTTTCCAAGATTATTCAATCTAAACCTTTCCTAACTTTAACTCATGTTTAATTTTTTTAAAAAAATGAAAAAAAGAAGGATAAATTTTAAAAATAGAAGAATTGGCAAACTATTTACGGTTCATACCAAAATTTTAATCCAAGCCCAAAATGGATAACCAAAATTTTAACCCAAGTCCAAAGTATTCATTTTATTTTTATGTAAATACTTTCCATTTTCTTTTATTTATGTAAATTTCCCAAAAAAGACCACCAACGTACGTGGTCTTTTTAATTATTAATGGCTCATTTTTAGAATTGATTTTTTATTTATGATTATTTAGTTAATATAAAAATTAAAATTATCATTAACCATTTATAATCTTTTCAAATTTCACTTTCATGCCTAACTTATTATTTAATTAAGAGATTAAGAGCTAGAATATGAAAAGTTATCTCTTAAATTATTTCTATAATTTAATTTTTAAAATTTATAAATATAAATTAACGATGAGATTCCAAAAGGTTTTGTAACTTTTATTTTCTACAACTATATGAAGATTTGTTTTCAATCTTTTTTATAAACATTTTAATTTTTTCTTATACTTAGGTTTGTTTTCTTAGTCTTTTTATAAACATTTGAATTTTCTCTTCTACTATGTTTTGTTTTGTCTATTACTATGTTTATATTGATATATACTTTTGTGTTGCAATTGCAATAGGTTAATACTTTCGAATTTAAAAGAAAACTTGAAGAACACATGTAAGAAGTACAAAACTGAAACAATGTCAATTGTAAAATCCAAGCCCAAGAATTTCTGAGTTATTTTTATATATATTATATAGCAATAAGTGTTTTGATCATTTAGTGTTTTGAGTTAAGGGTACAAAGATTCTTTCTTATGATGTATTTAACTTCTTTTAAATAATAATAACAATAAACTAATAAACTTTTCTAAGTTGTACGAATTCTTCAAAAATTTTAATTTGTAGTATATTATTATCACCAGTACATGATACATAATAGGTAATGTTATTGATCAAATCGTCTTGTTTTAATAACCTTAAATATATTATACTACCATCCTACGGTTTGATGAGTCTTGAATTGTATGTAGAGACATAAATGGACCTATTGGGTTTTATGTCCTAAAACTCATAGATAGTAAGTGTAATTCATTGACCATTATTAATAAAGTGTTATTATTTTAATTTCAATAAAATGTTATTGATTATATTATTAGTTTTGTCTTAATAATCTAAATCTAATAAACTAACATCCTAAGCTACTTCATGAGTCTTGAACAATATGTAAAGACATACAAGGATCAAGTTCAAGATACATCTTAAAAGGTCTATACACTACGACAAATTTTGACCTTTTTTTAATGTGAAAAACATGTAAAAAAATGTCTACCTTGATGGCCTTTGCCCATCAAGCAGACATACATCAATAAAGCCCGACCATCAAGAAAGCCAATTTTCTTGTTAGCCAAAACTTGTCACCAAGAAAGGAGACTTTGATGTTTTTGGACCATCAAATATGATGAAAAGTCCATCAAGAAAATTTGTCCAAAACATGTCTTCAAGAACTTTTTTCTTGATGGTTTTGACCATTAAGAAAGAGACCTTGACGTCCTTTGCCCATCAAGCTATGGAAAAGCTCATTAAGATAACTAGATTTCTTGATGGCCAAACAAAGTCATCAAAAACCCTTTCTTTATGGTTTTGACCATCAAGAAATGAGACTTTGACATCTTTTGCTCATAAAAAGTATGAAAAAATCCATCAAGATAGCCCTTATTGACGTATTTTGTCTATCAACAGTTGTCCTTGTATTGGTGATTTTTTACCATCAATGAAACTCTTTTGTTGACATTTTTTAACCGTCAATTATAATTTTTTTTTAAAAAAATGTGGGTCATTACGACCCTCTCATATATGTAACTTGTAATCAACTTCGAACAAGCTAAAAACACATGAAATTTCAAAAACGTTAAAATATACAAAATCCACTTATATACAACTACAAACCAACTTCAAACAACTCTTGTAAAATATCAACAATTATAGAACTTGCAAAACTCTACCACAACTCCAAAACTACAACTACAGAACTCAACTCCACAACTCCACAAATTGAAATTTCAAACTTCACAACCTCAATCAACTCATGCAAAATATAAATAATAACAAATATAAAATCGATACGATCAAACCATATAATTGAAGCACAAGACTAACATATATTTTTATAAACTTACTAGATATCCATCGAATAAACTAAGTTATTTTCATTAATCAATAGTAAACCAATGTTTCTATAAAGAAATAGTATCTAACAAATATGATCATATAAGACATAACCCTTCCAAAATTGACATTGTATCACATTATACCTAAACTTACAATTATCTAAGTGACTACCATAGCTGTAGGATAGTCATTCAATCACTAAAGTAACCATCATGATACATTCAAGCTACTCTAAGCAAATAAAACCAATGAGACAAAGCATTTTATACTGACAAGACAACTTACAAATAAAAAAAAAGGGAAAAAATGGAGAGCCCTAAATTAAAGTTACATTAAATTTATATTTAAGCTAAGTGACTACCATAATTGCAGGATCGTCATTCCATCATTAAAGTAACCATCATGATAACTCAAGCTACTCTTTTATATTGCATGGTTGAATTATGAATTAATGTTACATTGCGGTCATATTGTGTCTGGCGCTTAGGGACTATATGATTGATGTATAATCTTTCTTGTTGCATTATATTTTAATCAAAAGAAGCCGTGGTTAAGGTAGCTAGAGATGATTAATATTGATCTAACCAACCTAGGATTGAACCAAATGAATGGCTCGCTAGACGCTTGGAAGATAATTGTTTCCCTAACTCTTTCCCTAGATCTTAATGCATGGGGTAAATTCGGAATTACATGTTTATCATATTTCTGCATTAATCTAATTGGTTGTTTAGAAAAAATTAATTAGCTTTCCTAATTAATTTGGCTAGGTGAAAGCAGTCAATAACTTTGAAAGATGAGACTTTATAAGTTTATTTTATGTTGTGCATTAGAGTCTATTATTTTTATTAATATATTTATTCAAATATGACATATTGCCATGTCATCACAACAAAAGCCTAAGCCTAGCTTGTTTTGAAACTTTTAAATTATTAAAAATTTTGGGTCCCAATTTAATTCACACTTATGGTGGAAATTTGGCCAAATAAAAGAATGGGCTCAAGCTCAATAGTCAATTGGGCCATACCCATAACCTGACGACCGTGGGAAGTACTAAGAGTCTTTTAACTCATATAGCCTAAATTGCTATATGATATTACATGAAAGATCCAAATTACTAATAAATTTCACAGAAATTTTAAATGGGCTAGTATATTACATAAATATAGGGCTCAAATTACTTTAATACCCATTTCTATTATTTAATTGATTTATAACAAATATATAAATGGAAAAAATCGTGCGATATAGTTTTGGAAAGAAGTGGGATCCAAATTAATTTAATACCAATTTCTATTATTTAACTGATTTATAACAAATATCTAAATGAAAAAAATCGTCTGATACGGTTTTGGAAAAAAGTGGAGCCGAAATTAATTTAATACCAATTTCTATTATTTAATTGATTTATAACAAATATCTAAATGGAAAAAATCATGGGATACGGTTTTGGAAAAGAGTGAAAAACCTTTCATGCTTTCCTTCTACGAAAACAATTGTCTACTTCTTTCAACGTGGATTACGGTTTTTACTTCAAAATTTTAGGGAGTTCGGAGGTGAAGAAGAAGACATTCAACAGCCAACAAATACAAAACTTCTCGGACATAATCTAGTTAAAAATTTTGAGGTTAGTATTGTATATACTCAACACATGCATATGAAACATTTGGTATATTAGGTATATTTTATATATTCAAAACATATGAAACATTTGGTATATTATGTATATTTTAGATATTCGATTAAATAGGCAAACAAACAAAAATCTAGTTTTGAATGTGATACATTCTAGAGTTTATTGAGAATTCAACGGTGAAGAAGAACTACATTTTGGCCATCCTATCAAAAAATAATAGAACTATATGTCAGTATATAATATTATTGTATATAATATGGGGTATATATATACTAAAACACAGAAGATAACTGTTATAGATTGCGGATATATTAAAGTATAATGTAATCAAATACATTTATAAATGAAAAATATGTATGTATGATCATGTCGTTTACTACTGTTTTAGTAATATTTACTATATAAACAAAAAATTTAAACTCAAATTCTGTAGGACTTATGTATAAGGTATTATTGTATATAATATGAGGTATATATACTAAATAACATATATAAATTCGGACTTCTTACTGTACATAATTATACATGTCATATTGTATATATAATGTGGTATATATGTGTAAGGGCTGCCGGCGATGGATGAAATTTTTTAGATTGTTCACGGTTATAATTAATTAACATAAAATTCCATATTAGAAAAGATTTTGTGTTATACTTTTCATTAAAACAATATTTTCAATTTTTTACCATAATAAAGATACAAATTTATACAAGAAAGTTACGAAAATAATGACACTCAAATATTTCTCTATGAAGACACTCAAATACTTCATTAAAACAATATTTTCAATTTATTACCATAATAAAGACACAAATTTATATAAGGAAGTTTACGAAAATCATAATAAATTGAGAGTACTGTCAACAAGGAAATAATTTAAATATAATTACGAATATAATATATAATTAATAATAATTAAAAAGTTAGTATTGTCCAAAAATTATACGAATTCCTAATTAAGAAAATAAATTATACTTTAGGACATTTGTGAAAAATCATAGTCAATTTAGGTCTTTCGTCTAAATCTTTTAAGAACTAAAAGCTAGAGCTCTCTCAAGGTCTTTAAGTTCTGAATAAGGAAGCTCTAAAGATTCAAAGAATATACATCATCTCAAGCTTTGAAGACATGTAAAGGTCCTTTTAAGCTCGAAAGATTTGAAAAAAATACTACTCTGCTCACGAGGAAGATTTGAAGAACATAATTCCCTTCAAAGACTTTGAAGAACATAATTCCCTCCAAAGACTTTGAAGATCAAAATACATACTAATGGTCTGAAGACTTAAGCTCCAAATATCCAAATATCGAAGATTCCAAGTCTTGAAAATCAACGCTCTCACGCTCTTAAGTGATGAAGATTGAAGCTTCTTGTGTTTCGAAGATTGAAACATTTAAATTCTAAAGAACTAAAGAACTAAACTATTTGAAGCTTCGATGATTAAAATATTTCAACAAATTAACTCTATCTTCATGATCAGACATGTTGAACACTAAGTACGCATGAATTTCTCGATTAAATGGTCTACAACATAAGGGTAATCGATAAGGGGGTTGAGATGAGTTATTGCAAATGAATGGAATTGCACAAAGTTAAATAAAGAAAACAATCAAAATGAGAATACCTAGCTTTGGATTTACGTAGTTTCCATATTCACAATATTTGTTCACTGAATAATCTTATCACCAAACTTAATGCACTGATTCCACCTAACTAATCTAATTAGAGAAGCTAATTAATGTTGAAATTTATATTCTAAAACTTGTAGTATGTAATTCAAAATCATATTCTATTCAATAAAGGTGTTTGAGATTTTGGTTAGTAAAATTGAAAATGATAATATTGAATCTAATAAATTAAGATCCCAAGACTAATTTAAGTAAACTTGAACTTTATGTAGAGACATAAACATAGATCAAGTTCGAGTATATAGCCTAATAAAAGGTTGAGCATCTTATTTTGGGGACAATATAGATGCGATCCGCTTTGTAATTAGTACAAATGATGTGATCCTGAATTGTTCATGTAGAGACATGAAAGTCGGGGCATTCTATGTAAAGAGTTTACATAAGACTAAATCATATTCTATTTAATAGAGGTGTTGAGATTTTGGTTAGTAAAATTGGAAATGATAACCTTGAATCTAATAAATTAAGATCCCGAGACTATTTTGAGTAAACTTGAACTTTATGTAGAGACATAAACATGGATCAAGTTCGAGTATATAGCCTAAACGATCTATAGTATATGGATAAAAGGTTGAGCGTCTTATTTTGGGGACACTATAGATGCGACCCGCTTTGTAATTAGTACAAATGATGTGATCATGAATCTTTCATGTAGAGACATAAAAGTGGGGACATCCTATGTAAAGAGTTTACATAAGACTAAACCATGAAATAGTCACTTTTACGTTATAACACTGTTTACTTTATAAAACAGACTATTTTCAATTATTAATGACCTATGTAACTTAATCTTAATTCTGAGCTTTGTCACATGAGATTATCCTTAGAACTTTATAGGTGAGGGCAGCTCAGTAGCGCTAGCTAAATAAGCCTCTTATTTTAGAGGCAAGGCCGGGTGGATAACTGAAGACATAAGGTGCAAGACAGAATTGACTTCTACCCACTTTAAGGTTAGTAGATAGGTTGTTCCCTTAAGAACTAAATCCAAGTCTTAAACAAGGAGCCCCACCCTCTCATTGGCCCGAGAGAGATTCGGTTTATAGGTTGGACCTTAAACCAATTGTTCAATAGTGGATCAATTGGACTTAAGAAGTAAGATGTAGTCTCAAGGTAAAATAGTATTTTGACCCAGTCGAGGTTACAAACATCCTATAAAGGATTAACTTACTGATCATGGTTATAGCAGATGGACATAAATATATCTATAGTGATGGGAGTGTAACTACATGACTTTAGTGGAATGATCTATTAGTTAACGAATGTTGTTGGTTTAAAAGAGTTTAGCCAATTAATCTTGGATCGTTGAAGTCCATGATCTATAGGTCTATTATGTTTCCCTACTAGCTCATAAGGAATTAACTTAGAACAATATGTTGGATTAGTTCAAATTAGGTGAGGAGAGAGAAACTGACAACTATATGTGTTATTGCCGTTGGTTATCAAATTAGAGATAAAACTTTATGTTTAAATGAGATTTAGATATAAAAAATATGAATGCGAATTCATCTTTGGAAGCTTGGAAATGATTGAAATAGTTAAAGTTGGAGAAATTCAAAATATTGACTTTTGGATTTGAAAAGTCAAACTTTGACCAACTTTATATTCAAATGTGATTTGAATTTCTTGAAAATAAATGTCGATTCATGCTTGGGAGGTCGAAATTAGTCAAGACGGATAAAATGCTAAAAAATAAAAAGGTTGACTTGATTTAAAAAAAATCAAAGTTTGACTTTGACTTAAATGGTCAAATGACCATTTTACCCTTTGACTAAAGTTATTAGGAAAAACCAATATTTTGTTGAATAATCTCACTAACTCTTAGTGGGCTATGTGGATGCTCAGGGTCATGAGACCAAGCCCACTAAAAGGGTCATGTCCCGCTCTATTTAAGGATTCAAACACATTTTAGAAATTTTTTAATTTTAAAAATATTTATGAGGATAACCACTCATAATCACAATCAGCTAGCTTTTCCTTCTAGCTCCTTAGTCAAGATTTTTCTTGTACTTTCTTGCAATTCTTGCCGGATTTAAGCTTGGTTTGGAACTCCAAAATCTTGGAAAGCTTCTAAATTTTCTCTTAAGTGAGCTTGAGGCAAAAAGTAGCTTCAAAATGACCAGATTTCTCTATTTATAAGCTTCTCTAGTGAAGTTTTCCATTTTGAAATGATTACTTATGCCGGCTGTGAGAAGTTTTCCAATGCTAGAAGGCCAAGTGTCTCTGCTTAATCTTTATTCTGAATTTGGATTGAGTGGCAAGGTCAAATCAGTTCACCAGCCGTCTTCTGTACGGATGACGCCAACTACTTCAAGGTGAAATAATCTTATATCGCGGCAAACTAAGAGTCCTCACGTAATCTTTTCTCATCGCATAGTAGTCTTATTGCACAGATGGTCTTTGTCGCGTGGGCTCTTATCTCATAGAGTCAGATTGCGATCATGATCTCATGAAAAGAAAGTGCAATATAATTTTGCATAATTCCACTAAATCACTAGTGAGCTAAGTGAAAGTTCATTGTGATGACACTAAGAGTTAATGGAATTGGAATGTGAGGTGTTGAACTTTAGTAAGTTCACACGTGCAATTGTTGTATGACTTTTGTCTATTTAAAGGCCCATTTTCAAATGGATAAAGACTTTTTGCCATTTGCTATTATTACTTAAAAGAAAAAATTTCACCAATGTTTTAATTTTTCAATCTTTTACAATTCCTCAATTTTCATCTCTCTCACTAAAATCCTTCACCCATCAGGTCCCACAACTTAATTCTACGTTTGAAGAATAGTGGGTCAACGCTAGTGTTGGTCCAAGTTTGTGATCCAAAAAAGAGAAGCAATTTGGAAATTGCGAAGGTAATTTCTCATAAACCCTAAATTCATGTAGTTTAGGGTTAATGTTTATAACTAAGAAAAATTAGGATAAGATCTCTAACATTTTACTTTGCGCATGTCTAAAATTCCATCAATTAAATTGTCCTAAATAACAAATTAGCCTATTCCTATAAGATGAAATTCATGCTTGTTTGAATATTATCCTAATTGGATTAAGATCTAGAGTGTGTTAAATGGAACAATCAATAACTTTCAAACGCCTAGTTTAATGGTGTGATTTATTCAACACTAAGTTAGTTAGATCAATGCAAATCTAATTCAATTAGCAAGCCACCTAACTTATTACTTCTTGGAATAAAAATACAATCAAGTACACAAATTGTATATTAAATCAAAGTGATAACCAGACATCACAAGTGTAGGAAAACATGATTTAATCTTAATAAAATAGAATTGAATCAGCACTACAATTTAAGACTTTTGTTATTTTTGTTTTGTTATTTATTTTTTTTAATTTAGATCACTATAATGCAAGACTGGGTTAAAAAAACTCACAAATACATGAAGCAAGGAAAATATCCCACGAAACCTAAGCTGAAGATGATACCTTAGCTCCTCATCCACGTGCCAAAATTAAAGATGGTGTGATGTTACAGTACATAAACTAGCTAGTCAAAAGAACTCACAGAAATAGAGAGGAAATTGTGAAGGAATAGCTGGAATCAAATCTTTCCCAACCTAGGTAGAGGAAGTGAATTTTATAATAACCTTGGTGGTGTTGCGACGCAAGGGACGACTCTGCCATGTCACTTGACAAAAATCACACGCAATCATCTTTGGAGCACTGCGACACTGCATTTTTCACGAAAAGGCAACATTATGCCTCAATACGCTGCACACAACATTGTAGAGCACATGACATTGTCAAGGTAGATTTGCCACTTCCTCGTCGTTTAGCCTCAGTTGATGCAATTTGGTACTGATTTAGCCCATTTAAGCTCTATTTGGTGATTTACACTCGATTCTACCTTTGGTATAACCTATAAATAGCCAAATATGAATATAAAATCATAGAAAAATTCAGAATTCAAGGTTAGATAGCACATTTTCGATGCTATCACTTCCTCAATCCTAAGAAAATACTTTGTAGTCGATGAACAAGTCAAAGACTACCAAGCTAATCAAGCTAGAGGGTCTATCTAAATTGATCAATAAGCCAAAGAACGATTCAAACCAATTAACAAGCCAAAAAACAATCCAAACTGATCAATAAGCCAAATATTGATAAAATAATTAGAGATCAACAAACCTAAAAGTTAATTAGCCAAGAAGATCAAGACCAATCCTTCAAGAAGATCTTCATGCTCAAAGGTCAAAATCAATGAACTTAAAAATTAAAGTTTATTTTTTGGAAAAAAACATGAAGGAATGCAACATTTTCAAATATAGAAAAGTAAACCAAAATATTTATAAATATAGTAAAATTTAGTAAAATTTCAAATCTATCGCTGATAGATACTGATAGATGTGCTTATATGAATATCTGTCAATGATATCAATAAACATTTATAGAAGGTTATTATTATCATTTCATTGATGACATATAGGTTGTTGAAAGTTCATATCCCGATGCATTTTCGAACATTTTTCCAGTAGATTTAAGCGTCGGGAGATTATTTTGTTAATCACTAATTAGTTGGATAAAAATCTCTAAATTGAAAACTTAATAATTAAAACGCACTTAAATTATTTTATTATTTTGTCACTCAAAGTGGAGTTGAAATTAAATAAATGTTCATTATTATTTTTTAATCACAATTATTTATTTGGAGACATGTTTGTTGGACCTAAATCTCACACTAGGTGAAAATGATTTTAATATTGTTTATGTTAAATCAAACTAAAGCAAATATATCATTATTTTATTACAAACATGCATTTCATAAATCCATACATTCATTGTTTGGGCAAGTTTTGGAAGGGAACTGAAAAATAGGTAAAAGTAGGTTGGTTAACCGTGACGGATTTAAAAAATTTATTGACTAGAGGCTTCGAGTTGTAACTTAGAAAAAAAAAATAAAAATTTGAAAAAAAAACTACATAAATAAGACTTAAACTTTAGTTATAAGGGGACTAACAAACATAGTTTCCACTAAACTGTCTACAAATAATAAATATTAGTTAATTTTGTTTATACATATTATATAAAGACGATAAAGTTGAAGGGGGCTCGAGCCCCCTGAACCTATACTAAATCCGCGGGTGTTTGTCAATATCTTTTTCGACTCCAATGTTGAACTAAATAACTTCAATATATTTTAAAATTAAATAAATATACATTATTTTGTTAATTTGATAGAACAATTTATTGGACATAATGGAAGAGATTTTGAAAGAGTGTAAATCTGAAAGTGCTTACGATTCAAATTTTGTTTAATATAATAAATAAATAAATAATAATAGTAGTGGCTCGAAATATGGGTACGTATTTCAATTTCACACCAAAAAGATATCATATTTAAAAAGGAGTATTTCTTAAAAGAATTATTATTATTAGAACTTTTCTAATTTAATATATAAATAAAAAATATACTTTCATTAAAATAAATACAAATATTTTAAATTAAAAAGGGACAAGACATCAAGAAATATAAAAGATTTGTTAGGATTTTTCGACCAATTAATGAACTTAATAATCCATTTAATTATGAATATACACTAAACCTTAATTTGATATATTATTTTATATATATGCAGTAATTTTATTGACGGAGAATTGTAAGGAACAAGGATTGAACCTAGGTCTTACCGGTAGGAAGACAATTTTATAACTAGGCTAACTTCTACATTGAAATTGAAATTATTGTAGTTATACATATATACTAGTTCTTAATACGTGCATGTCATGTCATAATTTGTGTTTCATTTTCATTTTATCGTACAGTTTGATATTTTTTCATAAAGACATTTTTTTTTGTTAAATACTTTTATTTTCAATTGATTAATTTTTCTCTAAATTATTGTTTATGATTAAACTCATATAAATAGTTCTTAAAATGGAATGCTATAATGATTGCTAGACAATTCTACTTCGCAACCTTTAGAAAAATAAATTAACTATACTACCTTAGTTTACCATATTAAATTCTAGAAACATTTAGAGAAGAGAGTTGATGAATGAATAAAAAACTACTAATTAAGAAAAGGTGGCAAACCCAAAGTTTTCTTCTTATAACGTCATATAAATATTCTTAAAGATGTCGATTAATGAGATAATTTTTTTTTTAAAAAAAGAACAATAACTTCATAAATCATATACTATTAATTAAGGATATATTTTTCTATCCGTGGAATCTTTTTCAATTGTTGTTTGTATTGGCCTTCAGATATGCATGCTTTCATTTTTAGTGATGTTATGTTTATGGATTTCTTGGATCAAACCCAATAACTTCATGATTTGATCAGCCTAGCCCCTAGGTGGGTAGATCGATCGAACACTCGACAACTGATGGAGATGTTCTAAAGTATATGTTTTATGTATCAACTTGAAACATTGATGAAATGTAAAAGATTTTGAAGAGATAGATTTTTAAAATAAACACATCTAAAAAGCATGAAAGAGAAAAAAAGAAAAAAAGAAAAAAGAACATAAAGGAAATGAATAACTCGAAAAACATGCAATGAAACTAAAATATTTCTTCTCATTTGGAAGGCTATCCAAATTGTCTGCAAACTATGTTGTAGAAAAAAAGGTTTTATAGCCATCAATATTTAAGAATTCCTATAGGTTCATTCGTTGTATTTTGTGAAATTAATAATTAAATAGATTATTAATTCTTTCCATTTAAAAGATGGACTTTTTGATTTACTTAGCTTTAAAATTGTTCATTAGTTACAACTTTCGATTTTCAGTTGGAAGACTTTCAATTTTTTTGAGCTATTAGTTATTATAAGTTACAATTAGCCTAATCAATTCATAAAATTATCTCATTTTTTCTTCAATTAACATAAAAATAGGGAAAAAAAAAAGACAACATTGCCATCTACCTATTTTAGAAGCTACTTCTAAAGAAATGTCAGATGTGGAATTTTTTTTTTCCTTATTCAAACTTTTATATATACTATAGATAATATTAAAGAGTAACCTGACACTTAAATAGTAACAAACTGCGTATAATCATCAAGTTGAATATTGATGGTACACATTATTTTTTCTCTTCGAGTGTGTACGTAATACAAGCTTAAGATGATATAAAATGTCCGATATATGTAATTGATCACATGTTAATATATCAATCACATTGTACACAATTTCAATACTTGATAGACATTTTATTAAGAATTACTTCTAAACAGAGTAGAGATAAAATTATAACTTCTAAAAAACAACATAGTTCTCATTTTTCGAGTACAACAAACCAAGAAAAAACGCTATAAAGATGCACTAAACAGTTCTTCACTAATACCACTGAGATTAGGTATACTTTGCTCGTGTCTAAAAAAATCAGAAGGATCAACCTTCGTCTTAACATACACCAATCTATCAAAATTGTTTCCAAAATACTTCAATCCCCAGACTTTAGCACGCTTGTAACTCGCTCTGCCATACTTATTGTTTGTTCCAATATCAAGGTCTCTGTAATTAACATAAGCCGCCCTCGGTGACTTGGACACAAAAGGGGTCATGTAGTCATAAATTTCTCTTATCCAATTCAAATGGCTTTTCTCCGCCTCCACACTCTCATTTTTCCACTTTGCAATATACCCAACTAAATAACTATAATCAGATCGATGTGGAAAAGGAGTTTCCGAATCATCAACTTCACTCATTTTCCCTCCATAAGGTACAAACATAATTTGTGATAATTCAACATCTTGAGATTTTAGCCGCTCCCACATACCCTTTACTGCAACCATTGGAATATGTTCCTTAACATAGTCGGATTTGATTTTGGAGATTTCACTATAGAGACGTGATCTATTGAGCAAAACTTCCAAAGGATCTCCTTTTTGAAACCAACCCATCAACAGAACTGATTGAATCCAACTCATTTCTAAGCAATCTTCTTTTGTTAAACCCAATTGGGGAAATGTTGGTTTCAATATTGTCAAAACTTCTTCTGCCTTTCCAAGAAACATTAATGAAAATGAAGCTATTGGGTTTATTTTGCCTTCTTCATCTTCAGTTACCTTCCCACCTTTTATGTCATAGAAAATTGAGCTCGAATGATGCATATGTCACCATATGCGTTGGCTTTAAGTGATTAAAAAACGAGAAAGTACGAATATAACACTACATATAATTAAAATTTAAAATAAGAAGAATCTATCATCTAGCAATATATGATAGGATGTCGTGTTAATGTTAGAGAAAGTAAAGAGATGGATTAAGTAGTCTTTGAAAGGAAAGTTTTTGATGAGAGTTACCGGTCAAACTAATGCCAAGTAAAAGATTGGCATCCAATTTGGGAGCAACATATTGCCATTCATGGATTAGCTTCAATATTCTATCTTCCTCCAATGTTCTGTTAGCTTCACAAATTGTGACCCTCGCCGGAACCTCAACCAGCTTCACCTTCCACGCCACAACGATCCCGAAGCTACCTCCACCACCGCCTCTGATGGCCCAAAACAAATCCTGTCCCATTGACTCTTTATTATGAACTTTTCCATTTGCATCCACCAAGTAAGCGTCTATCACATGATCAGCCGCAAGTCCATATTTTCTTATCAGCCACCCATATCCACCGCCACTCAAATGCCCGCCAACGCCCACCGTCGGGCAAGATCCGGCCGGAAATGCGAGTGTTTGGCTTTTCTCAGAAATTCTATAATAGAGCTCACCTAGAGTTGCCCCTGATTGAACCCATGCATTTTGGTTTTCAACGTCAATTGAGATGGACCTGAGATTTATTAGGTCGACCACGACGAATGGAATGTCGGAGATGTAAGAAAGTCCCTCAAAGTCATGACCGCCGCTACGAGTTCGGATTTGAAAGCCATGGGATTTGGAGCAAATGACGGCTGCTTGAATGTGTGAAACATGTAAAGGAGTGATTATAGCGAGTGGCTTTGGGAAATCTTTGTTTAAAAATCTTAGATTTTGAATAGAGAAATTGAGAATGGATGAATAGGATGAGTTTGTTGGAGTGTAAATCAGATTGGCAATAGGGTTTGTACTTGGAGATCCATAATCAAAGAGACATTGAACAAAAGAGTCACTTTCTTGAGTACTGCAAAATGAAGTTGTGGCTGTGGATAGAACAACAACAACAATAATAATGAAGGCAATTAAACCAAAAGGGGCAGGTAATATTGGAAAACACTTCATTGCTATTGTTTGTACGTGTGCATTGAAAAGATGAATTATTTATAGAAAGAAGAGTGGATGATGGTTGTATAGTTTGACCTTCTTGAACAAAAGGATTGATATAAAGAATCAATTTTTTATTTTCAAACTTATTATAATATACATGTGATATCGCAGGCATCATTTAATATTCAAAATATACTATATGCAAAATTGAAGAGATACATTACTTATTGACAGAAAATGTCATTGTAATATTCAAATAGATGTACACATTAATATTTTGTTCGGTCTTCCATCAAATCTCATTAATGAGTTGAGTTGACCCGTCATCCATACCACATGAGTTTAGCTTAACTAAAATTGGTATGTTTTCAAAGCAAACCCCTATCCAAAATTATTGTACCTAAAGACCTTTAAAAGAAAAAAACTTTGTCATCCCCTAACTTAAATATATACTTCCGATTTAACAAGTTATAGATTTCAAAATTTTTCAACTTTCAAATATTGCATTTGAAGAATATATGCACGAGTCTGATTACTCATAGCGTTTTATCCACTATTTATGTCTATCGTTGATAATTATTAGACGTTCATCTATTTTATCATATGTCTGCTAGACTATTTTCATGTCTCACATTTTCATATTTTTCATTGATAGATTATTTTTACGTTTGTCGATTAACGAAGTGTTGAGTAAAAAAACACATCTACAATGTACATAACTCATAGCTCACGAAGTGCTCGTGTCATGAACATCCACATCACCCAGACGACCATCAATGTAATGACACAAACAATTATCAAACATACATAACAACATTACATTAAGATATCATATGCCAATAAAAGTCCACAAACATTGTTGTCCCATGCATAAATCAAAAACTCTAAATCTCTTGTTAGAGCATCACTTACTATTAAAAGGTCAGTAATTGACTCTTACCCAAAGAGTCACTGTTGATTGAAAAAAAAAATATTCCAAATTGAGATTCCTGCGTGGTTAAAAAATTGGTTTAGTGGAAACTCTTTTATATGTTCGTACGTGAATTTAGGTTTTAAGGATTACCCATGTTTTAGAGGGGTAAGGGGATAGACAAATGTGGATTTGCTAATATATCTTCACACGCGCGTTTTGCCGTTGTCCGTCCGATCAGACGGATAAGGTGTAGAATAATAATATATTTTTTTTATTAATAAGCGATGCATTGAGACATTGGAATGCTTTGAGATCATTGAACATGCGTTGATTGTTGAGATCACCTTTGAGGCGTTATGAAACCTACTACTATATAAAGTTCATCTCCTCCTCGTCTCATTTTTGTATCATCAGAAAAATTACCTATTATAAAAATTCTCTTCAAACTTCTTCTATTTTTATTTTTTGAGCAAAGTCATTCACGAGTACTGTTTGATATTTCGATTGGTTCCAGTGCAACTTCGATCGAGTATTTGGTTGTTTTTATCCTGGAGGTTACATTACAAAATATTAAGAACTATTTGCACTTTGAGTAGAGTCGTGAAACGTCTTAAAGAGAGCGCGTGTTCTCCGACTTAGAAGTTCTGATTTTGTAGTTAGTCGTTCTATCTGGGCGACCACCCATCTAGGCAACCCCTACCTTGCAGAGTGCAACGCTATAAGGCAGTAGCCTTTACTATCTGTGAAAAGCACATAGAGCCCAGTGCTACGAAATTGATCCACGCACGTTGGTTTGTCAACCCCTCGATATTATTCCTAGCTCAGTGGTGTCGTTGCAAATTTTTTTTTAATAAAAGATACATTTGGGTCAGCAGGTACACCAGGACAACTCCACTAGGTGGACACCCTCTTAGCATCATCATCATTCCCGCTTCATTAATATAGAAAGAAAAGTACATGAAGCAAAGAAGAGTACAAAAAGGGCTAGAGGAAAGCCCGGACCCAACAAGAAGCAAAGGGCAGAGAGACTAGTCGAATGCATTTAAATTAAGAGCAATAGAACTAGCTGAATAATTTGAAAAAAGTTTGGATCTACTAGTCCAAAGACCAGTAAGTGCTTTAATATCTTCCCATAGATCATTTGGCCGCTTCTCTTTATCATTGAAGGTTCGGTTGTTTCTTTCCAGCCAAATACTCCACAGTGTAACAGTCATCGAGTTGAACAATATGACCTCCTTTTTGTTCTTTTGTTTCATTTTACATACATAATTGCAAAGAGAGGAGGTTCTATTATATGAAAAATTCTAGGTAAGCATCAAGTTCATTTTCCCCCGTATAGCAGTATCATAGGAACAATAGAGAAAGAGATGGTCTCTGTCTTCCTCATTTTTTCTGCACATAACACACCAATTTGACTTAAGATTCATGCTTGGAAGCCTCTTTTGTAGATTGTCAATCGTGTTCATGCATTCATGAATACGGGACCAAATGAAGAATTTACATTTTTTTTTGTGATGCTCTGTGGTGTCGTTGCAAATTATATATATGTTTTCTTCTGCCACCCCACTTGACGGCCTATCTTGCGATCCCAACTGATTTTGGACAATTTTCTCTCTTATTTTTTGAGCTCTCTCGGATTTTTATGTTGCTTTTCTTCTCCATTGCTAGGCATGTCGAGAATGGACTAAGGTACTAATTTTTAGTGTGGGATACTAGGATTTTCATTCTATTTTATTGTGAGGATTTGAACTAAATGATTTTATTTTTGAATCTCAATTCTGTTTTGCATGACAACCCCTCTTCATTACCTATTATGAAATGATAGATAATTTTGAGTTGATGATCTATCTCATTCACTTACTATCAATTTTTCATGGCCTTGCAGGTAAGCTCTTATTCCCCTTCTTCCTTTATTTACACCAATGTTTCTTAAGTTGTGGAAAATTAGGTTTGGAATGTTGGAAAGGTATTTTGGAGGTTTGAGGAAATTTGGAAGAGAGAACTGCAGAAAAAGGCTACATGTGTTAATAAACACTTCTAATTTTTTTGGCTTGATACAAGTGGTAGGAGATCCCTCCTATTTATACAAAGTTGGCACCCCTAAATGTAAGGCTAGGATTTTGCCGATACATTTTTCATCTAATGGTTACAAATGACTCTCTAGAATATTCTTTACAATTACACTCTCTAAAATATTCTGTACAATTGATTTCTGAAGAATACTGTAGTAATTAACAATTTCTAGAAATTGAACTTTTATTTGGGCTAGGTTCAACTACTGTTAATTCAAAATCAAGTTTATGTTTCAACATGAAAAATTAATTTTACAATGACATGTTTTTCTTATCAAGAATATGGAACCATGTGACATTTTATGGTTAAGAAAATTTGAACCATCACAAACATTTTATGTCAACAGATTTTCACATGGTGAGATGTGCAACACTTTTATATTGTCAATATATTACGGCCGGACTCTAAACAAAGCCCCATGGTGTATTAAAACAAATCTAATTAGTTTGACTATTTCTCATGTATTTGCATTGTTTCATTACACAAATGACTCAGACAAAATCAATTAAAATATATGTTAAAAAAGTATTATCGTTTACAGTGAAGCATCATTAAATATTGAGGTAAATAAAAAAGTTGTTTGTAGATCTGTGGATTGATATTATATATTTCATATAATTTTTTAAAACATAATTTCAGGGTGACAATCCAATAATAAACTATCCAAATGAATTAAAATATTGATAAAATATAATATTAATATTTGATAACACTTTTCATCATTAGTACATCTAAAATATTAATATATTTTTGTGTCTTATATATTACGATAGTTTTCTATGAAATAGTTTTAAAATAAATTTCATAGATCTAACATTTACGTATTTCAAGAGTCGAAAGTCAAACTCACATTAAAACTCGAAAATCACACATAAAGAAAGCCAGCTCTCACGCACCTCTTATTTTGCAATACAAAAAAAAAGTTGGGGATTGGACAAACACACATGGAAATTAATAACATCAACCCTATGAGAGTGTGAGAGGTGGTATGCTTTGCTCATGCCTAAAGAAATTTGAAGGGTCAACCGTAGTCTTCACTTGCACAAGCCTTTTGAAATTGTTCCCAAAATACTTCAATCCCCAAATACTTGCTTCCTCGTAGCTCGTCTTTCCATACTTATTATTGGTTCCAATATCAAGATCTCTGTAATTGACATAAGCAGCTCTGGGTGAATTCGAAACAAAAGGAGTCATGAAACTATAAAACTCACGTATCCAATTTAAATGTCTCTCATTTGCACCAGTGCCTTTTTCTGCCCACCCAACAGTGTATGAGATTTTGTAAAGAAATTCAGCTCTATGTGAAAACGGAGTCTTTGATGAAGAAATATTGCTCATTTTCCCACCGTAAGGAAACAAAAACAGTTGTGATGTTTCTACTTCTTGAGATTTTAATCTGTCCCATATTCCCTTGAATGCATGTTGAGAAATTGGTTGTTTCACATAGTCTGATTTGATTTTGTAGCTTATGTTGTTACTGAGAGTAGGTTTGGTCAGCAAGATTTCCAAGGGTTGTCCATTTGTAAAACCAGCTGCAATGAGAGTTGATTGTATCCAACTTGTTTCCTTGCAATTAGCCTTTGTTAATCCCAAGTTAGGGAATGTTGTGTTCATGATTGTAACAAGTTTGTCTGTCTTTCCAAGATATAAAGAGAAGAATGAAGCAGTTGGATTTCTTTTGACTCCTTTAGTTGGATTCCCACCTATCATTCAAGTACTTGGAATTAGAATTTGAATATTTAATTTGATAAAATTAAGATTGATCAGGGATTAGATTGGGTTTAATTTCTTTGGCTTAATCAAGGTGGAAAAAAACCAAAAAATTTAAATTTAGGGTAGTTGCTGTGAGATTACTACCAAGTGTATAACAACTTCTTAGTAAATATAATAAAATATAATCGTTTGATGATAGACTTCTTTATTGACAAATTCTTATTAGTGATATGGTTTATATATCATCGATAGTTTATACTAAGTGATATGGTTCATTGATGACTTTGAGAGTTGGTTCTAAATTTTTATATATCCTATTTTAGTAACATTCTCTTTAAATTTTTAGTTTTTTAAAATTTAGCTATAAACCATACTTCACCTATAAATCTCTATACGTTGTTAATCGCTTTGTATTTTTGCGATTGAAAAGGTCACGTAAAATTTTAAAAATAAAACAACACGGTCTTCAAAACCTTCCATTTTCAAGAATACGATCTAGCTCATCAAAGTTTTTCTTTTTTAAATGAATGAAAACCATGATAGATAAACTGGGAGAAAACAGGTCCATTAAATTTCAAAACTAGAAAACTAAAAATAAATTTTAATTGACTTAATTTTATTTTTTTTTAAAAATTAAGCTTACAAAAACACTATCTCTTTTTATATTGCTTCGTTATTATTCTCATTGTTTCATTATTTCAACGTGTGGTTTACAAACCCAAACAATGTTTTGAATGTTAAAAAGAAAAAAAAAACAGTATATATTTTGTTTTTAGAATTTTTACTAAGAATTCAAATATTTAGATATTTAGTTCCAAAAAAAGAAACGAACAAGACTTAAAGTACTCTAAGTTGTATCTATGTTGTGTGATTAGAGTGAGTTACAGTAAAAGATAAATGCAATGAATTAAAGATGCATTGAAGTACTTTTGATAAAGAAATAATCGAGATAAACACCTAAATTTTCTTAATTATATTTTAAATAGTAACCCTAAGTGTGAATATGCTACATTTTTCATTTTATAATATGTGATTAAAAAGGTTTATCGTAATAGTGGCTTTGTTGGACCGCTCTCCTGTTTTATATAATGAATAAGAAACAAGTTATATATTATGTTGGGTGGTATAACTGTGTTAACTTACTTGATATATTTTTATTAAAATTAAGTAAATCTTGATGTTATCAAAGCAATTACCAGTCAAATTGATGCCAATGAGTAGGTTTTCCTCCATTTTGTTAGCTACATACTGCCATTGATATACAATCTTCTTTGTATTCTTGTCCAAGGATTTGTCCAGCCTGCAAGTTGTCACAATGGGTGGAACTCTAACCAATTTCACCTTCCACCCTACAACGATCCCGAAGCTCCCTCCTCCGCCGCCTCGAATGGCCCAAAACAAACCCTCTCCCATTGCCTCCCTATCGAAAACCCCCCCATTAGCATCAACCAAATAAGCATCAATTACATTATCGGCAGCAAGACCATATTTTCGCATCAACCACCCGTATCCACCGCCGCTGAAGTGCCCTCCAACCCCCACGGTCGGGCAGACACCTGCTGGGAATGCTAGGGTTCGACTTTTCTCAGCGATTCTGTAGTAAAGTTCACCTATTGTTGCACCAGACTGAACCCATGCAGTGTTGTTTGTGGTGTCAACTTCGATAGACTTGAGATTTATTAGGTCGACGACAACAAATGGGAGGTCGGAGATGTATGAAAGGCCTTCAGTGTCATGGCCACCGCTACGGATTCGGATTTGCAAGCCATGGCTTTTGGAACAAATCACGGTAGATTGAAGGTGGGAAACACGAGATGGTTTGATGATGACAAGGGGTTTTAGGGTTTTGTATTGTGTTGAGAATCTAGGATTTTGAGCATAAGATCTCAAAATGGAAGAATATGAAGAATTGATTGGAGTGTATATTGGAATGTCTGTAGAATGGATGGAGAGACATTGAAGAAAATCTTTATTTTTGTTAGATGAAGCTGTTGACCATTGTGTTGAAAACAAAGATACAATAGTGAAGCTGATAAAAAGCAATGGGTTTAAAGGGAAAAGCTTCATTGCACACTTGCCAAAGGCTTGTTTGTGATCCTTTTCTAATTAAATTGGCAAGGTGTTAGCAATCGATGATTTTAAGTAATGGGATTTCCATAGTCATATGTCTTGAATAGGAAAACTCTGGGAGTTGGGGCTTTTAGTGATTGAATTATATTTTAATTTCCTTTGTTTTATGCAATTTACTTTCTCGTGCAATCACCAATCATGATTCCAATTCCCATCAGTTACCTCCGACTGCGTAAATTATTTATTAGAAAAATTTAACATGCTTCCTATGTTTGTTTTGATTTTACCACTAATATTAGTACTTGTGATAAAATCAGTTGATCATTTGATCTGATTTTAAACGACGAAATCTATCTGACCACCGTACATGATTTCAAAAATCAAACTAAATTATTAAAAGTCTTGAAATCTATAAAAATTAAAATTGTTTTATAAAATTTTGTCATCATTTTTTTTTAATTTAACTAGAAAGTAACATTTTTTTTAACAAATGTGTAAAACAATGAATATATTGAAAACTTGGTATTTTTTACGTAATTAGATGTTTGTAGTCTAAGCCACACTTTTTTTACTACAATTGAAAGTGAAGAGTATGATTTGATTGTCAACAACTGCAAGCAATCATTACTTGAGGGACAGTCATTACCAAATTGCATAAAGGAAATTTTTATTTATATATTGTTTATGAAAACATTTTAAAAAATAGCAAAATAAATTAAAATATTTATAAGTTATAATAAATTTTAGATTCTATTACTGTAGCACTGTAGCATATTAATGATTATCAGAATTTGCTATAGTTTTGTAAATATTTTGTAAAATCTACTATTTTAAAAATAATTTCTTGTTTATTATTATTATTTTATGTTTTTTCCGCATCTTTTTGTCTGTGGGTTTGTGCACAAAACATGGCAAAATCTTTTGCTTTTCTACAAAGCAATGTTTGTTTATTTATTCTATATTTATTTTCTTTTTCCTTTTTTCTTTTTAACTTTAAACTCATGATAATATTTTGATCTAAAATGTTAAAATAAGTCAAATTATTCATCATTTTTCTTCAATATTTAACTCTCCCGAGAGACTTTCTAACAACCCCATTAGTGGTTGTTGTGAAGTGGACATTTTTTTAAAAAAATAATTTAAAATAATATATTGTATGTAGCACACCCCAAACATAGTTCAACCACACCACAACTTTAGATTTAGATTAAAGTATGTTACCATGTCTATAGCATCCATATAAAAAATACAACGGTTAAGTTTTAATATTTGAATACATTCTTTTTCTTTGATTTCACTCTAATCCAATAAAAATATAGGAAGAGTTTGTCATGTGAAAAACTACTGTAGGAGAAAGATTGAACAGTGTACAAAAAAATGAACATAGTTTAACCAAAATATGTCGAGATCCCACATGTTGAAAATATGGAGATAATTACAAGGTTCATATGTTATATAGATTACATTTTTTATCGCCAAATCTATTACGCTTGTTTGATAGAGCATGAAGTCAAAATGAGTATGAGATTCACTAAAATCTAACCTTGAAATGATGAATCAAAATAAAGGTATAATATGGATTTGTTTGGATTGACTCGAGAAACAATTGGAGATTTTAAAAAAATTGTTTTTATTTTGAACTCTCTTTTGATAAAAACTATTTAGAAGACACTTCAAAACCTAAAACACTTTAATATTACTTTCAAGATAGCTTGTTAATTTTTTTTAATTAAACACTTTAAAATAATGTACTCTAAACTCATCCTATATCATATATGAACTGACATATAATGACTTTTAATTGTATTATTGGTAGAAGCCAATTTATTTTCATTCAAGTAGTTGAATGGTCTAATTAAGATTTTGGGGTCAGTTTTCTATACTTATCTGATATTGAAGCAAGCTGCATCTTAAGTTTATTAATTGTGTCAACTAATAATATCAAATATAAGGTATCAATTAATTTGCTCTACTTTCAAAATTTCCACATGAATTTGATGACTTGCATGTAACATCTACTTTTAAATCTTTTTAGTGTTTGGTTATTTTTATTGACTACTCCATTTAAAAACATTTGGTTAGAGAGTAGAAGAAAAATAAATGGGTCGTTGTAATTGGCAGAGATGTACTAAAGATTTGTTATTCTATGTGCTAGAGATTATTCAACACACATATATGGTGTGTTTGAATTACATTTTCAAGTGTATAATTTATAAAATAAGTTATTTTGAACAAAGTTAAAGTATTTAGAAGTCACTCAAGTTAGATTTTTAAGTGTATTTTAAACAAATTGTAGGAAAAGTAGTTTAAACAAAAATGAGTTTATTGAAAAAACATTTTTTTTTTCTTAATTCAATCCAAACGGATCCACAATATATAGCTAACATTTTTGCTCTACTATATAGCTACGATTACTCGAAGTGTAGTTATCAGATTACACACTGTAGTACGTGTATTAAGTTATAATATTATTATATGCCAATACTATGACTTGTAATTTTGGTACAAATTTATGATGGTTCTTACCAACTCATCATGTCCAATGTTTAATTTTCTAAGAGCCCACTTTTATAGAATTTACTTATGTTTTAATTATCTCTAGCTTTCCAATCATTAACGATATTCACATTGTTTTAAATTTCTATTGAGATATGAGAACTGTAATTTTAATTTAATAATTTGTTATGAACCCCAACTAATTATTGGACTTTATTCTTTCTTTAAATATTTCTTTTCCACCAAGTAGCAATTGAAGTTATGACAGACCTACTGACTTGAGATCTGCCACCAGTTTTAAGTTCGAACCACACATATATTATTGCATATGTAAACATAGTACTATTATTTGAACTTGTAAACAAAATGGTAGGCTTAGTTTGAAATATTTGATAAATAAAACTTTTATAACTTATGTAATCAGTTTTCATGAAGTAGTTTGAATATTTTGTTATGTATTCATCAAATAATTGTTTGTAGTGAGGTTGTTAGCGATGACCAATGTGATTACAATGTATTACAGACTTTAGTGCAGGTGTGAGAGCGATAGCACTTAAAATATGCTATCTTGATCGGTTTAATACAACGTTATTCCTTAATTTTACACGTGTTTAATTGTTGATTATTATGTAGGTTTTGAGCACCTATAGGGTAGAATTAGTGACAAAAATGAAACTAAAACAGTAAGAATGAAACTTAATTGCATCAACCAAGAAAGGAAACATGAAATACGATTTTGGCCATGAAGACAGCACACTGACACTACCTTGTTTTTGTGCAAAACGCATAGCCCCACGACACTATTGTCCTTCATACGTATTCATTCGTTAGCGTCACATCGACTGTTCATTTATTATCACTACAAGAAATCAGAACATTTCCGACGTCAAAAATGATGTTGGGGAGGAGTACTTCGGGAATGTCCTACGATTCCCGACCCTACTTTGCAAGCGTCAGTATAGGGGCCCAATCCCGACATATACGTTTAGACGTCCCATCGTCTGTTCGTTTATTATATAAAGCCTTTTAGCCACCTAGGTTAATCATCTCGATTCAGGCAACATTGTACCTTGTTTCTCTCTATTTTCTTGTGTTTATTGATTCTTGGATTTACTAAAACGATTCCCTTGATGTCCATCATCATGATCATGGGCTAAGGTACTTGTTCTAGCTTATACATAGAGTAACATTTTTCCCATTTTGAATACTTGTGAGGTCTAGATTGGGTGTTATGTTGAATTATTTAAATGTGATTTATTTTGGTTTTGTTGAATTAGAAATTAATTAAATATTTTCTGGGTTGTATATTTAATTAAAGTGAGAATTGAAATTTAGGGAAAGTATTATTAATTATATATAATAAATTTATTTGGAAAAGATAATAAATTTGGGGAAGAGAAATAGTTGATGTGATTGGAATTTACGAGAAAAGAGAAAGTACGATGTATTTAAAAGAAAAAGGAAAAGTAATATTAATAATAATAATATTTATTATTATTATTATTATTTATAAATGCGCCTCAAATTTCGTTCAGTAAAAATTGAAAGAAAAATTTTCTTAACTTGAAAGCAATCCAACTGATTGTCCAACGAAACCTAGCCGTTGTCGCACAAAGCTTTTCTTCCTCGTCCGTGTCGAGAGCCGTCTCCTCTCGCAAGCTGCAAACTCTATCCAAGCTGTGGCTTATGCGAGCCGAGTCTGTACACAAATGAGCAAGCTTTCGTCTCGCCCTGCTCACTCCAAGTCGCCCAGCTGAATCCTTCCGTTGAGCCAATCTCCTTCCGTCTTTAAGCCCTTATCCGTTCTCCCTTATGGATGAGTCGTGAGTTGGGCCCCTTCGGTCCAAGCTACGAGCCACTCTCCCTTCTGTTTGAGTCGTGAGCTGCACCCTTTCATTTGAGCCATCAACCACGCCCCTTTCCTTGAGTCGTGAGTCGCGCCAATTCCGTTCGAGCCATCAGCTGCGCCTCCTTTCGTCTGAGTTGTGAGTTGCGCCCTTTCTATCTAAGCCGTGAGCGATGCCCTTTCGTCTGAGCCGTGAGTTGTGCCCCTACCGTCTGATCTGTGAGACGCGCCCCTTTCGTCCGTGTTGTGAGCCACATGGCTCTATCACTTGAGCTGTGAGTCGAGCGCCCCTTCCATTGAGCCGTTTTCCCTTGCCCAGCTCAGCCGTGTCTTCTTCCTTCCAAGCCAAGCCGATTTTAGTATTCTTTGAGTCACTTTTTGTAAGTTGATATGGTTTTTTTTTATATAATTTTTGGGCTAAAAAATAATTTAAAATTGGGTTCGAATTGGAGTTTTTTCTTGAATGTTCGATTAACTAATTTTTGATGGTTTAGTTTATAATTTTTTCCATCAATCTTGAATTGGTTTCAACCTCACTTCTTGGTAAGTTAATTTAGGAGAATTTTTTTATGCTAGTCATTGTAATTTTATTAAGTAAAGTTATTGAAAATTTTCAACTGTTTAGGAACTCTTCATTTGGAAAATTTTGACTGTCACCTAAGGAATAATTTTTGGGTAATCTCTCAGGTAACCCCATCTCAACAAACAAGGGATTTACCATACAGAGCCTCAAACGGTGTCATGCCAATGGTAGCCTAAAAACTGTTATTATATGTAAATTCCATCAAATACACTAGTGAGAGTCCCAACTCCTTGGAAACTTCTAATGCAAAAGCTTGCAACATATCCTCTAAAATTTAGTTCGAACGCTGAATTTGATCATCAGTATATGGGTGAAAAGTTGCACTAAAATCTAACCTCGTGCTCAAGGTAGCATGAAGTCCTTTCCATAACTTAGAAGTGAAACGAGCATCTATGTCTGAAACAATTAATATGGGCACTCCATGCAGTCTCACTATCTCAGGAAATACAACTGTGCCCACTTACTGGCAGTATAAGTGGATTTCATTGGAATGAAATGTACTAGCTTTGTGAGCCTGTAGACAACAACCCAAATAATTGTGTAATCCTTTAGGGTCCTAGGCAATCATGTATTAAAGTCCATAGACACATTTTTCCACTTCCACTCTGGCACACTTAAAGGTTACAACAAACTTGCTTGTTTTTGTCCTAGTGCTTTAATTTGTTGGCACACCAAACATTTACTAACAAAATTTGCCACTTCTCTCTTCATATTATGCCGCCAGTAAACTCTTATCAGTTCTAGATACATCTTTGTACTACCTGGATGCATGAAAAATGGGGAACTATGAGCTTCAGTCAACAAATCTATCTTAACTACACTTTTTGCTGGCACACATAATCGTCTCTCAACCAAATAAGCATCGTTACGTTGAGCGATAATAATTTTCTGCCTCAAAGTCGGCTGCACCGGCAACTTAGCTAACTGTGAGGTGACTTTCCCTACTAAAAATGCGATCTCAACTCTCTCAAAGTCTCGGTGTAATGGGGCCTGTCTGGTAATATATGCTGCTGAATGTGATACCTTCTTACTAAGAGCATGAGCTACCACCTTCGTCTTACTTGCGTGGTACAAGATCTCATAGTCATAGTCATAGTCCTTAACTAACTCAAGCTACCTTCACAGTCTCATGTTTAACTCCTTACGATTGAAAAAGTATTTCAAACTCTTATGGTTTGTAAAGATTTGTATCTTTTCACCATACAAATAGTGCCTCCAAATCTTTAGTACAAAAACCATTGCTACCAACTCTAAATCATGTGTATGGTAGTTTTGTTCATGACTCTTCAACTGACGAGAAGCATAATGTAACACCCCAAAAATTAAGGAAATTTTGATTTTTAATTATCTTAGATTTATTTGGGTGTTATTTCAAATAATTGAAAGTTTTGTTAGATTTGGTGAGATTTAAAGATATTGGTTGTTTATATATATATATATATATATATATATATAGAGTTATGAAATGATAAAAATAATTATATTATGGGGATAATATAATTATTAAAGAGGAATAATTTTAAATGATTTAGTGTTTTAAGGAAAGATATTTGGAGGGAAAGAAAAATATTTATATTATGAAAAATATAATTATTTTGAAAAGATATTGGATTTTGGGGAAGTTAAAAAGGAGATGATTTGAGTGGATAATTAATAAGGAGCGAGGAAAAGTTGATTGAATTATTAAAAAAAAAAAAAGAAAAAGAAAACAGGGAAATAAAATTAATAACAATATCTGTTATCATTATTATTTTATTTAAAAAGATATTGAAATGCGTGCACTTCATCTTCTCCCTCAATCCTTCTCCTTTGGAACCCTAGCCGCCTCTTCACCATCTTCGTCCACAACCGGCAGCCGCGCTTCAAGTCGCCGCTTCCATCAGCAGACGAAGCTGAGAAGACTCCGTCCACCCAATCGTCCCATCAGTTCGCATTCAGTCAACCCGTACGAAGACTCCATTTGGAGACTCAAGCCAGACATCTTCATTGTCGGCCTTCACGTTCGCCGACTTCAGTCACGGCGACGCCTTCACTGCCCCAAGCTTCGTCAGTGTCTTCGTTCCTGATGGAAACGATAGACATGCGTAGCGGAATAAAGATCGAATTTTTACTCTAATTGCAACTAAACAAGTTTAGTGATTAACATGCATAAAAAACCCTAAAATAACAAAGATATGTTAAAAGAAAAACTTCACCTTTGATGATTTTCTTTTCTTGTAATCTCCTCACGTGCTTTTCACGATCTCCTCACGAAATTGAAGCCGGGACTACCACTAGCGTTGACCCGCTATTCTCCGAACTTAGAATCAAGTTGTGGGACTTAAAAATTGTGGAGGAAATAGAAAGAGATGAGATTCTTTGGAGGAACCTAACTTTTAGGTTTTTTTTGTTTTTGTTTTTGATGTTCCAAAATTCAAATGAAAAGAGTTCTTGGTTTTATTTTTAATTCTCAATTACAAAATTAATTTTCAATTTCAAATCCAAGAGTCATTTCACCTTTGTATAAAACTTGTTTAAAACTACATGCAAGAGCTTCCCTATCTCACCACTTAACATTTTTAGTGGGGTAGGTGTCTTGCATGCAATAAGCCACTTGCATACAACATGCAAGTGATAAGCTTGCCAAATCTCAACAAGTGTTATTATTTAAATTAGTCTAAGGGCAATATGGTAATTCAACATTTAAATCAAATTCAAAGTTTGATTTTTTCATGTCCAAAGTCAACATTTTGACTTTTAACCATTTTGTCCGTCTTGACTAATTTCAACCTCCCAAGTATGAATCTGTATTCATTTCTCCAAAATTTAAATCACATTTGAATATAAAGTCGGTCAAAGTTTAATTTTTCAAAGTCAAAAGTCAACATTTTGACTTTTTACTTCTTTGACCTTTTTCATCAATTCCGAGCTTCCAAATATGAATCCATATTCATATTTAAATCACATTTAAAAATGAAGCTCTATATTAAGTTATAACCGATGACTATATCAGATATATTTGTCTGTTTCTCTCTCTTTACCTAATTCGAACAATTCGAATTATTCCATCATAATGTTTTAAGTTGATTCCTTATGAGCTAGCGAGGGAACCTAATGGACCTATAGATCATGGGAGGCTCCAACGATCTGAGATTATGGATAAACTCTTTAGACCGAGTTAATCAACCTTCGTTAACTAACGGGTCATTCCACTAATGTCTTGTACTTGCACTCCTCTCACTATAGATATATTTTTGTCCATGTGATATGACCATGATAAGTAAGTTAATCATTCACAGGTTGTTCATAATGTCGACTGGGTCAAAGTACTGTTTTACCCCCGAGTTTATATCTTTTCTCCTTAAGTCCCACTGATCCACTATTGAACAATTGGTTTAAGGTCCAACCTTTAAACCGAAACCCTCTCGGGCCAATGAGAGGGTGGGGCCCCTTGTTCAAAACCTGGATTCAGTCCTTAAGGGAACGACCTATCTACTAACCCTAGAGTGGGTAGGAGTGAATTTCGTCTTGTATCCTATGTCCCTAGCTATCCACCCGATCTTACCCCTCAAATGGAAGGCTTATTGGGCCAACGCCATTGAGCTGCCCTCACCTATGCAGATCTAAGAATAATTTCGTGTGAACAGAAGTTCATAGTTAGTTCAGGATTAAGATTAAGTTACATTGGATATCTATAAACGAAATAGTCAGTTTTACAAAGTTAACGGTGTTATAACTTAAAAGTGACTATTTCATGGTTCCAGTCTTATGTAAACTCTTTACATAGGATGCTCTCACTTCCATGTCTCTACATGAACAATTTAGGATCACATCGTTTGTACTAACTACAAAGCGGGCCGCATCGATAGTGTCCCCAGAATAAGGTGCCCAACCATATTCCTATACTATAGACTATTTAGGCTATATACTCGAACTTGATCCACGTTTATGTCTCTACATACAGTTCAAGTTTACACAATAATAGCCTTGGAACATTTGTTTATTGGCTTTAAGATTATAGTATCAATAACGATTTTATTGAATAGAATATGATTACAAACTACAAGTTTTAGGACATAAATTCCAACAGTTCCGACAAGCTTCACGTTGTTGTCCCAGCCGTCTGTTTTGATCCAAGCCGCTACCATCTCCACCAAGTCGCACGCGTGAGCCACGTTTTAGACCCGAGCAGCTACACGAGCCGTTCCTTTATGATCAAGCTGCACATCTCCAAGCTGCACGCGTGCAAGCATTTCGAGTGGATCCTTTTCCTCAAACCGTGCGCCCGAGCCGACTGCCCTTGTCGAGTCGTTCCCTGTTTTGAGCCACTTCTTGGTGAGATGTGTTTTTTTTTTTTTTGGGTTTTTTACTCCCATCCAATAGCTATTTATCCCAAGTAATTTAGATGAGTTAAAGTCAAGTAATTTGAGTTATGGATTTAAGTTAAAATGCTATTTTACTTGAAGGTTGACTATTTCGTTAGGAGATTGGAACTGTGCAATTTCCCATTCAAGGTTGTGTTGGATTCAACCTTAGTCTTAGGACTGTAATTTGGAAGTTACTGTCAGGAAAGGACTATATTTCAGCTAATCTCCAGGTAAGGGATTTTCCTATTGGATCCCCACATTAAAGTTGCATGCATATTTTGTATCCTGTATTAATGTAGTTAAGGGAAACATGTATGACTGAGATGTTATGACCGTGATACATTGTATTTGAGGCATGCTATGATTAAACATGATGTGATTGAGTTATGTTTGACTGAGTTACGATATTTATGATATGATATATTTATATAGGCTATGATGTTATGTTAGATTTACTGTTAGAGTCGTACCATATGGGTGTCCCTCGGGATCACCACCTATTTATGCCTGTGTGGCCAATTTTTATATGTGATTCTACGGGATCACTTACAACCCGACTCTCCTTTAGGGTGTTCCTTCGAAATCACCGAGAGCCTAGATGCTTCCCTAGGGGATGATTGGATAGCGTGCCTTCGAGAGCACAATATTTAAACGGTACATTCCTACAGGACTCTAATAGGAATTTAACAGACATCTAGCGGGACTAGTAGTGGGTCTCTTACTGAGTATAAATTTATACTCACCTTACAAGCTAAGGTAAGAGGTAGAGGCAAGCCGACGAATGACAAGAAGGGCCGTGGTTCACCATAGAAGGACAATATATGTTTTATTCAGCCTGTATTGTTTTCAGTATTAAATTTTCATAAGATTAGTTTTTGAGAACTCAGGTTTATTTTTAGAAATTTCTGTTATTGTAAATAGGGCCCGACTAGTATTTTTTCTAATATTTATTTATTATTTTCTTCACTCATTTTATTTACTATTGATTTTAAATGAATATTTGAAATGTTTTCATTTATGTTAAACAAAAACTTTTATTTGTTTTACTAGTAATGACTTCAGCTCAGTATAAAGAGTTGGGTCGTTACACATAAACCTTTCCTAGAAGCAGCATATCACTGTAAATCACAAAACTCCCTAAACCATTAGGTACAGTAATAACCGGTGCAGTAACAAGTTTCTACTTAAGATTATGAAAACTATCCTCATAGGCTTTGTTCCAGACAAATGGAGTCCATTTCCTTGTCAAGTGAGTCAAAAGAGAAGCCATACAAAAAAAGTCTTCTACAAACCGTCAGTAATAACCTGTTAAACCCAGAAAGCTCGAACCTCATTGATTGTGAAAGGTCGAGGCCAACTGGTAACAACTTCAATTTTTGTTGGGTCCACAGAGACCCCATCTTTAGACACTATATGATCTAGAAAAAACACCTGCTTCAGCCAAAACTCACATTTTGAAAACTTTGCATACAATTTGTTGGCTCAAAGAGTCTCTAAAACCATACATAAATGCTCTTCATGCTCTGCGTCTTTCTTAGAATAAACAAAGATAGCATCAATAAATACAATCATAAAAGTGTCTAAGAAATTCTTAAACACTTTGTTCATCAAGTCCATAAACACTGTTGGAGCATTTGTCAACCCAAAAGACATCACAATGAACTCATAATGTCCATATCTCGAATGAAAAGCTGTCTTCAAAATATCACTGTCCTTAATCCTCAATTGATGGTATCCGATCGAAGATCGATCTTAGAGAATATTGTGGCTCCCTGTAACTGGTCAAATAAGTCATGCATCGTAGGAAAAGGATATTTGTTATTAACAGTCACCTTATTTCAGTCTTTGTAGTCAATACATAAGTGCATTGACCCATCTTTCTTCTTATCAAACAAAGCTGGTGCACCACAATGTGACATATTTGGTTGAATGAAGCCTTTGTCAAGCAATTCTTGTAACTGGACTTTCAGATCTTTCAACTCTGTCATGGCCATTATGTATGAAGCTCTAGATATAAGAACAATACTTGCTCCATTTGAATCGCAAAATCAATCTCCCTGTGATGAGGTAAACCTGGAAGTTCCTCGAAAAAAAATATCTAAATAATCCCACACCATAGGTTCTGATGTCAAGGAAACCTCAGTTTTCGTAGTATCACCATATTGTCCAAGATACTCCAAGTACCCTGGTTGAGTAGTTTACTGGCTTTCATAGCTGAGATCACTTTGGGCACTACCACAGTTCCTACCCCTTTATACTTAAAACTGGTCTTTGCATAAGGATTAAACACTACCTCCTTGCATGAACAATCTATGCTAGCATGATTAACAACTAGCCAATCTATGTCTAGAATCAAATCAAAATCACGCATATCCAGAACTAAAAGAGTTACATCTAACACATGACTCGCTATCTCAACATGACATGCTTTTATCTGTTCCTTCGATAACATAACCTCCCAACTGGAGTAGACATTGATAAATCATAAGCTAGGGGCTCCACTTCTAGACATGCATGTTTTACTAATATTGAAGATATAAATGATTGAGATGACCTAGAGTCAAATAGAACCAAAGCATAATGCCCTAATACTGGAAGTGTACCCATCACCATCGTGCCTACTCTTTCGATCTTAGATCTGTATGTAGCAAAGACTTTAGCCTTTTGTGATGTACCTACCTCTTGGTTCTGTGTAACCCTAGTAAGCCTCATAAGGCATCTGTTAGCTGTATGCCCTTCTTGCTTACACTTGAAGCAAATCTTGATCCCAAACAAACAATGAACTAGATGATGCTTTTCACAAGTGTTATACAAAGGTTTCTCTCTAGTAGCTCTACCTGCCTTAGTAGAGTTCTGCTGATAACGATGAAAGTCTCCACTTGATCTAAAGTTCCTATCTGGAACTTCGACAAACTTCTGATCTGCTTTTTTCTTCTGTCCAAACAATGTTCCCTTATTAAATGTCTTTGGCTGAACATTATCTCGTGAATACTCATGTCCACTGCCAGGCAAAGTGCTTCTGCCTGAGTAGCTGGCTTGAAGGCTCGTACAAAACCTCTAATATCATTCCCCAAACCTCTAACAAACCTCTATGCTCTGGCCAACTTAGTATCAACTAACTCAGGAGCAAAACACGATAGCATATCGATCTCTTTGTCATACTCCTCCATCGTCATATATCCTTGCTTGAAATCTAAGAACTCTTTACGCTTGGCGTTCTTAAGATTAGCAGAGAAGAACTTAGTGTAAAAACACTCCTTAAACTTATCTTAGGTGATCTGATTCACATTACTAGCAAGCATTCACTCTACAGACCGTCACCAAATAATTCCCTAGCTATGAGCAGGAATACAACAACTGAACTTTTTGATTCTCAAGGCACCTCATATAATGAAAGATAGTTTCCCCATAAAACAACCACAATTCTGTCTTGGTAGGATCCTCTAGTGATCCATCAAAAGTTTGAGGGTCATACTTTCTGAAATCTCTCAGGTGTTTAGCTTTAGCTGACAACTGATTTGATACTTCTTACTGATGCTGTACAGCTGGCTCTTGATCAGTGGCTGTTAGTACGGGTTGGTTTTGAGCCAAAGTAGCAGTAATAATGTCTGTAAATCTCTTCTCTAATTGAGTTGAAAGGACAGTAAGATCTGCATGAGTAATAGGTGCAATAGGGATGTTCTGTTTAGCATGTCCATCATCAGGCTGGTTACACCCTACTCCTCTACCTCGACCTCCTTGACCACCCCTATGTGCACCTCTTTTTGGTGGCATTTTCCTAACATCCACCATTAACTCCTTTAGTATTGAACAATAAAACGCTTCATCCATTATTCTAGTTTAACTTAGACAAGGTCATACACGTAAATCGTGCATATTAATCATAAAAACATATCTGGTAAGTGACAAAGGATTGTGTTAGCCATAGGGATACAAAACATACAATTACATCATAAGTCAGTCTACAAAACTTAAAACTTAGGCTCTTGTACCATAAGTCAGTCAATACTTTAATCCAAAGACACTTTGTTTAAACACAAAAGATAGTAAAATCTATTTTAAAAGAAATAGACGTAAAAGAAAATTTAATTTCGGCCATATTTTAAAACAAAAACAAAAGTTCAAAAGTATTGTGTTTCAAGTCACCAAGAAACAAACAGTCGTTCTAAACATAAAACTCATATAAATCATCGAAACTTAAAAGAAATGGTAAAACGTTGAGTGAAAGCATTTTTTAAAGATTCCCATATGGCGTTCACGAGTCCTTCTTGTCCCTCACTAGTTTATCTCTCGTAATACCTTTGCCTGAAAAAGTTAAACATGGAAAGGATGAGCATAAAAATATACCTAGTAAGATACCACTATTGGTCCCGTTAGGGGTAAAACTGTTAACTTCCTATTACGAAGTACCTTGCATAATAACAGTCTTGTGATCCCATAGGATACACGTAAATCAGTCTAGTGATCTCGAAGGATGCATATAATTAGTCTAGTGATCCCAAAGGATACATATAATTAGTCTAGTAAGATACACTTTGAAAGACATTTGCGGCGAGTTGGGAAAGCCACCGGGTGTTTAAAAGTTTTGATTAGTGTTATTTATTTTAATCATGTGTTGTATTAAACGCCTGTTATTAGTAAAGTGTAAGTTTTGGTTATGTTACTTATTGTACTTGGCGTTTAAGTTGACTCCCGTTGAGTTTTAAGTTTCATTTGGTAGTTTAAAAGGAGTTGAGGATAAGTTAGGCGATAAGACCAAATGCAAAGTTTCAAGCTAAATTGCATCCTATACGTACTACTTCTTGTGTTTTGGTTGTCTTGCAGAGTGGGGAGTGACAAGTGATCTCAAAGAATGCACATATCAGTTTAATGCTCCCGAAGGATGCACAATATGTAGTGATCCCATAGGACATCATGTCTGCAAGGTACAATACCCCATAGCTAAAGCTAACAGTTTCCCCTCAGTATAGATAATCTCGAGAGAAATTTTCAAAAATAGCAAATTATACAAAATATTTACAACCTATAGCAAATTTTGGATTCTATTAATGATAGTCTGACTATCATTAATAGAATCCAAAATTTTGCTATAACATGTAAACATTTTAATTTATTTTGCTATTTTTAAAAATGCCCCATAATCTTAATCTAGTCTAAACAGTCAACTCAAAAATATATTCTAACCTATCCACAATATTTCAGTTCAACACACAAGCGGTCAAATTAATCATACTAGTAATACTTAATCATCAGCATAGCGAGTCATCAATACATCCAAACTTATGCACAATCAGTCAAGAAATGAAAGTTCACACTATGCAAAATTAGTAAAATCGTCTCATTCGATACATCTCAATTTAATTTGGGGTCTTGTATTAGAAATCCCTTACCTTAAGTTTAGCTAAGACCTGGGTCGTACTAAAATCCAACGAACCAATCCTAAACATAACGATAAGAAATTAATAATTTTATTTAATAAAATTATCAATGGTCATCACCTAAATTTTGTTTTCCAATTTAACTTACCCAAAATCGATGTTGGATCCAACTCAACCCTTAACCATAAAATCACGATGCGTTTTGCTATTTATTCAGATGTCTTTATGCGTCGGGAGATCTCTAATTTTTGTAGTGAAAGTTGTAGTATTGATACAAAACATATCACTAGTATCTACCAAAGCTCACTCATCAAACGTCAATATCGAATAAATCGGTGATCTCATCTGTAAAAACAAATTATGTAATCAAACTTGGGATTAAGTTAAATCTGAAATAAGTTTGTCACTTACTTTTGCAGTAAGTTTTAATTATTTGTCAATTTTTTCTTGTCATTTATTACCATAAACTGATCGTTGTATTTGTAATAATAAAATTCATATAGATACATAGAAAAATTTATGCTTAGAAATTGAGTAAATGCAACCCCTCATATTGCCCCACACAATAATAATAGCTAGGGTGTTACACAACTTATATAGTTTTAACTAATACAAACTGAAGCAATATTATCTATCAAATTGCTTAATGAGCTATTTTATGCGAAATTAAATTCTAAGGTGGTGAGAGAGTGGGGATGCTTTGCTCATGTCTAAATAAATCATAAGGATCCACCTTAGTCTTAACATGAACCAACCTATTAAAATTCTTACCAAAGTACTTGAACCCCCAAATGCTAGCTTGTTCGTGGCTCGTCTTTCCATATTCTGTATTTGTTCCAATGTCAAGATCTCTATAGTTAACGTATGCAGCTCTAGGAAATTTCGAAACAAAAGGAGTCATGTAATTATAAATCTCTCGTATCCAACTCAAATGTCTTTCTTCTATTTCTTTACTTTGGTTTTCCCATCCAACTAAGTACCCAATCATGTAGAGATTTCCAGCTCTGTGTGGGAAAGGAGTTTCCAAATCGAAAATCTTGCACATTTTCCCTCCATAAGGAACAATATCGAGGGTTGTTGCTTTTACATCTTGGGATTTTAATCTTTCCCATATGCCTCTGATTGCAACAAGAGGAATTGGTTGTTGGACATAGTCTGATTTTATTTTGAAACTTCCAATGCTTTGAGATTTTCTATTAAGCAAAGTTTGTAAGGAATTGTTAGTTGGTGAGCCATTGATTTCAATTAGGGTTGATTCGATCCAACTTGTTTGTGTGCAATCTTTTTTTGTTACTCCCAATTGTGGAAAAGTTTTGTTAAGAATTGATAGAAGCTTATTTGCCTTTCCAAGAAACAATGTGAGAAATGAAGCTGTTGGATTTGGTTTGCCTCCTTCACTTGAAATATTTCCACCTACAATCAATAATCAATAACTGAGTATATCAAATATGACCAAACTCATACATTTGTAAGGGACAATTTCATCAAGTTATGCAAGTAAGGTTAGCCCTAGTTTCTTAATAAAGTTTGAATTTGATATCTAATAAATTTTTTGTCCATGACCAATATATTGAATACAAAATTGAATATTAAGCCTAGCTATTAGATATTTTCTAAAGTTCGAAAACTTCATCAATGTGTTGAAAGTTGAAAAGGAAAATTTATAGACCTATCAAAGTACACTCTTAAAAATTTAGTGTCCAAATATTCATACAAATTTGAAGTACAATTACTATACATGTAATTTAACCACACTAAATTATCATAATTTTAATAAACTTTAAATATTTGACCGCATTTAACTAATTTATGAGGCACAAAAAGAACAATCTTTTTAAATATCCTATAAGTATTCGGGCATGGTTAATTGATTTTGATTTTAATGAAAATTATTATAAATGAAAAAATGGTTTAAGTATTTAAAAAATATACCATAGAATATTAAATTTTGCTAGGTTTTGTAAATATTTTGATTCATTTGATTATTTTTTAAAATATTCTTTATTAGTGTAAGTACATGGATATTAAATAACTTGTCAACCTCAACATAAAACATTATAAAAGGTTCTATCGTCTTATATGGTCAGAGATTTAGGAGTTCAATACTAATTAAAATTGAATCCTTATGATTTAGAGCAAGTTAGGCTTTAATCTGTATGCTTATGTAGTCCAATTTTATTAAACTTAAAAAATATATATACCCTTTATGGTTTGCTGTAATATAATTCTTATAAATAGTAGTCTAATCATAAAGAATTTTTCTATTCACATGAAAAATCTAGAGACGAAATTTTCCAAATCACAGGTTCCAACTTTAAATTTAGCCTACTAATACTGATTATATTATTAATGATGAACTCAAGCAAACCGTTTGAGAGAGATACCATTCAAGAGTATGCCAAGGTGTAGATTTTCATCCAATTTGTCAGCCACATATTGCCATTCATAGATTAGCTCGATTGCACCATCCTTCTGAGTTCTATTAGAGATGCAAATCGTCACCGTCGCCGGAATCGAAACCAGCCTCAACTTCCAAGCCACAACAATTCCAAAGCTCCCTCCTCCGCCGCCTCTAATGGCCCAAAACAAATCCTCCCCCATCGACTCTCTGTCATGAACCTCCCCATTTGCGTCAACCAAGTAAGCGTCTATCACATTATCAACAGCCAGACCATATTTTCTCAGCAAATACCCATATCCACCACCACTAATGAACCCACCAATGCCAACCGACGGACAAACCCCGGCTGGAAATGCTAAGGTTCGACTTTTCTCAGCAATTTTGTAGTAAAGTTCACCAACAGTTGCACCTGACTGAACCCATGCAGTGTTGTTTTTGACATCAATGGAGATAGACCTAAGATTGATTAGGTCAAGGATGATGAATGGATGGTAGGCGACGTAGGAAAGACCCTCGAAATCATGGCCACCACTTCGAGTTCGGATTTGAAGGCTCCCATGAGTTCTAGAGCAAATGATAGCTACTTGAATTTGTGAAACATGTGTTGGTGTGATGATGGCTATTGGCTTTGGGGTTTCAGGTTTTGAGAATCTAAGGTTTTGAATGGAGAAGTCTAAAACAGAAAAATAGGAGAAGTTGATGGGAGTGTAAATGACTCTGGTGATTGAGGAGAGACATTGAAGGAAAGCTTGATGTTTGTAATTATTAGATGAAGCAACAACCCACAATGGATATGGAGATAAAAGAATGAAGGCAACTGTAAGAGGAGTTAATGGAGAAGAGTGCTTCATGTGGTTTTTGGGTTATATGGAGATGTGAATTACTATATGTTTTGAATCCTTCACTATTTATATAACTTTGCAGCATACCCACTCGTCTACAAATGCAGTTTATTCACGTGACAAACTCTTCTTTTATTTTTTTTTTAATATCTAATTTTTGTTTTATTGTGTGACTGGAATGGATTGTTCAAATGCATTCAAGTATTACACCTAAGTGAATATATGTCCAATGAAAATAACAAGGTGTCAACTTTCACTACACATTCACAAACCTACGTCGATGAACAAATTTTAGAAGGTAGATTTCATTGTAATTAGAAATACGGCTGTTCCTTTATTATTTTTTTTTTTGCAATGTTAATAAGTGAGTAATGATTGTTCCATCCTCATCTCATTAGGAAAAAAAAACAATCAAATTATCACATGACAAATTATGATTATTGAAGAATAATTAAGTAGATATTTAAAAACCGATGTAACCATGATGCCATTTTATTGCACATCTACTATTTTTCTATCTTAATTGAGATAATATTGAAAGTTACATATATATTTTTACTTCTTTTGGTTATTGCTTGGAGCTGGAGATACTTAGACTTTAGAACATGTCATAATTGGAATGAAAAATAATATTTTCTAATTTTCTCTTTTCTTCTATTATTTCGGCGGGGGGAATTATATTAAAAGATGAAAGTAGATCCATATTGCTATATAGAGGCCTTTATTCATAATTTTGTAGGTGAGGAAAAAAAAACTCTTTTTGTTGAATAATGAAAAAGTATATAGGCAATATATATAAACCAAAGAAATAACCTTTTTCAATTTCTTCAAAGAAGTTACTTTTAGTTTTTAATTAAGGGTTTTTTTTTTAAAATATAACAAACCGACAAAGTATTTTCTCTGTATAAGAATAATTTTGAAAATGAAAATAACCTACAGGTCCACAATAGAAAATACCAAAAATGCCCAAGTCAACACGCAATTAATCAGCCACACGCGCATGTAATTCTTGTTATAAACGATCATGATACGCGATTGTGTAGAAATAATACACGATCGTGTAGGTAGTATCAACAGTAGGCTACATGCGCATGTGTAACTCTCCTTCTTAAAGATCATAATACGCGATCGTGTAGGAAATGGTACACGGTCACGTAGTTAATGATACACGATTGTTAGTTCAGGATAAATGATAGTTTTTTAAAATGCCTTAGTAAACGATCGTGTAGATGATGATACATGATCGGATATAGTTCATGATTCAAGATCGTATATATTTCATGATACACCATCATATATAGTTCATGATACACGATCAAGTATAGTTCATGATAAACGATGGTTTTGAAAAGTCCTAGTAAACGATCGTGTAGATCATGATACACTACCGTGTAGTTTATGATACACGATTGTATAGTTACGTTCATGATACATGATTGTGGAATTCATGATACATACGATCATGTAGTTCATGATAAACAATGGTTTTGAAAAGCCCTATAGTAAACAATCATGTAGTTTATCTCTGTCCATGACACATTGAAAAATAATAATACAAGATTGATGATCGATTGAAAACAAAGATAATAATAGCAGAAGTATAATGGAAAAGAAAATTAATAATTGTAGAATAATGACCATGATTTAATAAAAGCATAAAAGAAAAATTGCAAAAAAAAGAGAAAGAGAACACCGCCGGTGATTGCCACTGTGAAAATGATGGAAAGAAAGAAGGAAGAAATTGGAGTTGCGTGAAATTCAAAAGTGATAAGGGCAAACTTGGAATATTTAAAAAAAAAAGCCGGTTTCATAGGCTTTTTATTTTGTTATATTTGTTGTAAATATTTTGAAATTTTGTTACGCATTTATGTAAATTATTTTTTAATTAATTCATGAGTAATCATATTTGTGTGACCTAGTTGAGATGTTTTGGGGCGTTCACTAATCTTTCGATGTTTAGTACTCTTTTTTTAAAAAATATTTGTGTAACATATTTCTATATATGTTACCAAAGTTGTTTAATGTTATTTTGCTTTCAAAGAATTCATAGTGGGTGAGGGTTATTTTTCAAATTTTAAAAATAGCATATACGTGAATAAAAAAATATTGTAAGCAATGTTTTATAAGAAACCATTCCAACTCAATATTAAGTTGGTTGTGACATAACGTTACAACAATTAAATTTGGTATTTCTAGCCTTAAGTGAAACTAACTAGGAATGTCATGGATAGCTTATGTGATTTGTCAATGAAGAAAAGAATATGGGGTTTAAAATACTCGTTATTATAAAAACAAATTAAAGAAAGTCATGCATAGCCTAATTTGGATAGTTATTATAGCCATAAATTCTCAAATTAGGAATGTTATTATTTGTGTAGGAAACTTAAGAAAGTCACAAGTTATAATTAATGTTATTCCTAAAATAATATTTTTTTAAATGATAATATTTAATATAAATTATTATTATTATAATAATATTGAATTAAAAATAAATAATAAATAATAAAATATATAATATTTCTCTTTCTCTCTCCTCATTATTGCATTGTTCTTGCGTCATAGAAGAAATTGTCGTGCCAACTTAGGCCCGCTTGGAATGACGCGATAACAAAATGTTTTCAAAATAAACATTTTCTTTTAAACATTTTTTTAAAAAACTCCTTAAAATAAAAAATACATAAGAAAATTGTAAAAAATAAAACATTTGACAAAATATCTACATTTCATAAAAAAATTAAATGTAATAAATTTGGTCTTTTGGTAATTTTTGTTATATGAAGTGTAAATAGTTTGTTAATTTTTATATTTTTTAAAAAAACTAAACACATTTGTGTTTGACAACTTTTTTTCAAAAATGTTTTTAAGTAAAAGTTTGTTTGTCTTGTTATACAATGAAAATGTTTTTTTTTTTTTATCAATTTTATATTATAATAAAAAATATTTGTAGTGGAGGTGTTGGTTGGCGTTGGCTCACAATCATTGGGGATAATAGTCAAAAGTGGCCAACAATAGACATTGGAAAACAATTGCTGGAAATTAATCGTTAGTGATTGCATGAAACAATCACTAAAGATGATGGTCGAACATGGTCGGTGAGGATTGCTAGAAAATGATGATCGGATGTTGGTCGACAACTATTGTGGGAAAAACAGTTACTAGTAGTTGACTGTTGATGGTCGCTAGAGACGGTGGTTAAAGATGGTAGGAGACTATCATCGAAAAACTATAAACCAACAATAGTTTTAAGACGACCTCATCTTGTCCAATGGCTTCAAAACACTCTAACTTTATATCTTTTGAGCTCAACCACCCATTTCAATTTGAAAGAGAACATTTCAAATGGTGGAGGCAAAACATCCTATTCTTGCTTATTGTTAAGAAGGTTGTTGATGCCAATATCACACGAGGCCTAAGGTTCCAGAAACAAATCTCACCCATAAACAAACTCACGTCCCGCCCCACCCCAAAAGTCACACTACGCGACTAAGAGGAGATGTGACTGCCTAGATATTCTACGTGAATCTCTCAGCGAGATAACACACAAAATGCCTAGTAAGTGGAATGAATGAACATCAAATTTAATGCACGATGAGAACTCAATTTCAAATAACAAAGACTTGATTAATAGTGGATCAAGAGTACATTAAACATGAGTACGAATTTCATCAACTTCAAAAGTACAACACTCTAAGACAACAGTTTGACTCTCCTTGCCTAGATTCTACATGCTATGCAAGTTGATAGTTGCCATTACCCAAATGTTGTGTTTCACGTATGGCACAATAGGCAATCAAGGCTACAAGTTTAACGCTAGATGTCATTCGTCGATACCTGGAAGGGGGGGGGGCGAGGATAAAACAAAATGTTTGAATGATTAGACAAAAATTTCTAGTGAGTGGGGTCTTTTATCAACATCTTTAATAAATCAAATCAACCTTAACACGTTACAACAATTTTGATAAATCATGGGATAATACGGTGAGTTTCAATAGTAAAACATTGATTCTAAAACCAATCATTTCAATACGTTAGGCGATTCAACACAATTCAAATTTCATCATCAAACATTCATAAATCACATGAAAATCATTTTTTCATTGTAAATTAGGCATACGGGTTCATATTGCGTAGAACACATTTTATCAAATTCATCATATCATCATAATGAAAACTCATTTTGCATAGTTAATTACATCTTTGTACCATTTCCTTAGCTTAAGAGCTTACCAAAATATTTTGTCAAGTTGCAGCTATGCAAAGTAGTCTCAACACATTCAACAAGTTTTCACCAATTCTATCATGCATAATGCGTCTTCCAATGTTGGATCACACATCAAACAAAGGGCATCACATACTAGATCATACAACAAGTATGAAACATTCTATTCCAGATCACACAACAAGAATAAAGCATCTTATCCCAAATCACACAGCAAGAATAAGACATCTCACACTAGAATACATAGCAAGTTTGGGGAAATCTCATCTCATCACATAAAGTACACAAGATCATCCCATTTCATCATTTCAGATCACATTAAAGTGCATTTTAAGAAATAGGAAGGCATAAGAGAAATCATGTAACTTAGAGTTTCCAAAGAAGTATTTTAAGAATTTAAACACATATAAATCATTTTATTTTTTAAAATAGTTTTAGGGAGAACCACTCACAATCAACAATTAGCTAGCCTCTTCGTCCAACTTCTCAGTTAAGGCTTCCTCACTTTCTTGCCGGATTCAAGCTTGTGAGGAATCTTTAAAAATCTTGAAACCTTCTCGATTCTTTGTTAAGTAAGCTTAGGGTAAAAGTAGCTTCAAAATAATCAAACCCCACCTATTTATAAGTCTTTTCGGTGAAGTATTCCATGCCAGAATGATTACTTCAGCTCGACAGTGAGAATAGTCCAATGTCAGAACATCACATGTCACTGTCACTTCCTTATCATGAATTTTTATTGGACAACAAAGTCAAATCAATCGTTGACTTTCTTACACAATGATGACATCACTACTTTCTAGTGAAGGAAGCTCATATAGCACAGAAATTTGTGTAGCCTTTCTCGTTGCGTAGCGTGAAATGCAAATGTAAGTTACTTAGCAGTTTCTTCTACCGTATAACGATCTCATTGCAAAGGCCAATCTTGCTGCATGAATCTTATCGCGTAAGGCAGAACGCAATTAGTAAGCTTATGCAAAGAGTTGTGGGTACTTAACTTTCATTAGCTCTTCACTTTCCCAAATGGCTTCTTTAATTCCATGGTTATTCCACAAAACCTTGATCGTGAAGATCATACCTTTGTTCTCAATACTTGTTCCTTTTTGTCTAACACACGTAAAGGTCTCTCTTCACAGGTCAAGTTTCCTTTTACTTCTAGGGGCTGCTCTTGGAGTATATGCAAGGAGTTTGGAACATACTTTCGTAACATTGAATCATGAAAGAAATTATGAATCCTAGAGAACTCCACGGGCAGCCTTAACTTATAAGCCACAGGTCCCACGCATGCTAGAATCTCATAAGGTCCTATATATGATGGGCTTTGCTTTCTTTTTCATCAAAATCTAACAACACCTTTCTAAGGTGACAATTTAAGAAAAACTTTGTCACTAACTGCAAATTCCAATGCTTTGTGATGATTATCTGGATAACTCTTTTGCTTGGAGGATTCCAAATTAAGAACACATAACAAGTATGATTATCTAACTACTTTGATGCTTTTTATTGTTGCCTGGACTAACTTTGGCCAATACAGCTTACTTTTGCCTACTTCTACAATTTCTCCCATACAATGCTTTAAAGGGAGCCATTCCAATTCTAGAATGGTAACTATTGTTGTAGGTAAACTCAATCAATGACAAGCGTTCATTCCAACTTCCTTTGAATTGCAAAATGCAAACTCTCAACATATCTTCTAAGGTCTGAATAGTTCTTTCAGATTGACCATCTATTTGAGGATGAAACTCAGTTCTAAAATGAAAGTTGGTTCCCAAAGCTATTTGTAATTTTAGCCAAAACTTGGAAGTAAAATGCGAATCTCGATCTTAGATTATGGACACTGGGTGTTCTATATTGGCTTACAATCTTATCAACATACAAATTAACCAATTTGTCTAATGGAAAAGTTTGCTTAGTGAGAATAAAGTGCACAATCTTGGTGAATCTATCCACAATCACCCAGATTTCATTAAAACCATTAGGCGTTCTAGGCAATTCAAACAAAAAGTCCATGTTGACATGTTCCCACTTGCACTATGGACTTGGTAAAGGGCACAATAATCCTCCAACTTTTTGACATTGCGGTTTGACTTATTGACAAATCAAACACTTAGCTACGAATTCAGATAATTCTAGCTGCATACTTAGCCACCAATAATAGTCTTTCAAAATTCTATACATCTTGGTACTACCAAGGTGCATCGCGTAGGCTGAACTATGAGCTTCTTCTAAGATATTTTCCTTCAACACCTTATTATTTGGAATGCATAATTTTTTATCTTTTAATAACATGTCATCACTTCTAAGCGCGTAGTCTTATCGCCTTTCACATCTCACTTCTTAAGTTAACTTCCTTAATATGGGATCTTCAGGTTGCAATTTATCAATCTCTTCTTCAAGTGTGGGCTTAACTTGAAATCGAGCTATTCGATTTTCAACTGACACTGCGTTTAAGATTGCCTTGTAACTTCTCAATACCCTTAGTAAAGCTATTCTCCCTTTATTCTCTTTTCTTGAGCTTTTTCTACTCAATGCGTCACTACAACATTAGCCTTTCTAAGGTGATACGTGATAGTGCAATTATAATCTTTAATGAGTTCCATCCAACGCCTCTGTCTTAAATTCAATTCCTTTTGATCAAATATGTACTTCAAGTTGTTGTGATCAGTGTAAATGTTGCACTTCTCTCCAAATAGATTGTGCCTCAAAATCTTCAATGCATGGACAATGGCAGCCGATTCCAAATTGTGTATTGGTTGATTGTGTTCATGCAATTTCAACTATTTAGATGCATAGGCTATCACTTTCCACCCTTGCATCAAAATGCATTCCAGACCTTGGTGGGACGTGTCACAAAAGATTTCAAATTATCTCCTTAGTGTAGACAATGTGATAACCAGTATAGTAGTAAGTCTGCATCTAAACTCTTGAAAACTCCACTTGCAATCATGTGTGCGCTCAAATTTTTTCGCCTTCTTTGTGACCGTTGTCAAAAGAAGAGATAGCTTGGAAAATCCTTTAACAAAACGACTGTAATAGCTTGCTAAACCAAGAAAGTTTCAAATTCATAAACTGTTAGGGGACATTCCTAAATTTCAATCGCCTTAACTTTTTATGAATCTACTTGTTATAATCCATCCAAAGATATAATATGTTCAAGGAACACTACTTGATTCAACAAAAACTCGCATTTACTAAACTTTGCAAACATTTTTCTCTCTCACAAAGTTTATAACACGATCCTTATAAAGTATTCTACGTATCTTGCCACGTCGGATGAGTAAATTAAAATATCATCAGTGAAAATATTTTCCCACTTGGCACACTCAAATTAATGGTTTTTTATTGTGTTCTCTATAATAATTTTTATGGATAATTGATTTATAGGTTAATTATTTAATAAAGTTATTATTCTCATTATTATTCAATTCCATGTTATTGTATAGTAATATCCATATGAATATGTTATTATATCCTAAATGTCCTTAATCGATTATTATTGCGGAACAATAATAAATTAAGATTAGTATGAGTTATTATTGATAATCATAGGATGATTATATATATGTAGAGACATAAATTATAATTATATTTTCTTATTAGAGAATAAGAATTGATTGACCTCTTTTGAGATTAATTACATGGACTTGATTGTTTTTATCTCAAATAAAAATTGATTGTTTTTATCCTTAGACTTGAGATTATCATAGTGCCAAACATAAGAATTAGTTTATTCTGATGCAATCAAACATTATCTTTAGCCGGATAATTATAAAGGTTGTACTCGAATATGTTATGAATTATGTAGTGGACAATGATTAATCAAGATTAAATTTATCCCTCTTGTTATAGAGAGATGAGCCCCTCGATTAAGTGTGACTGTAGAAATGCATGACCGTGCTATAAATAAATTAATAAGGGCGTATTAATCTCATTTATTATTTCAGTATGCTTATTGATTGAGAAAGCAATTGAATTAGATAATGTGACTTTGACCATGTCTTATATTCAATTATAGATATCGCGTGTAGAAGGATTAAAGCAATAATCATATTAGGTTATGTTGAATCACCGACTTAATTTAATATGGGTAATCATATTGTCTTGCTACATACACCAATAATGACTTGTGGGCCATAAAATGTTATAGGCCCATTGCCATATTAAATTAACCTAACGGGTCGCACACAAAAAACTTGGATCAAATTTGTCTTTAGGTTGGGTAGTTAATATGCCCAATTAGAGAATTGGAAGCTTATTAAGAGGGTAATTAATAAGTTCAATTGGAGAGTTGAAAGCTTATTAGGAAACCGAAAGCTGATAAATAAAAAGCTTATGCATTTATTTTTTAGATGCGAAAGACATAAATTTGTTTAATTTGGCATAGAGAGAGAATTGAGAGAGTCAAAATTCCCACTTTGTGAGGTTCTAATCGACCCAAATTCGAGGAGTCGAATTTCCAGTTTGTGTGTGGATACTGTCAGAGAACGCTAGTGATTTTGCAGCGTTTAGTGATACGAATTTGGAAGATCGTTCTTATCAGAACAGAGGCAATTCAAATCTGGAAGAGTTACTCACATCGGCACAAATGTATGCTTATTTGTAATTAAATTGTCTATGAATGGTCCATTTAAGTCTTAGGGTTAAATTTTTTTTTTTAATGTTAATTTGGCTGCATCTAGCCCTATTTCATTTTCCAACACAAAGGTTGCAACAAACCTGCTGGTTTCTATCTAAGTACTTTCACCTGCTGGCACACCAAACATTTACTAGCAAAATCTGCCACTTCTCTCTTCATATTACGTCAATAGTAAACTCGTCTTAGGTTCTGATACATCATTGTACTATCTAGATGCATGGAAAATGAGGAACTATGAGCTTCAGTCAACAAATTTGTCAGCATGATGTTAGCAAACACTAATGGATAACGGTCGAAAAGACATGCATACGACTCGATGGCTCGACAACTTGGCTTCACTCGTGGTTCGCACGTGGTCGGCTACAATTTGGTACATGTTCAACAGTTTGGTTCCGTTCAACTCCGATTCATCATCAGGCGCATGATTTTGATCAATTTTTACTTTTTTAGGCCGGTTCAAGCTTTTTTTGGCAGGTTCAAGGTTTTTAGACCCGATTTAAAGCTTTTTGAAGGTTTTGAAACCACTTTTAGAGCTTTGGAAGGTCTTTTAGGATATTTTTAAATTTTAATTAATGTAATGTTTGCATTATTTATCTTAGGAGCCAATTTTACAAGTTCGATTGTTATTTTAATGCTTTATGGATGTCATTTGAATAAATTACACCTTAGGTTAAGACGTGGCGTGATGTCTTGAGACGTGGCATGATGTCAGTTGAAGCTGTTTGCCTCCGAAACAACCTCAACTGACACATAACATCACTTGCAAAAATTTTAAAACAACGGAAGTCTATTCTTAAAATAAACATTTAAATTATACTTTGAAATCTTTTAAAACATATCATGGAAAATGGACAAACGTGAAGTTATAACTATTTGAATAATCACAATACTATTATAAAACAAAACAATGTCTTTGTATAATGGAAACTAAGTTGGCCTAACAACAGTATGTACACCACACGAAGATCCACAATTTATAAGTCGAAAGACTTAGTGAGCAACGGTTTTATAAAACAGGTTTTCATAAATATTTTAATATAAAACCGACATTTATCAATAAACAGTCATAACATGAATTAAACTTGGAACATTTGCATAGCTTTTCAAATATAATCTTCCATAGCCACGGACAGTATTTACCCCATTCGTTCAAAGACAAAACAATTGATGGATAACTAACCTCCTCCTTTAAGACATAACAATATACCTTTTTTGGTGGCCCATAAACTATAGACTCGTCAATCCTACCATCAGTACGAAGTTAACCACAGGTATACAATAGGTCTCATGGAATATTCGAGCATGGATAAAAACATTTGAAAATATGAAATATTTCTTTGAAAGTTTTAAAATATTTTCTTGACATTCATGTCATCAAAGAAAAGAGTAAAGACAAAAGCAAACAATTCAAATTACAAAAACTCTATTTCGAAAACCTATGCGTAGGCTCTATCGGTCACACGTTTCTCAAAATCACCATTCGTTGAACATCAATGAAGTACATTGCCAAATACTCCTTTTATTCATTTTATAGTACAATCATTCTTCCTCTAAGCTTTTTATTTGTCCCCAAATCTGTATACTCCTTTTATTATTTCCTCATGACATAATATTTAAAACATACTACACAGCTGAATTATTGCTAAGAAAAGATTTTCCATGGCAAATAAATATACTTCAATTCAGAAAGTGCTCATGAACTGAATATAACAAATTCTAAAATTTAAAATTCTTGAATGTTAAAAAAAAAAAAAAAAAAGGTGTTTGTGTAACGCACCCAACAAGTAACATTGCACCCAACCAACAAGGTGTTTAAAAGATCTATAACAATGCACCCAGCCAACAAGTAACACAACAGAAATCACAAATGTGAAACTTATAATTAGAGCTATGAAAAGATTCAAGTGATGACGACCTGTTGACTGAAATGTCCAACTAATTAATAGTATCGTGTCATGAGAGAGTATATTATCTACAAGAAGAGATTGAATATAAAGTATTAGAGAAGATGATCCTAAGAAGTTATAAATCTAAATTTAATAAGATGATAAAAATATAAAAGGATATATATTTTAACAAATAAGAGTTTTGAGGAACAATACTTACCTAACATTCCGAAGCATCCTTAATTATTTGAAAGACTCCTAAAACAATACAAACATATATATTTTTAAAGTCAAAACTTAATTATATCTATCCCATTACTCAGTTTGCACAAAGCATAACCATAAAAAGGTTGCACATTGAAAGAATAAAACTTCCCAAAAAGAAAAGGACAAAGAAAAAGAAAAAAGAAAAGAAACGAAAATTTGATTAAATTGATGAAAGAAGTTACTTCATGTTTGTGAAGATGATTCAAATGAAAATTGGAGGTGACGGATTCATCATTTAGAATCAGCAAATAACAGATGAAAAACTCTCAAAAGTAATAATCCCCTATAGTAATAAATAATTAACCAACTTTAGTTGCTTCAAATGTATGAAACCGACTTAGAAGATTCATATTTTCAATATCCTCATTGCTGTTCTATTTAAATCCATATTTGTGTTAAGTCCTCCATAGTATTAACAAACTAATTCTATTACAAGTATAAGTAATTCAACTCTCAATCGATTCACTCTACACATTCATACTAAGGCTTTAACAAATTTTCCTTTGATGAGATAAAATAACCTGGAAGAAATATAGAATTAAGAGTGGGAATACACAAGATAATCTAAAAAGAACAGAAGATAAAACAAGGAACCTCTGGAGAAAGACGCTTGCAGTGGCCGCACCATGGAGTGTAAAAATCGACCAATATGTAATCAAATGATGAAATGGCGAGATCGAAATTGGAATCGTCGAGGTCCAACACTTTTCCATTCGCAGTGAGCAGCAGCTCCAAGCTGGAAAAGGAAAATGATGGCAGTGAAGAGATTGAAAGGAGGAAAAGAACCAGAAATTGCCACGATCTCCGCATCTTCACAACGCTCAATTTCAGGATCAAGATCTCTATCGTTGTCCTTGTGTGTTTTGATTATGAAATTTCTTCTTCTTTCGCTATGAGTTCTTCTTCTTTGTAATGCCAAAAGTTACTTCCATAAACTAACTGTAGCTATTACTAAGAGGTGCTTATTCATGGTACCAGAGGGAAGAAGGAAGATATAGAGAAGGCGATGGAGTTGTAAACATTTGCACCCCTATTTACAGTATACAAATGTTCTTCTCCCAATTCCACATTCAATGTATTGAACGAATATGATAAAGAGGTTCAAATAAAAAGAAGAAACAACGTATATAGAGCTTAGACAAGTATCTTTCAGAGCGTGTTAAGCCTAGACAATGTCAAAACATCAAAATATATACATTCACGAAGGAATATTTGATCTAGTAAATCGATGCACAAAAGGAACTAACTCACAAAAGGAACGTGGATGAAGGTTTTCAACGGTGGTGGCGAGCACAATGTGAAGGAAACAAGAGTTCTAACCAAGTGAAGAGCAGAACATGAAAGAGATGCGAGTGGTGGCAAGGGCTAGGCATGACGGGCACGACCATGGTGGTGACGGCGGTGACTGTTTGGAGAAGAGAGGAAAGAGTAGTATGAGATTGAGAATGGAAGAAGATCTTGCCCATACATGCGTGACGCACGGCCCCTACCCAGAACACTATTTAACTTCCAGAATCATGATCCATTTTAAAAAATCATAACTTAAAGCCTATAAGTTTTTTAACAAAACTCCCTTATACAAAGTTGCTCTCAATTGACTTAGCTTTCTCATCTCAAGTTTGTGAAGGAAAATTCCAAGTAATCAGTCATGTAGCTCTCTCGAAGTGCACCTTGCTCAGATTCATCCGACAGATGACCTTCTCACCTTCTCTTAATCAAAATGCAAATCTCCTTGAATCCAAAATGTACAACAACCCTCTCTCACAAACTAGACTCAATTTCTAAACTTTTAAGAGCAAAATGAGTGATTTGGCACGAGTGAGTTGTGAGAAATTCAATACTTAAGTTAGCTTGTTTATAGAGTCCCTTGCATGTGATTTAAGATGACACTTAATCTTTGATTAGACTCTCTTAAGCGTGTACTTACACCTCAACAACTCCTCCACGTCCTCCTTGACCACAAAATGCATGATGATATGGTTATGACACTTGGATTTACTATTAACCGAAAGCCCTAACCATGCCACTTTGATGTCTTCAACGCATGGCTAACCTCTAAACCCTCTCGCATAGCCTTGCTTTCGCTGCCTAGCTTCCTTCCTCACGTAGCCAAGCCTTCCTCGCCTAGCTAACCATTTAATCTTATAGGCAATGGTCGAAGGGCATTTGATATATTAACTTGGAGATTTAAGTGTTTAAGTTTTAGTAGATGCTTTGCTTGATAGAATACTGTGTTAGTGAATTTACACATGATTCTTAATTATGAAAACAATGGATTAATCGCTCGCGCTTCACTTGTATAATCCTAATCAATCCACCAACTCTAAAGATAGTTGCATTAGTGGGTGAGTATATGGTTATTAGTTATTATGATTTGTTTTGTTTGGTGTTTCATACTTCATGACCTGCAAGCTTCTTGATGTATTCTAAAAGAAGGTCAAGTGAAGGTGAAATTTGATTGTATTGATTAAAAACTAGATTGTTGGATCCATATGCTTGCTAGTGAATGTGGATTCTAATTCCTTACCCATAATTACTTCGAAACTTGCTTCCATATTCACTTTAGTAACACCAATCTCATCCACCCACTTCTAATTCTCCACTCAAACAACAGGTCCACCCATTTATATATACTTAGCATGACTTCCTTAATTAATGAATAAGCTAGTTAATCACATTTTTTAGTAATTGATTTTGATCTTGCTTGTAGGCTCCAACAGGCATTCTTGATTTTGTGCTTGCTAGCCCCTACCTGTCAGGTGAAGAGAAAGGTAATTTCCTTAAAATTTCTTTTCTTTACTTCGATTACTTCCAGTTTGATGAGATGGGTTATCTTGTGGGTTCTCGTTTCGAACTCTGTTGTTTACTAATGCACGCTTGAACCAACAACGTAATCGTAGGTATGGTGATTAGTATTGTTTGATTACTAATCGTTCATATTAATATGATAATCTTTAATATAAAGATTGAGATGAGGAGGGAAGATGGAAGATGGAAGGAGAGGAGGGAGGTATGTGATATAACTATTTATCTTTATTTTTTATTTTTCATTTTTAAAATACCCTAACTATAACTATTAATTAAAAAACAATCTTGAAAGTTGAAGGGTTGATCAATTTGAAAGCTAAAGGGTTTATCATTTTGAAAGTTGAAGGTGTGATTGTAACCAATGGGATGAGTGGTTTATGCAAACTTTTTTGGTCCCAACCTAAGATCACTGAAAATGAATTTTATTTTTGAGTTTAAGCTTCTTAAGTTAAGAAAAGAAAGTTAGCAAAAGCATGAATCAGCCTGGCTTTGCAATCCAAAATGCTTCAATCAAGAGCAACTTGCAAACCAGCAAAAGACGTGTATTTCAATTGTAATATCAAGAAAATTACAAGAGGTAAAAAACACATCAAATGAAATCAAAGTTGGGGCCACAACACTAAGACACAGTTGCAAATGTTTCCCTGTTATTGTTATATTGAAGCCATGGATCTGTTAAAGTTTAATTGTCCATATCTTTATTTTGCCCCTACCCATTGCTGGTTTTCAAGGTTATTTTATTGTTTATTTAAATTATTATTTTGCTCACAAGTTAGGCTTACATTAGACCCAATCAAGAAACGAGACTATATTGATATTGTGAATTTCTTGTCAAAGTATGCGAGTTTGCTTATCCCCACTTTTTACACAAATGCAAATCCAGTGATCTATTTGTTTGAATAGACTTAAGTCTCTGGTAATCATTTAATTTTTTAGTTTATGAAAATTAAAAAATCTTGTCCCAGATGCTTGTTCATAAAGAGATGAACAAGAAGAAATATTGTGAAAGTAGTAGAATAAACTAACACCTGCAACGAAGTTAGTTTTCTTCTTTCACCTTGAGAATGATCAACAACCAAACATTGTTCAACTTTTTTTTAGTAATTTTGTATTTCACTCTTGTATTTTAGGGATAATTGTAAGACAATAATAAAGATTCCTCGAGTGCATAAGGAACTTGGTTTAATTTCCTTGCTAACTTATATTATTATGATTCCTATGAAAATTTTCTTCTTCTTACCGCAGTTGGTTGCAAAAAGTGAAATGAGAGTGAAACTCACTGAGCCTAATATTTTACACTCTATAAGGTATTATTGCTGGCATCACTTAGTGATCTAAAAGTTTTTTTTATGTTTGTAGTTTCACATACCCACTAATTAATGTTGAGCTAGCATCTGTTACTCCAATTTCATCTCTAATTACTGGAAGTGAGCAATGTACTTTCTCGTCGAGTTTACTTTGTAAGAAATGTTTGATTTTTCGTGAATTTGTGTTACTTAATGATCTATTATGTTTCTCGCTTATCAAATAATTGGAATTAAGAGGAGATTTGTTTAAGGTGCTGTATTAAAGATTCGATTTTATTGCTAAGTGTCTTCATGAGATTATGTCTTTCTGTAGTGTTAAAAGAGCTATTGTTTCTAATTTTGGTTCATTTCTTGTTATGAGAGATTGGTTTAAGATATGGAATAAATGTAGTTTAGTCATTTTTATGTTGCATTTTTATTTTCGTTATGTGATCTTAATTTGAATTTGTTCAGAGTAAGCGTTTGAATGACATTCTGGGCAGACTGTTCCGACGTTGTATGTTGGCTGCAATCAATTGTGGGTCTCGTTCAAGTTGTGTTTTACGGTATGGTTTTGGTTTTTACGGTAGCCTCCGACGGTGGTTGAAGCTGTTTTTCACAGTGGTTTAGCATTTAAGGTATTTTCCTTCTTATTGATGTGATTCAATCTAAATATGTTGGGTGTGTTCGATTTATTCCTTTGTATTATGTATTGGTAAATCTAAGCTCTTTATAAAAAGTCTTAAACTAGGCATAGACCGAAAGGTTCAACGATGATGTGTGTTGGTGTTTTATCTCTTGCTCTGTTGGATTTGTTGCTGCAAATTTGTATTCCATTGGGCATTTCTAGGGTTCAGTGTTTTACAGTTACGAAATGGTTGTTGATTGTGTTGGATTTTGTATCATCTTCTGGCATGGTATGGTTTTTAGTCTGTTAAAGTAATGGAGTTCGTGTTTAGGATTTCTTTTTGTGTATTTAGGCGATTTTGGCCGGTTAAAAATCGAGAGTAAAGATCGAATTACCCCTTCACATGGTATAGTTTTTTATCCATTCGTGCGTAGATTAGGCCCAGATTCGTTCGTGCCCCTATCAATAAGTATGACGGTTTCTGTCAATTAAATATGCACTATTTTTTCAGACTCCTTAATCCTTAGTTGGTTGCTTATAATGTTGTGGAAATCTCATCAAGACTTGGCCATTACATCTTGAAATTTGAAATTGTGCATAAACAATTAAGTTTGTTATGAACTTATGGCAGTATTTTCTAATGTTTATTTTTTATCTATTATGTTTAATCTTTCTATTAATGGTATGGATTCAAACTTGTTGGATGGATATTGTATCTAACTTGATCCAAATGTATAAAACACGGTCCTCCATGTGGTTTCCCTTGGCTACGCTCTTCATGTTTGCATTAATAGCACTTCAAGTTTCTTTTGTTTGATGAAGTTTTTATTACTTTTACTGTGATTAGAAATACTTTCAACTAGCAAAATCTATAATTCAATCTATTAGAATTATGAAGCCACTTTTAATGTATAGGTTGAGGTGTAAAAATGAAAGTCTTTAACGTAAGGTGGTAACAGGTAAGCGCTTCTCATTTTTCTAATCTCTTTCCATTCTTTAATTGCTTCCATGGTTTCATTCAGTAACACTTTAATTATAGCCTGCACAGTGTTCGATTAAATACCAGTGATAAAAGTTTGAATGTCATTTGGTTTTGAACTTTTTATCAACTTCTAAATTGTTCACATTTAAGCTATTAGGGTGAATCAAAGAGCATGATCTATGGGCTATTAATCCTTATTCCCCAACCCCAACTTTATTGTTTTGTTTCAAATTTTGCAATATTAATCTTTGGTGAATGTTTCAAAATTATTATTGATTTCTTATTAACTTTTTCTACTACAGTTTTAAATTTTTAAATAGCTTTATCTTCTTGTCCTAACATTTCCAGCTTTGTCACAATATTCTATTGCACATTAAAGAAATTAAATAAGGACTCACACACAACTCATTAATGAATGAATGAATTGATTGAAATTATTTGTTTGAGAGTAATTTTGAAATTGACAAAATGTGATTTCAAGAACTTCAAAATTCACTCTCAAACACCACTTAAGAGTTAAATGTTTAACCTGGATCTTCAGGAAATCATGAGGGTGTGTCCAAGTTCTTCAGATATTTATCTTTGTTTTATGAGGTGGCTCTCATTTTTTTGGAATTGAAGCAATCATTTAATGGCTATTTTGTCACCATGTAGAGCTCTAATGGATACTGAACTTGATATTGTTTGTAGAATGATTGAAGTCATATCGAGTTGAAAGCTAAACGATTGTGGTGATAGCTAGGCAATTGTTGAAGATTGAAGACTAGGACGACGTTTAGGATTTCTTATTTAAGTCTTGTATTAGGATCTTGTTTCATGTATTTTTGTAGAATGTATATACAAACACAATATTAAAATTTCATTTTGTGTATACAAATGTAAAAGAAAATTATTGTAGTTTCTAAAATAATATTAATTTTATTCATTTGTTGGCGTGAGAAAAAAATATTTAACTACATGTACCCAATGTCGGTTTATAAAAGATGGATAATAATGCAACAATTAAATAAAAATAAATTTATAAAAATAGATCCAAAAAACAAGACTTTAATGTTGGTTTAAAAAAAATAAATTTATAAAAATAGATAAAAAAAAAACAAGACTTTAATATCGGTTTTAAAATAACATCAAAGGCCAACCGACAATAAAGATCTTCAATAACACCATCAAAAATGTCGGTTTAAAGTAAACCGACATCAAAGCAAAAACGACATCAAAGGCCTTTAATAACGCTAGCATAGATATCGGTTGCCAACTGACACTGAGGGCCATTAATGTTTTAAACCGACATTAAAGGCCAAATTTCTTCTAGTGATATAAACTTTAAATATTGCAAATGGAGAGGGGTGGGTGGAATGGAGCTATTTCAAGAAGCATTTCCATTGTTGCTTTTTATTCACTCCCATTTACATTTGAGTGCATTGAGAGATTTGATCATGCATTGACGTGGTTGTTTAACAAGCTCTATATTTTCTGTTTTGTATGTAATATCAACTTTGAATATGAACTCATAGTACATTGACAATAGTAGATTCATTTTCCTTATTAACTAAATGACTTTTAAATGTTGGTTAGTTGATAGGTGTAAATTTGTAATCTCTATGTTTGCTGAGAAATGTACTCACCTCTCATTTACAAAATATCCAATTTTTGTATTAGTGATTTTGAATTGTGAATAGTAGTTGAGGATAAAGTTTTTATTGAGGATAACACATGTTTGCAGTTTGTCTTTTTATTTTTTTTCTTAGACAATTAATGATTAATATAACCTACAATTCTTGTATTTTGACTTGTTAAATACTTCATTAATGATTGTCCTTGTCCTTCTTAGGTACTTCCTAATATTGTCGTTGTTAAATACTTGAGGGATGATTGTTCTAATGGTTGACTGGAGGATTCCTCATAGTATGAAGGTTAGTACAACATGTACATTCTCAATGTGCAACCTTTTCATAGTATCGTTTTATATGTGTATGTGTTGAGATGATAGGACTACAAACTTTTAAAGATGAATTGTTTTTCTTTTTTGCTAAAACTTGCTAAATTTTATTCTAGGTTGTTGCTTCAAGAATTATTTGGTGAAACTTACTATGAGGCTTCATGAAGTATTAACACTCGAAAAGACGTAATTATTGAGGGTTAGAACATAATTTAATGTTTTAGAGTCTTATAGTTAGTAATTTTGCTTATCTTTGTAAATTGAGATTAGTTTGTGGAGAGACATGAATAGTCATTATTTTAAATTATGTATATTATTGTAAATTACGTCACCTATTGTTGAAGAATGAAATAATTGTTGATTGGAAGGTTTATTTTGTAGATGAATCTGTCTTTATTTCAATGATTGTTATATAGGAAATGAGAAATGTAAAAGGTGTCAAGTATACAATTTTAGTTGATGTGTAAATAGTTTCAAGTATATTATTTTACTTGAAGTGTAAATAGTGTCAAGTATACGATCTTACTCGACGTGCAAAAATCGTCAAGTATACGACTTTACTTGACTCGTGAAAGACGTCATGTATACGATCTTACTTGACACGTAATAAACGTCAAGTGCGGTAGATTATTTGATGTTAATACAGTGTCAAGTAAACGTATACTTGACGGTTTTTTAGTGTCAAGTAATGTGACTATACTTAACAGTCGATTACTTGACGCTTTTAAAAAAGTCAAGTATACGTTTACTTGACACTGTATTAACGTTAAGTAAACCAATTTCTGTAGTAGTGATTTTTTACTTTTAATTACAGAAAATTGCAAATGAAACTGATTTAGAAATTTCAAGCCAATCTTCCTTAGATGAGGGACCAAGAGCATGTGGTTATATCAAAGACCCATGCAAATGTGTTTTAAATGAAACAAACGTTAAGTAAACAAATGTTTTAACTTCTGAACAAGATTTATTATTTCAAACAATCGACCATCTTTCAAATGAAGATTTAAAAAGAAGCATTTTAGAAACACTTAGAGATTCTTTAACAAGAGAATCTTCTTCAAAACCATCTCCAAAGAAGAAAACAATTTCTGAAAAAAGTCTTTCACAAATTTTACAAACTTCAAGGGAAGAAACACCAGTTTCTATAGATGATTTAAATTTTAAAATCAATTGCCTTAAAAGAGAAATTTCTCAACATAAATTTGAAATTATAGAAAGTAAAAAAGAGATTTCTCAAATAAAACAAAATGATAATTTAGGAGATTTAGATTTAGGAAAAGATTTTCTAAGTAATCTAAATCATGAAATTAATTTAATTTTAAGAATGTACTTTCAAAAATGGTATTGTTTAATTACACTAAAAATAAAAGATTTCAAAATTACTTTAAAGGCACTAATAGACTCATGTACAGATCAAAATTGTATTCAAGAAGGTTTAATTCCTACAAAATATTTTGAAAAAAGCACACAGGTTCTTACTGGAGCAAATGGAAAAAGATTAGATATCAAATTTAAACTTTCAAAAGTACATGTTTGTAATAAAGAACACTGTTTCTAAACATCTTTTCTTTTAGTAAAAGATCATCGACAAGAATTAATCATTGGTGCACATTTTATTACTCAATTATATCCTTTAACAATAATGGAAAAGGGTTAGTAACAAAGAAATTTGGAGAAGAATTAATTTTTTAATTTATCTCTTCAATTTTGCCTCGTAAAATTTTAAAAATAAATGTTTTGAAAAGTGAAGAAATTAAAAGAAAACAAAAACAAATTAGTTTTTTAAATGAAGAGATTGAATACAAAAGAATTGAAGAAAATTTAAAGGAATTTTCAATCCAAAATAGGATAAAAGAAATTCAATTTAAAATTGAAAAAAAAAATTGTTCTAGTTTACCAAATGCATTTTGGGATAGGAAAAAACACATAGTTGATCTTCCATATTCCAAAGAGTTCAAAGAATCAGATATCCCAACAAAGGCTAGACCGATTCAAATGAATTCAGACTTGCTAACACATTGTAGGAAAGAAATACAAGACTTATTAGGATAAAAATCTAATAAGACATTCAAAAAATCCATAGTAGTGCGCCACTTTTTATGTCAACAATGTCGCCGAAAAGGAGTGTGAAGTTCCAAGGTTAGTAATTAATTATAAACCTTTAAACAAAGTTTTGGAATGGATTAGATATCCAATTTCCATCAAACAAGATTTATTACAAAGAATTGCAAATGCAAAAATATTTTCAAAATTTGAAATGAAATCAAGATTTTGGCAGATTCAAATTTTTGAAAAATATAAATAGAAAATTGCTTTCAATGTTACGTTTGAACAATACGAATGAAATATAATGCCTTTTGGGTTAAAACTGCCTTATTAGAATTTACAAAAATTATGAATGATATTTTTAATGATTTTCAATATTTTACAATTGTTTATATTGATGATGTTTTGGTCTTTTCTCCAAATATTGAAAAGCGTTTTAAACATGTCAATATTTTTATAGATATTTTAAAAAGAAATTGTTTGGTAGTTTCTCTACCAAAAGTCAAATTATTTGAGACAAAAATAAGATTATTGGATTTTAAAATCTACCTAAGAAAAATGATGTAACGCCTCAGGCCCAGGATTTGGAATTCAGATCTCCGATATTCCCCTGCGACCTGACAGCATCGTCTTTACTATTCTTAAAGGCTTATTAGAGTGCACAAACCAACACGAGTCCTTTCAACACTCAACTAGAATTACCCCAAGCTAAGCACGCTTAACTTTGAAGTTCCTATGATCGAGCTACCGAAAAGGAAGGTACACCTTGTTGGTATAGGTAGTCACTTTTAATTCTTTTAAGTCTTTCTTAACATTACTTTCATGTCCTCAGGATCCCTCTCATTCAGATGTGATATCGGTTCATTCATGTCTCCCTCCTAATCTCGGGCGTTACAAATGAAGCCCATTCAAAGATCAATTGAGTTTGTGTCAAATTTTCCTGATCAAATTCTTGATAAAACCCAACTTCAATGGTTTTTGGGCTATCTAAATTATATATCTGATTTTATCCAAAACCTCAGGCCCATTTGCAAACCTCTATACCAATGGTTAAGGAAAAATCCAAAACTATGGTCTAACAAACATACCCAAACTCTTCAAAAAAATTAAGCCTTTAGTCAAATCAATCCCTTGTAAAATTACTCCACGGTGAAAAAAGAATTACCTGCAATTGTTCTTTGTGTTAAAAAATTTCAAGGAGAATTAATCAATAAAAAATTCATTATCAAAACAGATTCAAGAGTCTCTAAATTTGTTTTAGAAACAGAAGTAAAAAATCTTGTTTCAAAACAAATTTTTGTCAGATGGCAAGCAATACTATCTTGTTTTGATTTTGAGGTTCGACATATAAAAGGAGGACTAAACCCCTTAGTTGATTACCTCTCAAGGGATTTTCTAACTCCAAAACTCTCTCTTCTTTCTAAAGGCTCTCTCTTTAAAGAAAATGAGTTCAAAAAAGGGATGTGCAAGAGGAAGAGTAAACTCGACCTCTTCAAAGGGCAACCATCCATGTTCTTCTTTTAATTCTGCACCTTCACTGATGAGTGCATATCAATATGATATGGATATAGGGTTTATCAAGGTAACCCGATCCAGAGCAAGATCATCCAGCATATGGATTGGACCTCCCACAGAGTCAACTCCAACAAGGCCTTAGGTGAATCTTATATGTCCTTTTGGCGGAGTCATTTAAATGAGGCCTCCTGCCTATTCTTCATCCAATAAGGAGTCTTCTACTCCTCATACAACTTATTCTCAGGCTATCACTTTCGACAAACGGTTCATGCCAACACCAGAAATCAAATCTTATTTTTAAAAATTGATTGTGGTTTATGATCCTATCATGGAGCCCGAATATCAAAATCTCACTCTCGATGAGACAATTTCAAAAATATTTCCTAAGGGCTTCAATTTCCTTCTAGACAACCTCAGAAAAACCAGAAAATTCTATGAGTTTATTTTAGTAGACACCAAGTCTGCAGATATAACTCATGTTTCAGATAAAAACAATCCTTCAAAAATAGCCTATTCAAAATTTAAATTTTTTAAAAGCAATCAATCCTACTCATTGGAATCAAGAAAGTTTTACAGAAAAATCCTTCTCAAAACCTTTTGTTCCTTAATCTTACTCCTACCAAGATTATAACAAAGCTTGGTTAGAGTATTTTGGTTTTCGAATAAGAACCACTCATGGTTCATTTCTTTTTGTCAAAATGCCTACAAAATAAATTTTTCTTTATGGTTTATTCAATGGTGAAATAATTTTGGTCTTACAGACGATATCCTACCAACTTCAATTCAAGAATCATTTTTATTTTTCAAGAACCATTAAAAAGATTTCATTCAATAATTCAATGAGATTCTGTCTCTATTTTCAAATTCCATGGATATTTTGCTGGAGTTACAATACAACTTTATATCCTCAATACTTTTTCAACATCATTTTGGTAAAAAATCTCAAGATCAAATGGTGGGAAAAATACAATTTTCAACATGCCACCATCAAGCACATGAAGGATTGATTTGTGGAGAACAATTATCTTCAAGACCTTGATCAAAGCAAGAACATCGAGTTTTTAAATAACAAATCAAAGCTTCTTGCAGCACTTGCTCATGCCACAACTGACGCATATTTCAAACGATTATTATCAACAGCAGTAAATGCTTCTTCATCGTCAAAGTCAGCATCTTCTTCTATACAAGAAGACAACAAGCAAGTAGATCCGAATTACGATCTGGACAACCCGTTTCTCGACTCGCAATCTATGTAACCTCTAACGACATATACCTATTTCAAAAGAAAAATAGGTTCTATATAGAGTCTTTCAAAAGAATGTTTCTATTCAATATTAGTTATAATAATAATAATTAAAAAATTAATTAATTAAAAACATTTGTAATGTGTATTCTCATCATTAGTGTAATTAATTAGTAAACTTTGTAAATATTCTAGTTTACTCGGTAAATATTGTTCGGTCGTCCAAAAATCTAGGAAAAAATTGAAGACAACAAGAGCAATTAAAAACCAAGTCCAAAAGCTAAAATGAAATTGTGTATATTTCATGGAGTTTTCGATTACGTTTGATGGTCTTGGCCGTAACTCACAATGATGAAGCACGGTGAATCATGGGTCAGTTAGCAATTCGCAGTAGAAAATGTGATTAATAGTATACCCGATGTACCACTTGCAAGAAAGGACAATAAATATATTCTTCAAGAATGGACAGAAAAATTCAATTTCTTCTTAGATCGATGGCAGGTGACAAATCCATTTTTTCATATTTCTTCCTAATTAGTATGTATATAATAATTATGTATAATAAATATGTAAGTCAATAATAGTATACATAATATTATAATATATAAAGTATTAAATAAGTGGTAGAATTTTTTACGCTTTTTTTTCACACTTTTAATTTGGATTCTTATCCACCATTTATCTTTTACTATTTGTTTAAATAAATTTAAGATTTAGGATTGGTAAGAAAAAGAATCTTATTAGATAGGGGTCATGTCTTATTGAGATAAGAGATCTTGTCCTATCTAATTCGATTTTATCTTCTTTTTCAAAAATCATATCGGATAAGGGGTCTTGTCCTATCTGATTCAATCTTATCTTTTAATTTTTGTTTCTTTAGTGTTTCAAATTCGAAGTTTATAAATAGACTTCTAAGTTGTAATGGAAAGCACATCACGAAATATTATCAAGCTCCCACACCATAAGCTCCAAATATTTCGACTGCTTCATTTGTAAACTATTGATCGTAATTCTCTTTGCGGTTAGCATCGAGCAATTGGTATCAAAGCCATACAATAAAAGTTCAATATTACTTCAATTTGTTTTTAAATTTGATTTCTAGGGGAGAAGAGTTTGATAATTTGATTATCTAATTTCAATAACTGTAGGGAGAAATTTTAAGATAAATTGAAGTTCTATCATAAAAAAAATCTGCAAAGGACATTTTCTTTAACATTTTCTATCATAATTATTATCTCTAAAGTTGTTATTTATGAGATAATTTTGGAAAAAATTAAAATTTATATGCTAAAAGATCTGTCATAGTGTAACTGATAATCAACTAGGTAAGAACTAATTAAAATTTGAAACACATGGAAGAAAGAGTATGATTGCAAATTTTATCTAATGGAATTTCAGTTTTGTTAATTCTTAAAAAACAATGAAATTTCATAAACTTGCTATTAGCAACAATTTCCTTTATATATATTCAAGGTCTAATATTATAATACTTTGAGCCTTATCCCCTTGCCTTTTCTGACACTACCATTTTGAAGTAGCAATTTCATGTGTCTTTGCCCATTTATTATGATGGACAACCAAATCAATGATTGAATATAGGGGCCACTTAGCTTTGACAAAGAAGATTCGACTCAAGTCGAATGAGATAGATATTTGGAGAAATGAACCTTAGCCATTCACTTCAAAAGATATTTTGCTTCTTTTCCCAAGATATATTATCTTTTTTTTTTATTTTTTATTAATGTTTCTTTTTAAAAGAGATATTAGTAAATCATATATTTCTAGGATTATAGTGCAAAGTTTAAACTCCAAACCATTTGGATGAATGTTTTTGCTCTAACATTTTGGATTTTAGTTCTACTTCACTCTCTAAATTTCAAAATCTATATTATTTTTAGTATGTTGATATTTATGTTTCTATTTAATTCTTAAGTTTTACAATGTTACACTTTTATTTTTAGATAATTTGAATTTTTTTGTAACCCAATGTCTAATTTTAATATTTACAATCTTAATCTTAATTTTTCATTAAATTACTTACTTTTTGTTTGTAGTATCTGTTCATTAATTTTAAAAAAATTAAAACAACTCTAATTAAAAATATGTTTATCGGTTTTTCTTTGTCATTATTAAAACTAAATTTAAGATTTCACAATTATTTCAACTTTTGTTATTCTCCTTCAAATAAATTATTTCAATTTTCAATAGGTTGTTTTGGTAAGCCATTTCAAAAGAAACAAGAAACTACTCAGACAAAAAAAAATGAAATGGAAATAACATAGACTATTAATTATGTGTCAAAAAGAAGAAAAAGAAAATCAAAAGCCAATCAAATGATAATATATATATCATACACAAGTACGTATAAAAAAATATAAGGTAATCGAATGACAATTAAAAGATAATCATAAGGCTATTAGATCACAAAATAATCTTTCAATGATCGTGTTTTTAGGGATCCTCACCAAGAACCTTTGGTTACTGATTTTTGTAATCACTTTCTAGTAACCATCATCAGCCAACTTTCAATGACTTTTTTCGATGACCGCCATTTAGCAACTTTTGATAACATTTTTTTAGTGATAACCCCCCACAACCATTTCTTAACAATAGTTGTTACAACTGCCAACCACATCTTTGTGATCTCCGACGACCAACTTCTAGTGATCGTTTATCTGATAACTATTGTTGTGAACCTTCGTTAACCGCTTTCTCTTTAATACAATCAATTGAATATGAAAAATTATACCAAATAGCGAAATCAAGAAAATAATATAAGTTAAAATATAGCACAACTTTAAAATATTTACAAATATTGACCAATAAATTTTTAAAACCATTTTAGAATTCCAAGTTTAATTAACCTTAAATATATGTGTTTCCGTTACTTATAGCAGTTACCAGTGATAGCAATTGATAATAAATTTCTTGAACTGAAAGTTGTCAATTGGTGAAACTCGTTAATAGCTACTATTAATGATAGCAAGAAACATCAAATTTGTCAAATTAAAAGCTATCAATAGTAGCAACTGATAACACATTTCTCAGATTGAAAATTATGAATGAGAGCAACTATAAATGATAGCAACTGATAGCAAATTTTCCAAATTAAAAGTTATCAATAATAGCAACACCACTGATAGCCGCTATCAGTTAGTGATAGCAATTAATAATATTTTTCTCAAATAAAAAATTATCACTAATAATATCTACCAATGATATTCATTAATAACAACTATTAATGATAACAATTGTTATCTATTATAAGTTTTTGAGCAGGGCTGAGTGTTTCTATCTTTTTACCAATTTTTATATTGTATATAAAATTATTTTAGGAAAATTTTCAAAAATAACAAAATTTACAAAATATTTACGAAAATTGAAGGCTGGCAAACACAATTATCACTATTTTTTTTCATTCTTTATTTCTTTATTTTAAGATTTCTAATAATTTATTTTAAATTAAATTATTGAAAAGAAATTTTGATACACTGATATCACACGTATAAAAAAATAATAATAATTAAAACTTTTAAAGTTCACTCTTTTTTAAATACTATAAGACACGTGCTAAGGCAATTGAATAAAAATCTTTAGAAAATCAATTTTGTTAATGGTAAAGTCTGAATATAAGAAATAGATATATAGACATAAAAAAGTATTGCTATTAATAATACACTTGAGAATAAATCTAAATAAAAAGTTTTAAGATATATGTGATGCTCATCACTATTGTTGTCATGTCACCGAAAGATAAAAATTGTTAAATTCGAACACATGAAAAAGTAAATAAATAATTTGATTCAAGAGCTAAATGAAAAGGATTTTTGTAATTTCTCTCGATGGTCTCCCCTAGGAAAGGGGATTATAAACAAAACTGATTTTCTACCTATTCAAAATTTAAATTTAAAGATAACTCAAATAGTTGGAATGGTTGAAAATATGTCGAGTAGCAAAGATGGATCAAAATTTAAACTTCAAGATTGCTATGAATTTTTTTATCAATATGGATTATCAAATTTTAAACATAAAAAATACTATATGAATATTTAATATTTTTTCCGAATATATATGTAAATAAACATAAATAAATCCATATTTAAATCTTAAGACAATTAACGATCATTCATTTTTTTAAGTTTTCATGAACATCTAATCAACAATAGATCAAAGTTTAATCTTAAATATAATATAATTATCGGATCATAAGATCAAAACTCTTAATTTAAGTTCAACTAGTTGAATAAAAATATGGTGCCAAATAATAATTATATTTTTTTCATTCTTAAAATCTAAAAAACGAAAGATTTGTTTAACTACAAAATATTGCTTCTACTAATAAATAGAATGTTAATAAAATAAATATAATTTGTTTCCTTTTACTTTAGGTTTTTCACCCAAATCTTCGAAAAAGAAAAATGGACAAAAACATTTAGAAAAAACAGCCATAACACTTATTTTTTTGCATATTGCGAATATAGCAAAATTAGTGATAACATACGACTATCAGACGGTAATCATTAGAGCTATCAGATGGCTATTAGACGATAATCATAGGATTATCGACTTTTAAATTTGATACTTTTACAATTTAGAAAATGTAGTGGCATGAGTCTTATTATTACAATTTTTTTTTTCTATTTTTACAAGATTCCAATGTAAATAGACACAATAATCACAAGCATAATGAGGCCTTTAAACTTCCCAAAGAGAAAATAAACTAAAATAATAAATAAAACTTATAGGCGTTCAACGAATTTGTAAAATTATTATTGATTGTATTTCAAATTATACACACATCACTACACTTGACAAGATAGAGAAGTAAATCCTAATGATTAAGAGAGACACACAGAAAAATACAACTTATATGCGTTGGAATGCAAACAAATCTATATATCAAAATAAAATAAATTTTAGATGATAAATTGATACTATAAAAAATATAGTTGACATTATCTCATGAAACGCTTTTAATTTTCAAAGTTGTCTTCTATAGAAGGATTATTGATATCTTTTTCAACAGAAAAAAAAATGAAATGTAGAAATATAGATGATATGCCTAATCAATACAAAAAAAAAAAAATTACATACATACCTTTTCTTTGTTGTTGAATATGTCATTCCATAAAACTTCATCAAAACAATTCACACATATTTCACAATCAAAATGAAAACGAGGAAAATTTGAAAAGTACTAGACGATATATTTTTCCTATGTTAAGATGTTTTGATGTAAATTTACATGTTTCAAATGGAGAAGGGATGTTTTACTCAAAACATATATTTCTATTGATTCATTGTAATGATGTAGCAAATCAGAAAAGACGTAGTCAAACATCATCCTAACAATAATATAGCAATCACGAAGGGTGAGAGATAGAGGTTAAATAGGCATTTTCTTAAAATGCAATGGCAATATGTAAAGTGAAAAATTATAGTATACCTTTTAAAATTATGATAGAGATAGAGATATTAGTTCATTAGCGAGAGATAAAGTTAGATATTATTTCCCCCAATAATTTGCAATTTAAAATTATTTAAGTAATAATGAGTTTGAAATCTCCACACAAATTAAAACCACACCATAAGTAGTGGAAATTTGAATCAGAAAAGCCTCAAATAAAATCGCCATGAAGAAGTCTTCTCCATCAATCCATCTTTCTCTAATTGCTTTCATTGTTATATGTTCATCATTTTCATTATCGAATGCAGCTTCTTCTGACAAACATGAAGAGTTTCTTCAATGTCTAATTCATCACTCTCCACATAGTTCATCTATTACCAAACTTATTTACACTCAAAACAACTCCTCCTATTCCTCAGTCCTAAACTTGTCCATTAGAAACCACAGATTCTCAACTCCCAACACCCCAAAACCACTCCTCATCATAACCCCATCAAATATTTCCCACATTCAAGCAGCTGTCATTTGCTCCAAGTCTCAAGGCCTTCAAATCCGAATCCGAAGCGGTGGTCACGACTTCGAGGGTCTTTCTTACGTTGCCTACCTACCATTCATCGTTGTTGATCTTATTAATCTAAGGTCTATCACGGTCAACGTCGAAAGAAGAACCGCATGGGTTCAGTCAGCGGCAACTCTAGGTGAACTTTACTACAGAATTGCTGAAAAAAGTCCAACCTTGACCTTTCCGGGCGGGGCTTGTCCAACTGTTTGTTTTGGTGGGTACCTTAGTGGTGGGGGATATGGGCTGTTGCTGAGGAAATATGGTGTTGCAGCCGATAATGTAATAGACGCTTATTTGGTTGATGCAACTGGGGAGTTTCATGATAGGGAATCGATGGGCGAGGATTTGTTTTGGGCAATTAGAGGCGGCGGAGGAGGGAGCTTTGGAATTGTGGTGGCGTGGAAGGTCAAGCTGGTTCCGGTTCCGGCGACGGTGACGTTTTGCTCAAGTAGCAGAACTTTCGAAGAAGATGCAATCAATCTAATCCATCAGTGGCAATATGTGGGTTACAAATTGGAAAATAATATAGCCCATGGAGTCCTTACCATTGGTATTTCTCTTTCAACGTATTTTTTATATTATATACAATTATTATTTTTTTTTGGAATAATTTGTTTATTTTTTCATCATTTAATTTTTTCACTGAAAATGATACTACACCAGATTAAAGATTGAAAACAATAAAAAGGAAATAGACTTTTGGGAAAAATACCTTTTTATCATAGAATAGGTGAATTTAGTTTTTTCATGTTTTAAACTTTTTTTTTTCACTCACACTTTGTCTTATTTCTCTTCCCATTTTCGTTCTTCTTCATTCATATTCCCTCCCCTCTCCTCCCTCCTTGGTTCTTCTTCTTTTCTCTCACCCTATTTTCTCTCCTCGTTCTCCATGCATAAACTTAGAAGGAGAACAAAAATGGAGGAGAGAGAATAGAATGTGAGACAAGGACGACGAAGATGGGGGAGAGAGAAAAATAAAAGAAAAATAAAAATAGCTTTTTTTTGCCATCTCTTGCTACCATCTAAGCGTTAGTCTAATTGTTTTTTCAAATTCTTGTCAAGGAATCATTAAACCATTAAAAACTCAAGCTAAGAAAGGGGTTTTCTCAAAAACAGAAAAAAAAAATGAAAATATTTACAAAATTGGTTCAAAAAAACAAAATTTATTAAATTTGATTTTTCTATGAAGTGTAATATTTTGTCACATATTCTATTTTTTATGATTTCTTTTTTTGATATGAAATTATAAAAAATAAGAAAAAAATAGATTATTTATAGAGGCATTTTTAAAAATAGCAAAATAAATTAAAATAGAGAAATTTTCAAAAATAGCAAAATTTTGGATTCTATCACTATAGCATATTAATGACTATCAATGATAGAATTTCCTATAGGTTGTAAATATTTTGTAAAATCTACTATTTTAAAAAATTCCCCTTATTTATACTCCTAAGAAAAATGAATAGTATTGAATTTTGTTTTTTAGTGGAGTGGAGTGGAGTGTAAGTAGTTTTTTACTCTTAGGAAAATAACTCTTTTTAAAATTTCATGGACTAAAAGATATTTTTTATAGATTTTTTTATCTAGGGTAGAATATAAATTTGATTTTTTCATTCTTTTGTACTTGAAATGGGTCTAATTTTAGTAATTATATCCTTTTAATAAATTTTAAATAGTTTAGAAAAAATTATTGTCGAGGAGAAGATTAAAAATATAACAAAATTTTAGATATTATACTAAATGTTTTAAACTTTTAAACTATTATTTATTTTTCTATTTTTATTATAAAGATAATGAAAGTGTGAGTTTTATTCTTTTTTTCTTTCTTTATTTCTTTTAACAAACAACATATTAGAGAAAAATGGGTCCAATATATTGCAACTTTAGATGCATTCTTAAAGTAAAGTTAGATCCATAAGTCGTTGTTTTTTACTTTTTTTTCTCACTTATTTTCTTTTAAATAAAGTTTGGACAATATAAATGGTGATTCCAATTTCTTCTTTTTTCTTTTCTTTTCTTTTCTTTTTCTTTCTTTTTTTTTTTTTTTTTGTCATGGATTTTAAGCAAGGAAGTCTACACAATTAAACTTTAATTTTAGTCTTTTCAATTAAAGCAATAAACTTATAGAAGTGGCAACATTATTACAATTTAATTTTGTTCACCTTTTCTTTTAATTTCCTGATGAATTTGAGCTAGGCATGGTTCCTCCTTCTTTCATTAGGATTGTTATTTATTTTAAGACCTTTAATTTCTTTGCTTTTATTCTACACATAATAGATTTGATTTGAGCAAATAAAATGCCAGGTTTGAAGATCGAATAATCTTCAACCTCTAAAAAAATCAAGTCAATTATTGTTAAAGAAAAGAAAGTGAATTTTGACTAGTTGTTTGAGATTTTGAATGTGGATTTATACATTTAGAATAATAGGATTTTGAGAGAGTTTACTGGGTAATTGTTGATATATATGATATATATATATATAGGTGGACAGATGACAAGTGAAGGAGATGGGAAAGTAAAGCCAGTAGCTATATTCTACACATCATTTCTTGGGAAGGCAAATAAGGCAGTGAAAATCCTAAAAGAAAAATTTCCTCAATTGGGTTTAAAAAAGGAAGAGTGCAAAGAAACAAGTTGGGTTGAATCAGTTGTTATTGCTGCCAATGATTTTAAAGATGGAGAGCCCGTTGAAGCCTTGCTCAATAGATCAGCATTGATTCCACCTATCACAAGCAAAAAAGTAAAAATAAAATCTGATTATGTAAAGGAACCCATGCCCAAAGTTGCAATTGAAGGCATATGGAATAGAGTAAATAACTCCCAAGACATAGGAGGAATAAACGTTCTATTTGTTCCTTATGGAGGGAGAATGAGTGAGATTTCTGAGTCCGAAATTCCTTTCTCACATAGAGCTGGAAATTTGTACAAAATTGCATACCTTACTGGATGGGAAGACCCAAGTATTGATGTAGAGTCAAGACATTTAAATTGGATACGAGAAATTTACAGTTACATGGCTCCTTTTGTTTCCAAATCACCTAGAAGTGCATATGTCAATTACAGAGATCTTGATATTGGATCCAACTCCGACAAGTACGGAAACATCGTGACAAACCATGACCAAGCTAGCAGTTGGGGTTTGAAATACTATGGTAACAATTTTAATAGGTTGGTACAAATTAAAACTAAGGTGGATCCCTATAATTTCTTTAGGCATGAGCAAAGCATTCCAACCGCTCTTTCTCAAGAAGATAATTTAGTAAAATTAGTTTAGTAGTTTGATATTTCTGTTATGTGACTGTAATTGAATTATGCCCCAACCTATTATTATAGTGTGTGCAGAATAATGGGTCGCTTGTGTCCTTTATGCATCAATCTATCTTTTTTTTTTTTTTCTTTTTTGATGGTTAAGTTAACACTATAATTCATCAGGTTTGAAAAATAATTCTATGGTTGACGCTCATCCTGTTGCCACGGTAATGGTATAGTTTGCTTTCCAAGCATTTTGTAACATTTTAATATAAAATCGATTTGGTATTTTAATAATTTATTTTTATTAATTTTACATTAATTTTTTTTAGAATTTGATTGAATTTAAATCGAATCTGATTCCAATAACAAAAAAAAAAAATACGCATACAATGCTTCTCTGACGTCGTTCTCCAGTTGGCGTAGACCCCATCGGGCAAAAGCTTTAGCCTATCATGACGCAACATTGTCAATGCTCTTCCCGACGTGGCATTTTGCATTAGGATAGACACATCCGATGTGTTTTGTAAATTTTGTTGATGCATATGTGCGTCGGGCGAAGCACTACTTCTTGTAGTGGATCAATATGTAAGAGTTCAAGAACATGACTTGTAGTACATTGCCCCCACAGACTTGTGTGATGCTTTAACTTGTTTTTCAACAGGACATTCTACACATAAATTTTCTGAAGCATTCTTCAATAAAGGTATTCTTAAATTTGCTTCTGCCCTGATAGTCTTGCAAATGGTTGAGATACTTATGTGTCCAAGACGTTTATGCCACAAATCTGCTTCATCGGACTTCGAAAAATTACACATATAATTCTTTAGATAATTGTCCCAACGATAATAATTATCTCATAATCGTGTGCTCGTCATTACAATACTTTTGTCTTGATTCAGAACTTTATATGTGTGTCTTTAGTGAAAGTGACAGTGAATCCTTGATCACACAGTTGACTGACACTAATCAAATTTGCTGATAAACCCTTTACAAGCTTGACATTATAAACAAGAACAGGTAATCCATATCTACTTATGTTTCCTTTCCCTATAACTTTTCCTTTTACTCCATCACCAAAAGTCACATGACCCACGTTGCATTCCTTAAATTCAGTTAAAAACAAGAAGTTTCCAGTCATATGTCTAGAGCATCTACTGTCAAAATACTAATCATCTAAATTAATATATGTATAAATAGATGTAAACGCCACATTACATAGGTTGTGTTTTATTTCGTTCTTCGCTCTCTACTCAATTTTTGTAGAGAGACGTGGCTAATTTAGTAAGGTTTTTCTGCTACTTTTATTATTTAATCTTCTATGACTAAAACAACTATATCCCTGTAGCTTGTAACAAAATGGTCGAATATTACCAAATTTTCACAGAAATGACATGTCCACCTTCTTGGAGAGCTTGGGCACACCCTGTGATGGTTTGTTTTGACATACAATACCTCAGAGGGTTCTACACTCCCATTCTTGCTATAAGATGCTCTAACAAATACTATTGATGACCCTCCAGTACACAAACCTTTTGCTGAAAAAGCAAGGCATTTTTTATCTTTCTTAATCTTCCCTTCACTAAAAAGATTATCCAAACTTTGAGTTCTTGAGGTGAGTGACTTTACCGATTTAGACAAGGAGTCAGATTCACTCCGAACATCTCTCGGTTCCATTTTAAAAGATTATCCAAACTGTTTGTACTCTCTCCTTCTGAAGTTTCAAAGCTTCCTGATCTTCTTCCCATTTAGACAACAAGTCCTCACTAGGTCAGCTTTTCTATCATATTCACTAATTAATTTCAGATCAGATACACTCTTAGAAACTTCTAATTCCTTTTAAGTTGTACAACTTATAAGAGCTCTGTCTTATTCTTCTCTATCACTATCAGATGATGATTCCTCATCTGATAGAGTAATTGTGAGGCTCTTCTTTTTACTTTTTATAAAGGCAAGACACTCAGCTTGAAAATGCCCAAAACCTTCACACTTTCATGACACCTGAAACTTCTATTATTTCTGTTAGATGTCAAATTTCTATCACGTTTGTCAATATCTTTATGCTTATGAGCCACATACGAACTAGAAGAGCTTGATCTTGAGTTACTTGAATTACTGAACTCTCTGTTATACTTAGTTTCGTAATTACCGAATCTTTTATGAACCTGGCTTCTAATTAACTTTTGAAACCTACTTTGTTAGTAAGGTTACAGACTCGCCTAAATTTTCATCATGAGTACGCTCTTTGCTCAATTGAGGAGTGTCCTCATTTACAACTTGAAGAGCAATTCCACTTTTCTTCTTAGTTTCTCCATCTTCGAGTTTTAGCTCAAAAGTTCTCAGGGACCCAAACAGCTCATCTAATTTTGAACAAGCTTAGTATCTGAGATCTTTTCTCATAAAGCAAATGATTCATTTCCTAAGTCAAGAATTCAAACCTTAAACTCAGTTATGGATTCATCTTCAGCCATCTTGAGAGCTTCAAATTTTGATCAAGATCTGAAACCGTGACATTTTCACTCGAAAGGTGCCTTCATAAGCCACCTTCAGAATACTCCAAGTCTCCTTTATAGACCTATAAGTATTGATCAATTTGAACACATTTTTATCTACTCCATTAAAAATTGGATTCAAAGCACAAGAATTTAAAAAAAAAAATGTTTCATCTTCTACACTGGACCAGGAGATTTCTAGCTTTTGATAGACTTTACTAGTAGTATCTGTAACAATAGGGGTGTTCCCACCTATAACAACATTCCAAGATTTGCTATCAATTGATTTCAAGAAAGCAATCATTCTAGCTTTTCAGTAGGCATAGTTAGATCCATCCAGAATTGGAGGTTGTGTAGTAAAGCTTCCTTCATGCACAGGTACTATAAGACACACCAATTATGTAACTCGCTTTGATACCAAATGAGATAAAACAATCAACACTCATGCTTCAAGCACACACCTTAGTTAATAACTGAAGAAACAACTTAAAGAACAATATTGTAATGGGTCCCTAAGACATAACAAATGAATAAGTAGACACAACAAATTAAACACCATACATCTAAGGAGTTCTTGACCCATGATAAGAGATTTCGTGTTGCCTTGTGATATAATTCATGATTACAGACCTTATGACTATTAGTAAAAGGGATAGTTGCAAATTTAGCAATTAAATTCAAAATAATTAGGTATATAGCAACATTTTAAACAATTTGTAAATATAGCAAAATTTGTCAAATTCTATCAATGATAAAAGTTTATCATTGATAGACCATGTTGCAAATATTGATTTATCACTGATAGATCATACGAGTCTATCATCAATACAAGTCTATCAACAATAGTTTTGCGATATTTGCAATTTTTTTTAAATGTTGCTACATTCTTAATTATTATTCCTAAAATGGCCATCAATTACAATTTTCCTAGTAAAAAATTCACAACACATTTTCAAACTTACTTTTGTACTTAGTGACACTTTCTTACTGACACATGAAACTAACAACTAATGTTCGTCATAAATGTCACAAAGGAAGACTTCCCCATTAATCAGTGATCACTTTAAGCAATTAATCGAGTTGGACTTGATCTTCAACAATCTCGAATCTCAGATTCTTGGCTAGAAAAACTTTTTTTAACACACTTGACTCACCAAGTAGTACACGCACTCTTTCAGCTTTATCTTTCAATCACAATCTGCACAATGACATATACCCTTACTTTTTTTTTTGCACACCCCAAAACACCCACGAACCAGAAAGATAAACATACTCTAGAGAACCAACCAACCCACAAAGTTAAGAACGAATTTCAACAACCAGAAAACTCACAACAACGCAGCCAAAACAATAATATTTTCTCAAATGTTATCGAGACCACCAACACAACATATTTATTATTCATAGAATATAAAATTTGACTATATTTTGTACTTATATTTCGATCATTTTATATTTCAAAATGCCTCTTTATTTGACCTGTCAGGAGCATTTATTACTTTCTTCTCGAATTTTTTTTAATGGATACTATATATCTTTACTCTGTTTGACCTTCTTTTCTGGTTTAATTTATTTCTTAAAACTAATTTGAAATGAAATAATTTATTTGTGATTGGATTAAGATATACACTCTCTCATTAATTACAGTATTTTGAGATCAAAGTTTATTCCTGTTGATATATAGGTAGAAAGATTTGAAGTAAAGGTAATAGCTTTATTCTTCTCTTTATTTCTTGGAAAGGCAGAGGAATTAGTAGCAATCCTAAAAGAAACATATTCAAATTGTGTTTATCAAAAGAAGTGTATAGAAACAAGTTGGATTGAATCAACATTTATTGTTGCCAATTGAAGAACTACCCATTGAATCTTTGCTTAATAATTCAGCATTTGATTCCAGCTATTAGTAGGCAAGAGAAGCAAAATAAAACTTGATAATGTAAAGGAACCCATGACTGAAGTTGCAACTGAAGGCATGTGGAATAGATTAAAATTTCAAGATATAGAAGGAGAAAACATTATAATGGTTTCTTAAGCCGAAGGGAAAGTGAGTTAGATTCTTGAGTCAGAGATTCCTTACTCACATGGGGTTGGGAATTTATACAAAATTGGATATGTTATTGGATGGCAAGACCCAAGTGTGGATGCAAAGAAAAGACATTTAAGTAATTGGATACAAGAACTTTATAGTTAAATGACTCCTTTTGTTTTGAAATCGCCTTGGACTGCATATATCAAGAGCAGAGACATTGATATTTACAAATAGATATCTATGGAAAGAAGAAAAATAGAAAAACAAACTATTTTAAGTGGAGACCATAGAACAAGGAGAAAAACCGATGCTATTTTCTTATTATGTTTCTATATCTCATAATGATACAAGGAACATTTATTTATAGGTTATAGAACCCAAAATAAAAATAATAAAAGATAATTAGGGCACTATAAAATCTTAACAAACTTTCGAGCTTTTAACATACAACAAGCTCATTAATTCTAACACTCCCCCTCAAGTTGGGCCGTAAATGTCAAAAAGACCCAACTTGTTAACACAAGACTCAAAACTTTGTCTGAGAAGTCCTTTTGTGAGAATATCAACAATTTGTTGGCGTGAAGGTATGTAAGAAATGCAAATGCTACCACTGTCCAATTTCTCTTTCATAAAATGTATGTCAATCTCTACATGTTTAGTTTTGTCATGTTGGACCAGATTACTAGCAATGTTGATGGCCACCTTAGTATCACAAAAACGTTTCATAAGTGCCTCACAGTCCTGGTGAAGATTAGATAACACCTTTTGAAGCCAAATTTCCTCACATAATCTCAGTGCAATAGGAAGATCATACTTACCGATATTTTCTAAATGATCCTCCCTAGTGTTATTCTCCGTAACTTTTGTAGTCACCTCATTTCCACCATCACTGCCTTTTCTATCTGATGACCTCAATATCAACATTGTCTTGTTCACCTATGTTCTAAAACATAACTGTCTCGGACCTGTCACTTTCACTCATTTTACTGTTAATATGTGAATTAATAGTAGCAGCCATACCTTGATCTCGCAGTGTTTTAGAATCTTGGACCTGAGCTAGCTGAGTAGTAGGAGACCCAAGTTCCTTTCTAAGATTCCTTCTATAGTGGGTTTTCCAAGGAACTTGGTTCGTAGGTAGGACCGTGTTGTGAGGATCTGAGTTAGGTAGGGGGTAAAAATAGGACTGGTAGACTCTAAGGAACTCACTCAGTTAGACTCTTCACTCTTACTACTCTCACTATTCGCATGAAGTAGGCTAATGGGAAAGAAAGGACAATGCTCAAGAAAAGTGACATGGACAAAGTACTTACGAAGACAGATGAAAAGGATAACCAACAAAGACACATGCTTAAGCTCGAGGAGGAAACGTAGCTGGGTTAAGACTATGGTTATGAACATAGGCTATGAACCCAAACACCCGGAGAGGAACATCAGAAATGAGACAGGTTGAAGGATGTGACTCTTTAAGACACTCTACGGGGATCTGGAGATGTAATATGCGAGAAGGCATCCTATTTATAAGATGAGCTGCAGTAAGAATGACATCGCCCAAGAGATAGGATGGTAAGGAAGTGGACAACATAAGAGATCGAGCTACTTCTAAGAGATGACTATTTTTACGTTTGGCTATGTCGTTTTGTTGGGGGGTATATGCATTAGGAACTTTGGTGGACAATCTCTTTTGAGAATAAAAACTCATTGAGGGTATGATTTTGGAACTCATGACCATTGTCACTTCGTAGAATAACAATTTTTGCATTAAACTGTGTCTCTACGGTGTGATAAAAATTTTGAAAGATGAAGGTAACCTCAGAATTATCGGAGATGAGAAAGACCCATGTAAGACAAGTATGATCATCAATAAACGTTACAAACCACCGTTTTCCAAATGAAGTAGTGACCTTGGAAGGACCCCAAACATCATTATGAACAAGAGTGAAAGAATGAGTTGGTTTGTATGGTTAGGAAGGAAAAGACACCCAATGTTGTTTAGCCCGAATACACACATCACAAGATAAAGTAGACACATCAATTTTAGAGAAAATATGAGGAAACAAATGTTTTATATATTGAAAATTAAGGTTGCCTAGACGAAAATACCACAACATAAAATCTTGTTCATAAGTAGTAAAATAAAAAGATAAAATGCTAGTCCTAGAAGTGATACGCTAGAGGTGTCATCACCATACTGAAAGAAGAAAACTAGAAAAAAAAACTATTTTAGGTGGAAACTCTAGAACAGAGAGAAAAACCATGATGCTATTTTCTTATTATTTTCTAAATCTCATGATGATACAAGGAACATTTATTTATAGGTTATAGAACCTAAAATAAAAATAAATTTTAACAAATTATCGGGCTTTCAACATACAATAAGCCCACTAATTCTAACAATATCTATCATAAAAAATAGCTTATTGACATTGTAAATGTACCATCATTTAATGTTTTCGTGACAGATTTTCAATGTTAAGGTAGTATATATTTAATTGATAGAAAAATCAACTTTTGAGACATTTGTTGACAATGTAAGTTAATTTCTCATTCAAAACAGTGCTATGGATAAATTAATTGTAAAAAAATGTTAGTTGTTGATTGTATTGAAATGTCATGAAACAATCAATTATTATGACACATTTTTCATGAATCATATATTCACATACCTTGTGGTGGTTTAGATCGATGACGGAAAAAAAGAGTCCGGACAAGTGATGATGACATTTTTTTTAGGAGTTTTTGCAAAAATAGCAAAAAAAATTTATGATAATAGAGTCTATGTCACAACATTTTCTAAATTTGTAAAAGTAGCAAATTTAAATGTGATTACCTTTTGATAACTCTATGATTACTGTCTGATAGCCCTATTATTACCGTTTGATATCACTAATTTTGCCATATTTACAATATACAAATAATTGGTACCATAAACTGATTTTTTCTAAATGTTTTTGTCATTTGATGCAATTTTTCCTTTTTTTTTAATAATCATGTGTAAACCTATTTTTGTAGTATTGCCACAACCTATAATAACCAAAGCTACAATAATCAAACTTATAAATAATCAACTTATCACTTTAATCGCCATCTGATTGAAAGTTAACTGTATATTGATTAAGTTTTTAACCACGTTACAATAAGTTTTAAAATTACCTTAAAAGTACTGAAGGATTAATTAAATGAAAGAAATAAACGTAAAAAACATATAATATATATATATATAGATGTGGTTAAAAGCAATCCAAACAAATCCCTTATTTTGTCACCATAGTAGGTTGGGCACAGGTTTAGGAATAAACTTGAAACCAAATACCAAATTGTTCGAACCATATTAAAGTCTATGGTTGAGAGAGAGTGGTATGCTTTGTTCGTGCCAAAAGAAATTGTAAGGATCCACCTTACTCTTAACTTTCACCAACCTATTAAAATTATTACCAAAATACTTTGAACCAAAAACACGAGCTTGCTTGTAATCTATCTTTCCATACTTGTTGTTTGATCCAATATCAAGGTCTCTATAGTTGACATATGCCGCTCTTGGAGATTTTGAAACAAAAGGAGCCATGTAACTATAAATCTCCCTTATCCAATTCAAGTGTCGTTTCTCTGCCTCCACACCTTTTTCTTCCCACCCTAGAATGTATCCAATTTGGTACAGAATTCCAGCTCTATGCGAGAAAGGAATTTTCGACTCCGAAATTTGACTCATCCTCCCTCCATATGGAATAACTGCAAGGGTTACTCCCTCTATATCTTGAGATTCTAATCTTCTCCATATGCCCTCAATTGCAGCTTTAGTCATGGGTTCCTTAACGTAGTCAGATTTGAGTTTGAAGCTTCCATGGGTTATTGGTGTTCTATTAAGCAATGCTTCCAAGGGTTGATCTTCAATTTGAAACCTATTGGCGGCAGAAGCAGCTGATTCAATCCAACTTTTTTCTTTGCATTCTTCTTTTGTCAAACCCAATTCAGGAAATGTTTTGTTTAGGATTGCCATAAGTTCATTTACATTTCCAAGAAACAAAGTGAAAAATAAAGCTATTGGATTAATTTTTCCTCCTTCTTGAGCTGAAACTTTCCCACCTATTTATCATCAACAATGATATTAATATTTGAGTTTAAATCAATGTGTCAATAAACCACAAAAATAACTCAACAACAAAGAATGCTCAATTAACACTTCAACGGATAACACCAATAAAAGTAATTTCCAACAAAGCTATGCTAAATATGTCTCACAACAAGAGTATCAATTATTAAGCTTAAAATTTGAAATTAAAAAAAAATATATATATATACATCTCTGCCACCCCAAGCTAAAAGTATGGCCTAAGTCAAATGATCCTCAATTTATGTTCAATCAAAACTGAAAGTTTGAATGGTCATATTTTGGTCTCCCAATCTAATGTGCTTATTATTTGAATCTCTTAAATATGTAATTATGTATATGTATATAGTTTTTATATATATATATTATATAATATCTTTCTCAAATACTTTATTTAGAATTTAGATTTTATTGATATAAAAATGTTAAAACATTTTAAATCTAATTAAAAACAGCCTGTGATCCATTATTTTTAAATCATTTGGTATGTTTCCTTTTCATTCGAAGTTAAATTAAAAAAAAAAAAAAATCAAGTGAAAAATACCATTCCAAAGGATGGCAAGAAATAGATCTTCTTCCAATTTGTTCGCCACATATTGCCACTGATCTATTAGCTTAATTGCATCTTCCTCCAAACTTCTCTTGGCTGAGCAAATCGTTACAGTCGCTGGAACCGGAACCAGCTTGACCTTCCACGCCACCACAATTCCAAAGCTTCCTCCGCCGCCGCCTCTAATGGCCCAAAACAAATCTTCCCCCATCGACTCTCTATCATGAAACTCCCCATTTGCATCAACCAAGTAAGCGTCTATTACATTATCGGCTGCAACACCATATTTCCTTAACAACGACCCATATCCACCTCCACTAAAGTGCCCACCAACACCAACAGTTGGACAAATACCCGCCGGGAAACCCAAGGTTCGACTTTTCTTCCCAATTTTGTAGTAAAGTTCACCTAGAGTTGCACCGGACTGAACCCATGCAGTACTTTGTTCCACATCAACTGTGACCGACCTTAGATTAATAAGATCGACTACGATGAATTGGTGGTAGGAGACGTAAGAAAGGCCCTCGAAGTCGTGACCGCCACTTCGGATTCGGATTTGAAGGCCCTGAGATTTGGAGCAAACGACGGCTGCTTGAATGTGGGAAATATTTGACGGGGTTATGATGAGGAGTGGTTTTGGGGTGTTGGGAGTTGAGAATCTGGAGTTTCGAGAGGGGAAATTCAAGAGAGAGGAAAAGGAGGAGTTGATGGGAGTGTGAACAAGTTTGGTAATAAAGTAAGTATCAGGAGAATGATGAAGAAGACATTGAATGAATTCCTCGTGATTTATAGAAGAAGAAGCTGCTACCCATAAAGAAGATGATGAACATACAACAACGAAGACAAGAGAAAGAGGGATTAATGGTGAAAGCTTCATGGTTAGGTTGAAAAATTTTGTGATTAAAACCTTCTCTATTTATAGTAAGTTAGTCGAGATGTTTCAATGTACCAATTGTTATTTCATCCTATCATATCTTTATCTAAAAAAAATAGCTGTTTGCATGAAAATTTCATCACTAACATAGTAAGAGCCATGATTTAGGCAAGTGAAAATTTGAAAATTCATTTTTGTAAAAAATAAATATTGTTTGTATGTGTGAAAAATTTTAATTAGGTGTTTAAGTGAATTGAACAAAATAGATGCTCTCCAACCAACATTTAAATATTTTTCTCTATACACATTCTTCCATCATTTTGCTACACGGAGAAACTCAACAATAGTGAGAAAAAATAAAGAAGAAAGAAGAGTTTGTCAAATTGGACACCTAATAATGTATAAAAGATAAATATTTATTTCCACTAGTTGAGTTATATATATTTGGTTAGGCTTGCACTCTTAATAAAAAAAAAAAATTATAGTAGATGAGAGTTGAACCTAAAACTTTTGGGTTTTAAAGAGAGCACAGCCACTGTACCCAAGGTAGAATATAATAAAATAAAGCAATATTTAAGATATATTGTAATTTAACATTTCAAAATTAATATTAAAATATAAAAACCGGGAATGTGAGGGAAGCACATGCTCCCCTGGTTCCTTAATAGATCCGTCCATGGATGAAGAAAAAGATAAAATAAAGGGAGAAGAGACACAAATGCATATTATAACGTTTTTTTTTTCAACATAATAATTAAAAATTTGAAAAAGTATTTTATCAAGATTTGGTGCTTATCCACCAAAATAATACAAAGGGACCATATGGGGCTACTAAAAGCAAACTTCAAATCGTGAGAGTAAAACTATTGAGTTGAAAAATTGGAGATCCAAACGTAACCTAGATCAATAATGAAAAATAACAAGTATTTTATACAGATTGCTTTGGAGAACTTCATTTCACCTCTATCTTTTAACATCCATTACTAGTTTTTATATTTTTCGAGAAATATCATCTATCTACCAACTCTACGCTTTAAACATAAATTTACTAAATCTAATGTATGATATATATTACCGTAATTATGCCATAATTATGTGTGTATATATTTTTGTATTTATTTGATTGATACTTTTCTTATGTTGCATTTGTGTTGTCTATAATTATATTTGTAACTCTAAAGATTAACAATAAGAAATTCATATATTCAATAAAAATCCATATGGTATCAGAGTCCTAATTTTTCAGAAATTTATCGTCATTTGTCGTCTGCCTCACCTTTAGGTCTCGCACGGCCATATCTGTTCCAGTTTTTCGACGACCACCTCAGTTCAAATCTTCGACCGTCCGCCTCATCTTCAGATCTCCGACGGCCATCTTTGTTCCAACCAATAGGTTCTGTCCGCAATTCCAAAACAGTCCGCGCGATCCAGATTCGTCCGCATTCCAGATCGCGCACGCGTCTGACAAAATTTCGTAGCTCACGCCAGGCGCCGCCTTGCCTCCTTAGTTGTCGTCCAGATCTGTCTGTTCTTCTTCTTTTTGTGTGCTTCAGATCTGTCCAGATTCGAAGCTCACGATTCGCCGAAAGAAACACTACGGTTTCAAATCAATCTGCCGCCATAACATCAGATCCATAACGTCGCTCGCATTGCTGAAGATCCGCGGGTTTTAATCTCAGTTTGTGTATTATTTGTGATTCCTGTGTAGATGGTAAAACATGATATTGCTCGTCCTATTAGCACAATACTTGATGGCTCCAATTATATTACTTGGGCTCACCAAATGAGGAGCTTTCTGATTGGTCGAAAGCTATGGCGTATAGTTACCGACAATATCACCAAACCCACTGCTCCCAAGAAAATAATTAGTAAAGACACCGATGAGGATATTGATATTGACTCTTCTGATATTATTATTGAAGAAACTACGACAGAGAATGACAAGTATATTGAAAAACTCGAAAACTTGGATAACAAAAATCATCAAATTATCACTTGGTTGGGTAACACTTCTATTCCTGCAATTCATACTCAATTTGATGCATTTGATACTGCCAAAGATCTTTGGGATTTTCTGTCCACACGGTTTCAGTCTATTGGGCTTGCTCATTATTATCAATTACACTCTCGTCTTGTTAGTTTAAACTAGGAGGGAGGACAATCTGTGAATGAGTATCTTGCTACCCTTCAGCCAATTTGGACTCAGCTCGACCAGGAAAAATTAGTCCTGACCATATCCGCCTCATAAAAGTCCTCATGGGTTTACGCCCAGAATATGAATCAGTTAGGGCTGCTCTATTACATCGCAACCCTCTGCCATTTGTCGATGCTGCCATTCAGGAAATTTTATTTGAAGAAAAAAGACTTGGCATTGTCTCTTCTCTGCCCTCTGATGTCGCTCTTGCAACCACCCATCCCCCACTTGCAAATGAGTCCATCTTCTGCAAAAATTGTAAACTTCATGGTCATAAATTTGCTAATTGTCCTACTATTGAGTGCAGATATTGTCACAAGCGAGGTCACATCCTGGAAAACTGTCCCACTCGTCCACCACGCCCTTCTGGTCACTCCAATAAACCCAAGTTTTCTCCTAAAACTGGTTCTCACCCTGTGGTTGCTGCTGCCACTCCATCTGATATCACTACACCTCCGAATTTTCAGTTAAATGATTTGCATGACTTACTGCAACAGGTGATCTCTTCCAACTCTACTGCTCTTGCAGTCACTCCAGGTACTTCTTGGCTTATTGATTCAACTTGTTGTAATCATATGACTTCTGACATTTCATTGTTAACCTCCCCTATTCCTGTTCAATCCCTTCCCCCAATTCATTCAGCTGATGGTAATCACATGTCTATTTCTCACATTGGCTCTGTTAATACACCCACCATAAATTTGTCAAACACATATCATGTTCCAAATCTCACATTCAACCTAGCATCTGTTGGCCAATTATGTGATCTCGAACTAACCATCATTTTTTCTTCTCATGGGTATCCAGTTCAGGATTCTCAGACGGGGCAAGTGATTGGTACGGGACAGAAGGTAGGACGATTATTTGAGCTCACATCTCTTCAACATTCTCCTATGTTCCCACTCATCTCAGCACCAGTCGTTGATAACACCATATATCAGTGGCATCTCCGTCTAGGTCATGCATCCTCTGATAAACTTTGTAACTTAGTTTCTACTGGCACTTTGAATAATGTCTCAAAGTTTAGTCCTTTTGACTGTTTAAATTGTAAACTTGCGAAACATCCTGCTTTATCATTTTCTAATTCTACTTCCTTATGTGACACTCCTTTTGGCCTTACTCATTCTGACATTTGGGGTCCTGCTCCATGTACTACTGTTAATGGTTATCGATATTTTGTCTTATTTATTGATGACTATTCTCGTTTTACTTGGATTTACTTTCGTAAACATCGTTCTTCGTTATATCAAATGTATATTGATTTTGCAAATATGGTTCACACACAATTCTCTACAATTAAAATCCTTCGCCCTGACAATACGATGGAATATAAAGACTCTCGCCTTCTTTCTTTCATTGCCAGCCAAGGCACTCTAATTCAATGCTCATGTCCTCATACCTCCCAGCAAAATGGAAGAGCAGAATGCAAACACCGTCACATTCTAGACTCTGTTCGCGCCCAACTTCTTTCTGCTTCCTGTCCTGAAAAACTTTGGGTAGAGGCTGCCCTTACCTCTGTCTATGTCATCAACCGCCTTCCTTCTCACGCATCCACAATGTTTCCCCTTTTTAACGACTATATGGTACTTCTCCCTCTTACTCTAATCTCAAGGTTTTTGGTTGTGCATGTTTTGTGTTATTACATCCTCATGAACATACCAAACTTGAACCACGGGCTTGTCTTTGTTGTTTCTTGGGTTACGGTACTGAACATAAAGGATTTCGTTGTTGGGATCCCATCTCTCAACGATTACGAATATCCCGCCATGTCACCTTTTGGGAACATCGTATGTTTTCTAGCCTTTCTTCATTTCATGCATCTCTATCTGGTCCTCACTTATTTTTCACTAATCCTTCTATTGACCTATTCCCTACTTCTGACCCACCACCTGACACTACACCTAGCTCTCTACCCATATCTGAGCTCACTCAATCCGATCCTATCTCTACGCTCTCGGATCTCTCATCTGCCTCTTGTGAGGAACCTGAATCTGCACCGGTCCGACGGTCTACTCGGGTAAGGGAATCTCCTCCTCATCTTAAAGATTATCATTGTTTTTCCACTATCATGTCTTTGGTTGAACCGTCCTCGTATAAGGAGGCCAATACTAACCCATTGTGGCAGCAAGCAATGAATGAAGAACTCCAAGCCTTAGAAAAGACTCATACTTGGGACTATGTTGACTTACCTCCTTGCAAGAAACCTATCGGCTGCAAGTGGATTTTTAAAATCAAAACACACTCTGATGGCTCTATTGAACGATACAAAGCACGACTTGTGGCCAAAGGTTATTCTCAGGAATATGGCATTGATTATGAAGAAACGTTTGCTCCTGTAGCTCGAATGACGTCTGTTCGTAGTCTTCTGGCTATAGCAGCTGCAAAACAATGGCCCCTCCTTCAGATGGATGTCAAAAATGCGTTCCTCAATGGAACACTATCTGAAGAAGTCTATATGAAACCACCACCCGGTAGTACTCCGCCACCTCAGAAAGTGTGTCTTCTCCGCCGTGCTCTCTACGGCCTCAAACAGGCTCCTCGAGCTTGGTTTGCAACATTCAGTTCCACTATTACCCAACTTGGGTTCTCCTCCAGCTCTTATGATTCGGCCTTATTTACTCGTCAGACATCTCGTGGTCTTGTTCTTCTTCTATTATATGTTGATGACATGATTATTACAGGTGATGATCCTCAAGCCATATCTGAATTACAATATTATCTGGTAAGCACTTTGAGATGAAGGACTTAGGAACACTCAACTATTTTTTGGGTCTTGAGATTTCATCCTCAGCTAATGGCTACTACTTATCTCAAGCCAAATATGCCTCTGATCTCCTCAGTCAATCTGGTATTACTGATTCTACCACATTATCAATGCCTCTAGATCCAAATGTACGGCTCACTCCTTTTGATGGTGTTCCTCTTAACAATCCCACTTTGTATCGACAACTTGTTGTCAGCCTAATTTACTTAATTGTGACCCGTCCAGATATTGCATATGCAGTTCACATTGTTAGTCAATTCATGGCTGCTCCTAGCACTATTCACTTCACTGTTGTTATTCATATTCTCCGCTATATTAAAGGCACTTTGGGTCATGGTCTACAGTTCTCCTCCAAGTCCTCTTAGGTTCTCTCTGGATTCTCTGATGCTGATTGGACAGGTGACCCTACTGATAGAAGATCCACCACTGGTTATTGCTTCTATTTAGGTGATGCTCTTATCTCCTGGGGTAGCAAGAAACAATCAGTTGTATCTCGTTCCAGCACAGAATCTGAATATCGTGCTCTAGCTGATGCCACTTCTAAACTATTATGGCTTACTGATATGGGAGCCCCACAAACATCATCCACTATTCTTCATTGTGATAACCGCAGTGCCATTCAGATTGCACACAATTATGTCTTCCATGAACGAACAAAGCATATTGAGAACGATTGTCACTTTGTTCGCCATCATCTTCAGAGCAACACTCTCTATCTCCAATCCATCTCCACCACTGATCTACCTGCATATATTTTCACCAATGCTCTCCATTCTCCTTGTTTCACTAAGCTTCTTTACAAACTCAAGGTGGTGTCGACTCTACCATCTTGAGTTTGAGGGAGGATATTACCGTAATTATGCTATAATTATGTGTGTATATATTTTTGTATTTATTTGATTGATACTTTCCTTATGTTGCATTTGTGTTGTCTATAATTATACTTGTAACTCTAAGATTAACAATAAGAAATTTATATATTCAATAAAAATCCATAATATATTTAGATTTATTAAGTCTATAAGTTAGTGTTAGTGGCAGCCAATGCAAACATCAGGTAACCCTGTCAATTTATTTTGTTAAGAAAATTGTTTCGTGTTGTCTGTGATTACATGAGAACGAATTGGAAAAAACAAAGAGAAATAACTTGAGAGAACAATTAAGAAAACAAAGAGATTAAAAATATAAAGTTTGACGTTTCCAACCAATTAAATTTCACTTTGTATCGCTTCAATTTCACATAAAGCTTGAATACGTTAATCTCTAAATGACTTTCTTATAAAATACAGCAAAATATATCAAAATTTCAAAATTTAGTAATATTTTGTAAATATTTTTAACAGTTTTATTATTTATAATAATTTTTCAAATATAAACTTACTCTACTCGTATAATTGTAATAATAATAAATAATTTTTAATTATTTAAACTTTTAGGCAGTACCATATGTTTACTAATATTCATTGACTTTAAAGAAAAATCCATGTATGTGAAGTAAGATTGTCGGCAAGCTTACAACTCAAATACGCATTATTTTTTTTAATCATGAATAGCTATGTAAATACATACTATTAAATTTACTTTTACTTTTACCTATAAACTTAAACTCTTAGATTATAAATAATTTAAGATGGATCAAAATAAATAAACTCATTTCTTTGACAAATTTGAATATTTTGAATCATATTCATGTTATCCCAATTTTATTTAGTTGACCATTCACTGTATATGTTGGAGATGAAAAATATTTATTGAATTGAGATTTTGTTTATTATTATCCACTGTCACGCATATGTGAGCTACTTTAAATGAAATTTTAATCTCCACTCGTATGGTTTTAATAATAATTGATATATTTATTTGGAATTATTATTGCTCGTTTGTCTGCATGTGACATTTAATAATCTTTTATTATATAAAGATCCATCACTCAATTAACCAAAAAAATCCGAATAATAATAGCATGTTAGGTATTGAATATATTTGGTTGGAATTGTGTATTCAATAAACAAATGTTCTCTTTATAAAGAAAAAGGAAAGAAATTTCCAACTAGACAAAACCTGTCAACTCAAATTGCCAATTTTTGAAAACCAAAAGTTTCTTTTAAAATAAATATTTTTTTTAAATTTTTTTAAAACAGCAAATTTTACCAAATATTTATGACCTATAACAAAAATTTTAAATACTATAACTGATAGTCACTGATATGCTATAATGATAGTAGTCTATCAATGACAAACATTGATAGAATCCAAAATTTTGCTATAGCTCGTAAATATTTTAATTTATTTTTCTATTTTTAAAAATGTCATTTTTCGTAAATAATGTATCAACGGTGAAAAAACATGAGTGGGATCTATTTAAGGACACAATGTCAAGCATGATGTCATAGATAATATATTCGACAAGATATCGTTATGAAAGCAAGCAGATGGATAATGACACAAAAATTCATAACCTAGTTCAGTGCATAATTACCTACGTCTTGGATGCAGTGTTTCTAGTGGAATGAAACTTCACTATATAAAGAGTTTAGCAATTACAATTAAAGTACTTATTTGACGACTCCCACTTTAGTGCTCTTGTATAACTTGCTCTACAATGTTTTAACTTATGTTCCTCTATGTTTGAGCTCCTCTTACTTCTCCAAAATTGTTTCTTCAAATTATGTATGAGATCCCCTCAATATAATATGCTTAGGCTTCCCCTAAGAGTGAGATCCCCTCATGTTTACCATATTAGGCTCACCCAAAATACTCTAGAAAAATAAACTCCTTTCAAGTTCTACCAATGACTACCACATCATAAAGTCTCAGCAAAGTACAAGGTTTTTATTGCCTCTTTTGAAATCTACAATGGCTACCAAAATCTCATGAACCTCAACAAGGAACACATCAACACTTAACCAACAATACATAAAGCATAAGACTTAGTCTAAGCTCAAAAAGTTCAATGTGCACACACTTTCTCATGAGATTGCTAACTCTAAAAAAGATTAATAATACAATATAAATATGACTAACTTTTGAAATATAATTTTTTTTGGAGAGAATAAATATTATTTGCAGAAGAATAATGGCTGAGGATATGCATAAGAATAATGGCTTCAAGAATCTTCAAATCAATATTTCATATATGGAAAGAATATTTTGTTGAAGCAAGGACTCTAATATTCTCGGTAATGTCGTTGATATGTTGTTCAACATATTGTTCAAATTTTGACTTTAATAAAATCAGGCACAACCAATGCAGTAACAAAATTGTATTGTATATTATTTTTATAACCAACTTAAATTGTATAGTATTATATAATACGTTGATTCTGTAGGCCTGCAATTTTGTTCATAGTTCCAGTTGTTTCAGTTATGGCAAAAAAAAAAAGAATTTTGGAAGGAAATGTTGTGTTCTCTCACAAGATTTTATTCAGGATATATAATATTTTATTCTGAATGTTATTTTTTGTGTAAAGTCTTGTTGATATTTTTTTGGCTATTTAACCCTAGTTCGTTCACTGTGTTTGGTGTGTAATCGAGAAAAGCAGAAAATCTAAAGCATTTACATTCCCGGCTTTTGTTTCAAGAAAAGTTACTGTGATAGCTTGATCATAGTTATTCCGATTAAGCAGCTCGTGTAACTTTTGCAACCTGTAAGTTATGTGTTGATAATATATTAAGCTGCACATTGTCTTTAAAGTAGAAGAAAAACATTCGTAATTCGTCTAGTTCTGAAGTGTTAAGATTCGATCAGTCGAAGGTCATTAGTTTAGGGGGAGACTCCATTGACTAACCTTTTGTCAGATGATAAGATTGTAGTTTGATTAAGATTGAAGATTTTGTTTGTTAGAATCTAACTTTGACATACACTGATATTTGAGTTTGTATCACGTTACTAGTACTGAGTGTTTAAGTTGACGAAAATCTCTGTACTAGAATTATAATATGTTGATTATGATTAAAAGTTATCAAAGTAATAAAATATCTGATCATGGGTCAAGAACCCCAAGATATAGATGTTGAGTCATCGAACTAGGTTAACAACGTTGCGAGTTTTGACTGTTTCTACTTTATTTTGAATATTATTTTTTTTGCTTTTACTTTTCTTCCTTTTGTGTAAAGTCTTGTTGTTGTTTTTTTCGCTATTTAACCCCATTTTGTTCATCGTGTTTGGTGTGCTTAATTGAGAAAAGCAGAAAATCTAAAGTATTTACATTTCGACTTTTGTTTCAAGAAAAGTTGTTGTGATAGCTTAATCATAGTTATTTCGATTAAGCAGCTCGTGTAACTTTTGCAACCTGTAAGTTATCTATTGATAATGTATTAAGCTGCTCGTTGTCTTTAAAGTAGAAGAAAACCCTTCGTAACCAGTCTAGATCTGAAGTGTTAAGATTCGATCAGTCGAAGGTCATTAGTTCAAGGGGAGACTCCATTGACTAACCTTCTGTCGGATGATAAGATTGTAGTTTGATTAGGATTGAAGATTTTGAATCTAACTTTGACATACATTGATATTTGAGTTTGTATCACATTACTAATACTGAGTATTTAAGTTGACGAAAATTTTTGTACTAGAATTATAATAGGTTGATTATGATTAAAAGTTATCAAAGTAATAAAATATTTGATCATGGGTCAAGGATCCTCCAAATGCAGATGCTGAGTTATCAAACTAAGTTAACAACATTGCGAGTTCTGACGATTTCTACTTTATGTTCTTCTTCTTGTTAATTCAGTCGTTTAACTACTGATACTAAAAGTCGTTTACTTAATTTATTCTCTGGTTAATTTTTACATAATATATCTCCAATAAAAAAGAATGTGCCATATTATAATATTTTAATGACATCTTTATCTCAATGGAATCGTTAAAAGTAAAATATGTACAAATTAGACAAAATCAATGTTCTTCATAAGACATTTTTAATGCATTTTAACAACATTCCAATAATATTGAGAATTAATGATAGTTGTGTGATCCAACATATTTTGTCGTTCAAATTCAAGAGAAAATATTTTAACTCAATCCACTACTACAAAACTGACAATACTTGACGTCTGCAATTTTGATATTCTTGACAATTTTAATAAAAAATTGTCAAGTAGAAAAAGAAAGTTAAGAATAACCAAAAGTGAAAAATGCATAATTTTTTATTTTTTTTATTTTCAACACTTGACAGATTAAAAACGTCAAGATTAATTTTAATTACATTACATTTTTTAATTGTCAAGTAATATATGTTTTCTCCATTTTCTAAAAACAAAACTTTTTCCTCCTTTTTTTTTGCTCAAATTTCCCATTTTTATTCAATTTGTAAAATAAAAAATTTCCCTCTTTTTTTCCCGAAATTTTCTTTTTTCCCCCCAAATTCTAAAAAAGCCCTAGTTCCCCTCCCCTTCCCCCAATTTTTTCCTTATCCTTTCTCCCATCGACATTTCTTCATCTTTTTCGCAAACTTCACCGAATGAAAGTTCCACAATTTCTTCCCCTTCTTTGCACGAATCTCCCACCACTACTACAAAATCCCTCTCATTCGACACTTCCTCTCTCCCAGTTCTCTCATCTCCATCATCATAGTTTACATGTATCGATCGACCTGATTCTCCCTTTTTTGCCTTTAGAAATGTCGAGCGCGAAATCTTTAGCTAAATAGGTTTTGCTCCCTCTTTTGTTGTTTGCCCATGTTATTATTGTTGCCCTTCTTCTAAATATGTTAGTTTATTGTTAAATGGATCTAGTATACATGAAATCAGTTGTTGTCAAAACAAGATTATCAGTGTGTTTGTTTTCATTCTAGAGCTTTTTAGGTTTTCAGTTTTCTATTTGTTCATTTCTGGAATTTTAATTAAATCCCTAATGTTGTCCTTTCGATTCCTTTGCCTTTGCTTTTTCGTCGAGCTACAAAGCCCCAAAACTGCCATTGCCCACAACGTGTTCGACAAAATGCGTAAACGAAGAAAATCACAAATCCTTTCTTATAGTCAGTGCTCACACTTGGATTTAGATGTGGCCATTCCTTCTTCCAAAAAAATTTCTCACGTCCATTTGTGGACTTTGTCTTTATTTGTTGCTAATCAGTTGTAATATTTGACTAGTTTTCTTCGGTTTTATAGAAGGCAAATTAAATGCTTGATGATGAGATTAGATAATGGCGGAACGGAATTAGAGGTCCACTAATAATCATGTTATGAACTTAAAAGATTGGACGTGTTTTATTAATTCAATTTTAATTAACAAATCTACTACAGTTTCATGGTCTTGTTTATACAATTCAAGACCCCTCCCCCTCTTTATTTGTCTTTTGTGATTTATTCATTGGTATTTTTTGTGTTGCTTCCTAAATTATATTTCGTAGATGTGTTCATAAATTATTTGCATACTCGTAAATTTTTATACGGGTTGTTTACTTTTTAATCATCTTACTTCTTTGTTTCAAAATTGTAATGGTATGTTTTTATGTTTTTTTAATCTTACAGATTTAAGAAGATATATAGTTTCATATACGAGAAAAATCTTTCGGTTGAAAAAGGGGTCAATACTTTTCCTTTTCCTTGATAGTTCCCTTTAGTAATATCCATTGAAGTCCTTTTTTATTGTATGAATTGATTAGACTCCTTTGTTGAGGTTGGGGATTGTTTGTATTCTTGTAAGTCCATGTTTAGTTTTTATTTCTCTTAATGAATGTGGGTAAGTAGAAATCTTGGGTTATTCTAGAGAGAAGTGGAAGGGGATTCATAACATTGTTCATTTGAGTCAGTATCAGTCTACCAGACTTCAATTCATGAATAGTTTCTCATGTCAAGTGTCAAGAAGATATTGTTTTTGAAGTTGACTAATTGGTGAATTTCTTACTTGAAAGTTGATACATACTTCGGCCTATTGATGTTCTCCTAGTATATTAATTATAATTGATTATGTACATGAACTTTTGTTTCTCTGGTCATTTTTCTTCTCTTTTAAAATGGATCTAGCTAACAAGTTGCTTACCTCATGTCATAGACCATAATGAAGATGCTATTTTCCAAATACACAAGCTATAAATCTATGTGGTTGATTCAAGTGATGTATTAAAACCAATAACCTTTAGGTTCTTTTTTTGTCTCTTTTTTTATGGATTTTTTAAAATCAATTTTAGATGCATATGATTATGCTACTATCAACCTGACAGTGACCTCTCTTGTTTAACCAACTTTTAAAATATTTAGTTGAGATTCTACATTTTATGGAGAAAAGGAACAAAGCAATCAAATAGGAGAAGAATGATCATAAGTTTGAGGGCTCAAGCTGAAAGAATAAAATCTCCTGAAATGAAAGTTAAGAGAAACTAGTGGAGGGTCAAGGTCTAAGACAAAATACACTTAATTATAAAAGTTAAAACTATCTTCGAAGGTTACAAAGAGAGTCTGATAGAAGTAGAATTCCAATAGAACGAGAATGATATTGAAACGTGAAAGAGAATAGTTACAAGATAACTTTAAGCATTCAAGGGACTTGGAAGGGTCATTTCCTTGATGAGTCGAAAACGATATATGAGCAATTATCTACTTTCAATCGTTAGCACTCGCCCTATTAATTCCCCCAACAATATATTCTAATAATATTCCTTACTAATATTGTTGCATTCCTAATGAAGAAGAGATGCTATCAATAGCTTTTCAACCATAGGATCACAAAAGGAATGATCTTGATTTATTACCCAAGGGAAGTCTTAAGTAGGTCACAGGCAACATAGGAACTCACTACCTACACCATATGTCTCCATCTCTCAAGCTTGACTGGCTTTCTACAGATTAATTGTAAATGAGTAAGATGGATGATTTTTTCTCTCCCAGTAAGCTATCCTTCTACATAACAAGTCAGTGTTACTTTAGTTTTTATTGCAGCAGTTTGCTGTTTTGATACATAAGGTTTTCAGAAAAATTCATTTGGTTCTCAAACCACTTTTCCACTCTCTCTAACTTCTTTTGTCTTATGTTTAAATTTATCTTACATTAATATGTAACTAGGACAACTATGATTTCTCTCATAATATGCACTTGTATTGAATTGCTTGATTGCTCTTGTATTTAGCCATCAGCAAAATGGAAAAGAACTTAATTGCTTGCTAATGCATTTGCTTGATCGCGTTAATTGTTTTTGATATCCCAAGGGTTGTCTCTTTATTTCCTGCCATGCTTGTGCTGCAACTTTGCTTTTACAAGATTGATAATGGGAAGGAGTATTATCCTTACACCACCAAGGAAAAAATCCCACATTGAGTAGCTTTAGCGAACTTTGCAACAATTGGAGGAGACTTTACTTTTGGGTATTATTCCTTGTTGCTTTGGATGTTTCTTTAGCTTGTTTTTATTTTGATCACTAGAAGAAATCTGACCTTTAATGTCAGGTGAAAAAAATGAAAAATGGACTTTAATGTCGTTTTTCAAAGGCGAATGTTTGATGTCGGTTTAAAACCAACATTAAAGAGACAACTTTAATGTCAGTTTAAAACCGACATTAAATATCCTCCTTTTAAAAAACGACTTTAAAGCCCATTTTTAATATTTTTTTATGTTGTTAAAAATTAAAGTCTATTTTTAATATTTTTTGTTTTGTAAAAAGTTAAAGTCCATTTTTAATATATTTTATTTTGTAAAAAGTTAAAGTTCATTTTTAATATTTTTTATTTTGTAAAAAGTTTTGTATCTCTCATACTTTACTCTTTTCTCTCCAACCCACACTGTTTTCAATTTATTTGCTTCTCTTCTCAATCTCATCTCAACCCTAGTTCTATTCCCCTGAATAGCCCCAGCACGAGAATCCATTAAGCCAGTCCCTTATGCCAAATCGTCATCGTGCCCAGTCGTTGTCGTGCTTCTGTGGTGAGTCGGCCAGCCTTTTCGTCGTCGAACCGCCACATGCCGAGCCGTTATGCTCCCCACCTCCGTCAGGTAAGTTATTTCTTTTCCATATACCATCTCATTTTACTCCCCATCTTCATCTTCTTCATTTGCCATTTTCAAGCTCAACCAAAATCCTCTTCTCTCATCTTGTTTCTACACCGCGTTTAACCCTCAAAAGAAGACCCGCTTCCACCACTCGAGCACTTCTCTCAGTTCTGAAGGATTTTCATGAGCGACGAGCTCTCAAAGTATAAATGCATTATAAATCTGGATGAAGGTAACAACTATTTGCACACAAACTTTGAATATGTGGATTGATTATAAGAACAACTTTTATTATTTTTGAATGACTTGAAATGTTTGTTTGTTTTTTTTATACACTGTAGGAAGCAAGAGTACTTAAAGCCGTGAAACTAAATTCTCCTTAACCTAGGGAGCTGGACATTGATTCAAGAGCTTTTCCAGAGCTGGACATTGTTTCTTTTATTTTTTTTGTTAGAGATGTATTATCTCTATCGATTTGGGTAATGGATACCTAGATCATGCAACACTAAACATGAAGTTCCTTTTATTCTGTCTAATATTATGTATAGAGAAGAGGATTTTGTTTGATTTTAAGAGATCTGAATACCTAGATTTTTTATGAATTACCTTTGTTAGCTACAAACAAAAATTGGATTTAGGAATTGAAGGGGAAGTGCAGTTGCAAGTTAACCTCTTTAAAGTCTACACTTAATATATGGCTTTCTTTCATTGAGTAGTGTTAAGAAGTTGTAACAGTCAAGTTGGTTTTTTTTTACTTTGCATGTTTTACATTTTTTTTTTTTTGTATAGGTGAATCTTATACTATTTCTTGGATAATATTTCTCAAGGTTAAACATAGGGAATGGAAAGCTTAAAGTGAATCTCAATTTGTTGCAGACAAGGTGTTTGAAAGAATGTCGCAATGATATACGAAATATGTAAAACTAAGTGATTGAGATAGTTTTGATTTCACATTGTTTTCGTTGACACTAATATTAGAATTCATTCTTCTAACAAAGAATTAGCATGTTTGTTTTGATTTTTCAGAAGCAACTTAATGTCTTCATGCATAGAGACAACAAGTTTTTTTGTTTTGTCATTGTTGAGGTTTATTAAGTTTCAGGTGGAAGGTTTACTGAGTTTGACAGCAACCTGAGATTTACTACCCATTGCAATAGTGAGATTTTTTTTATATTAATTATTTTCGTATTCAAGTTGTGAGTGATATTTATAGACATGAATGTTATTATTAGTATTATTTTTTTGTAATGTAAATTGGAAAGAAGTTTTCTTCTTTTTTAGTGTTTGGCTACCATTGAGCTTTCAAAGTTTATTTTCTCTAGTCAATTATTACATATCCATAATAGTAATGATTTGTTTGTTTGAATGCTTGATGGTGAGATTGATTTTGCTATTAGGATAAGCTAAGGTTCTTCTAGAGGTTATGTCCTTATGTACATAATAGATCATTTCAAACATATGTCATTGTTTGTTTTCTTTGCTTGAGATACTCCTTGACTTTCATGGTATTTTGCTTGAACTTTTCCATTAACAGTTTTACAAAATAATTTATGGGGAAAAATGTATTTTTCTGTGTCTATAGGAGTTATCAGGGAGGTTATTGTTTTTAGATCAACTGAGATCCTTTAGGAGCTCAAATACAGAAAATGTGAAGTCAAATTGAGAAGTTGCAAGCTGAAGTTTTGTTCTACAAGGTTTGATGCAATCTTTTTCTTTCTTAAATTTGCTTGCTAAAAAAAATGCATTTGTCGATGGAGCAAATGTTGGCCTCTATCAACAGAATTGAAAGATACATTCAGGTTTATTTTTTGTCTGCATCTTTTTTTATTTCTTGATTGTTTGACGGATGTGGATTAGGGCGAAGTGGAGTGGAGTTGATGTTCTTGAACATTTGGGGATGGATTTTTTATGTGTTGAATGATGGGTTTTTTTAGGTTTTTTTTTTTAACTAGGTGTTTTGATGATTGTAGAAATTTTAGAGAAAGAAGTGGAATTTGAATTTGAATTATCTTTTAAAATACTGTGTTATAAGGATATGTACATTTTGATAATTTGGATATAATGCAAGAATGAGAATTACACTACTGAAACTTGGATTTGGAGCAACACATTCACATTGTGTAGATCCTTTGATTTACCCTCTTTTTCTTCTGCATTCTTGGAGACCAACCACCTATAATGTTTTCTTCATTTCTTCAGGTGTTATGTATTCATAATTGGTTAAATTGCCAATTAGTAATTAGAGTGTGCACATATTCTTTTTCATTTTAGAACCAGTTACATTAATCTTTTTCACTAGGAATCATGTACCAATGCATTGGAGAAATATGGTGTTGGTTCATGTGGTCCTTGTGGGTTTTATGGGACAACAGTAATCTTTTTTTATTGTTATCATATGTTGTTTTTATTAGGTAATTAGTCATTTGTCTTGTACTGTCATTAATGATTCTTGTTTGGTCACCTTTATAGTATGATATGGTTTCACTACAAGAAAAATGGTCTACGACGACAGTTATTTACTGTTGTGAACTAAATTCGCTACAGTTATTTTCAGTCATAGAATCGGGAGTCATGGAAAGTTCTTCCATGACAGTTTCCAAAAACTGTCGCAATAAGTTATTTCATGACATGAAATAAATATTGTTAATCAGCATTCTACGACATTAAATAACTGTCATATTTTATTTTATGACAACAAATAACTATCATCATTTGTGTATTAACGACAGTTAAATAAATGTCGCGAATTCGTTTATTGTGACATTTTTTAAATTTCACGGATATGTCAACCGCGACAGTTTTTTTTAATGTCATTGTTCCTGTTATTGACGACATTTATTTCCTGTCCAATTTAGGGTATTCATGACAGTTTGTTTAAAAATTAAATGTCATTGTTTCATTATTGACGATATTTTTTTCCAGTCAAATATTGTGCAATCGTGACAGTTTTTCGATAAAGTTAAATGTCATTGTTTTGCTATTGACGACATTTTTTTGCTGTCAAATATATGGAAATTGTGACAATTCTTTTTTTTTTAAAATTGTCATTGTTGACGACATTTATTTCCTGTTGCAAATTACTCAATTTACTACAGTTTTTTCTTGTTCTCTTTTGCCGCTCCACCATTACACGAACCATTTGAATGACAATAATGTAGCTGAGAATGACAATTTTGAATTTATAATATTGACACCCATATAGAAAAAAATAGCCAGCACTTTAATATATATACGCTATAAGACAATTTATAATATTCGTACATTTCCAATCAAGTTCCAACAATTTACAAGTACGGAATCCCAGCCCTTAATCAAAAAATATTTTAAATAGCATCAGAATACATATAACAAGATTTTCTGTAGAAGCATAAACGACCAACCGAGAATGTTCCTCTCTGAAAATGTTCTTTGAAAGAAAACTCTTGAAGTTGTCGACTCCAGTTGAACCTACAAAGACAACATGAATATAAGCATCCATCACAGGACAAGAGAGTACAACTCTTATAGAAAATTTCAACATTGAGCATTACCTATCACTACATGCGTCAATAAGAGAAACAACTACGTAGCAGAGCACACATGTAGAATAACAGCGTCACCTTAACATCCACTTGGTCTACAATATTGGAACTTTTTACAAATTACAACTCTTGTATCATTACTCTTTAGCAAATTTAGCTGGATATAAATAAGTAATCTACAAAGAAATTATTGAATAAGTAATCATAAGTAATAATAGAGATGAATGAAACTTAAGAATCCATTAGTAGTTCACTGTCAATAAGGTTGGAAGAAACGTTATCTAACAAGAACTGAAAAGTTTCCATCTTAAGGAGTCAAACACTTTCAAATTTACAAATATTAGAAAGAAAACAGTTTTCATGTGCAATCCACTTCAGTTAACGAAGCCAAGAGGCATTAAGGTACTAGAAAAATGGAACTAGAACAACTTGTATCATTTATGGCTTGACAGAAATTAAAAGTCTCTTAGTTTCTTATCCAAAAAAAGCTCTACCAATGAGTACAGACATAAAACCCATGACAATTTACACAAGTGGCAATTTAGCAATAGCAATAAGTACAGACATAACACCCATTGCAATTTACATAAGTAGCAATTTAGCAATAGCCAACCTGTACAAGCATACTATCCACGATAAAAAAAAAATGTATCTATTACTCTTAATCCTCTAATATGAACGACATTAACTAAGAAGGGGCCATTGAAGTTAGATGAAATAGAAATCTAACCAATAACCTTAAAATTACAAGCCATCAGTTTAGTCTTTTAGGACACACAAAAAAGCTAGACCTTACAACAAAAAAGCTAAGACAATATACCTAAGAACATTCCTAGTCCTTAAAGTTCAACCATTTGTATTAGGCAATCATAGAATATCAGTAGACTGAAACTTTCAGGTAACTAACATAAACTTAAGTTTTTTATTTAATGATTTTTTTTTTTTTTTGGTTTGTTCTTCCACTTTTTGTAGAAGAGATAACTTCATTACCCAAAGAGCTTTTTGAGATGCATTTGTATTTTTCAAAATTTTAATGCTTTGCTTTTCATTTCAATGGTGTATTTATGAAGAAATTACTTTATTGTAATCTTATAATTACTTTTTGTATGAAGGAATGTATTGGACAGAACTTTGCAGTTATCGATGTAATTTCTTTACTACCTTCCACTTCTAAAAAACTTGAGCCATAAAACTTATGTGTTAATTGGAGCTCATAACATGCACCATTCCAAATTCATGAAGCTCTCCCTTGCTCTGTAGCGATAATTCAACTTGTTATTTGAAATGCTTCTTAGATGAAATGGTAAAAAAAACAACAACAACATGAATTTCTTGTGCTGGATTTGTATTTGGACAGATAATTCATGAGCGTGATTTAGAAAAACTTCTGTATTTGTAGTTGAACATTTTTTAAGTATATATTTTGCTATTCCGTGATATCTTTTGTTATAATTTTGATTTTTTCCCTCGTTTTATTTTACTTCTTGTGTGCACTAATTAGTCCACTGATCCTTCCAGGTTGCAAAATATGAAATTGGTTCTGATTTGCCTTACAAAATGGCTATTCATCCAGCTGGAGTTGGAATTATTTGTTCTCTACCAAAAAGTTGCAGGTATTACCTTTTCCTTTGTTAACTCCACAACAATCAATATGAACTGTTAATGAGGATCATAGTTCTTTCATTTTGTAACTATTTTTTTAATAATCTAATGTCGATTTGACCGATGGAACTGAAGTAGCTTATTTTGCTAGGGGTCAAGTAGTTAAGGCAGATCATGCGTGCTTATCTGTGTAACTAATCACTTATTACTTCAAATTATTAACGTGTATAATGATTTATTTCTTCCCTTCATATACAAAAATTGCTCCAGGGTCATAAGAAGGGATCTAGAATTTTGTGTTGCTGCTGCAATTGTGTGGTAGAGCCTTTGAACTTCTTATATCCAGATTCTTGAGTGGTATTGTGAACACTTTCTTTCTAAATTTGGAATCTCTCTTTGGAAAGGGATTTGACAGCCTGTAGAGAATGATGCAAATGTTTGGTTTTGGCATGGACCCAACGAAGGTAAATATTGTTAGTTTTTACTGTATGGTATTTTGAACTTCTATCTTAATTTGTAGTCTGTCACATCAGGTTGTTTAGAGTTTTATATTCATTATTTTTAACTCTTTCGAACTTATGCATAAATTCGTACATGAAAGTTTGTATTAGGAGTTCAAATCAATTTACATGGTTGAAAAGATTTTATCTTATGCATATATATACATATAGGTACACACACATATATATTGTCAATTATTGTGCATATTCCTTTGATTTAAAAACCTATCTTTCCATTTTGATTTGAATTATTGTGCATTGATGTTTCTTGTTTCTTAAATTTGATTGTTTATGGTGGATGTCAACTTATATTGATGCCTTTCACAGGGAGCAAGAACTAAACGATCGACTGTAGTAGAAGAAAATGACTACGAGTACAATTAGTCAGGCCCTCATATTTGTGACATGATCTTGAAGTTGATCATTTATGGAGCTTATTACTCTCAATGTTTTTCTTTTGTTGGAAAGGATTATGGATGTAATAGTTAACTTTTCTCACTTTCTTTGTATTTCGAGCAATTTGTATATGTAAATGTACACAATATTAAGATTTCATTTTGTATATATACAAGTAAAAGAGAAATATTATAGTTTCTAAAACATTGTTGGTATAACGTCGGTTTTTAAGTATTTGGCGCCATAAAAAATGGAGAATAAATATACAAAAATTTAATAAAAATAAATTTGAAAAACCGAACCCATAAACAAGGCTTTGATGTCGTTTTAAAAACGAAATTAAATGCCTCTTTAATGGTTTATAACCTACATTAAAATCCTCATTAATGTCGATTTTAAAACGACATCAAAGGCGAACCAACACTAAAGATCTTCAATAACACCATACAAAATGTCGGTTTAAACCCACATTAAAGACCAGATTTCTTCTAATGGATGTTTAATTTGGGTCTCTTCTACCCGTTTCAAATTTGTGGCTAGGTTCTATATATTTTTGGATATCACTTTCTATCTCAATGATGAAAAGAATATCATTCTTATAAAATAAATGTTTCTTCTACTGGTTGTCGAGTCAAAAATTGGGAGTTATGATGTGGAAGTATCTTCTTTGTGGCATGGAATAAAAGAGCTAAAGGAAAGTTCGGAAACCACAAATGCAAGGGCTCAATTGTTTTAGAAAGAAGCAAAAATTTTGCAACAAGAAAATGTTCATATTGTAGCTTAGACATGTATATTTTGTTGATATGGTACACCTTTGGGCTGCACATATATTTTGTTTATATTAGACATAGATGGAAAGTTTGGGTTGTTGTTAGAACTTTGGGCTATTGTAATTAAGTATATAAAATAATGACCAACTATATGTATGGTTCATTGATATATGCAATTTGTTAAAGTTATTAGTTCTTTGATGGAAATTCTGGGTTGTTTCAATTGTTTAATTAATATACGTAGTTTATCAACTTTGTGTAATTTTAAAGGCTCTACTTATATGTGGGTGAATGAACTTCAAAACAGGTGCAATATAATTATATTGTTGGGCCTAAAAGTGTAATTTTGGTTTGGGCCTCTATTTAGTGCAGGATGAAAGAAAGCTTGGAGGAGAAGGAGAAACGTAGGTATACTTTCAGCCGTACACGCGTGAAGAAGGGAAATTATTATTTCGGCATGTTGCAGAAAAGAAAAGAAAAGAAAAATAGGAAAAGAAAGGGGAAATAGGGAAATGTAATTACCTTTCTTTGTTCTTCTTCTTCCTCTACGTTTTCTCTCTGTTTCAAACCCTAATGAAAATTATTTGTGGCTTTGTTGAGTAGAATGATTACAGAGGTATGAAGAATGGAGAGTAGAGAAGAGATGCAACACAGTTTTTACGTGGTTCGGCAAATAGAAGCCTACATCCACGGGGAAGGATCTCCTTTTCCTTATTGAAGATGAGTTACAAATTCACTTTTTTTCTCTCTTTCTCTCTTTTACATGGAAGTATGAATATGTCTAAAAACTACTTATTTGATAGAGAACACCTTTGTATATTTTAGGTGTTTTACATTAGCAAGGTTGTTGGAGAAAAATAAAGGAATGAAAAAAATATATGAGTTGGAATGCATTTCTTTTAACAATCTCCACCTTGAATCCAACTTAAGAAAACTTTTAGATCCTTCCACTTAATCTTTGTCTTCTGATCTATCCTTTTTCAGGTAGGTCAAAACCTATCAGTTCGAAGCACTTCTGGAGCTTCAATGTTGAGACCGGCTTAGTGAGCATATCAGCGGTGTTCTTAGAGGTATGAACTTTCAATACTTGAATTTCTCCAGCTTCAATTTTTTCTCGTATGAAGTGATATTTTATGTCTATGTGCTTTGTTCTGCTGTGGTATTGAGGATGTTTAGATAGGTGAATGGCACTTTGGTTGTCACAGAAGATTTTAACAATCAACTGTTTGATTCCAAAGTCCTTCATCAATCCTTTAAGCCATAATCCCTCTTTCACACCTTCTGATAATGCAATATATTATGCTTCTGTATTTGAGAGAGCAACAATAGATTGTAAGGTTGCTTTCCAACTTATTAGATTAGGACCGTAGAGCAAAACGTAACCGGTTAGGCTTCTCCTTTTATCACTGTCACTAGCAAAGTCTGAGTCTATATATCCTATTAGTTCTAGTTCTGTCTCAGTGGTCTTTTGGTAGTTCAATCTACCATTCTTTGACCAAATTAGGTATCTGATTATCCACTTAGTAGCTTCCCAGTGTCTTCTTCCAAGATTAGCCATATATCTACTGACTAGGCTTGCTGAATAGGATAGATCAGGTCTTGTAGAGATCATTAGGTACATTAAACTTCCCACTGCTTGACTGTAAGGAACATTTTCCATTTGTAGCTTGTGTTCTATATCAGTTTCACTAGGGGAATTCACAGCTGATAGCTTAAAATGATGAGCAATAGGGAGAGTAACAAGTCTAGCATTAGTGAGGTTGAATCTTCTTATCACCTTTTCACAGTAGGATGTTTGGTTTATGCTTAGTGTAGATTGGTCTCTATCTCTAGTGATGTCTATACCTAGGATCTTCTTAGATTCCCCTAAGTCCTTCATGTCAAATTCTTTACTTAGAAGATTTTTGACATGTACTAAGTCTTCTTTAGAGCTTTCTGCAAGGGGAATATCATCCACATAGAGTAGCAAGTAGACCTTGTCCTTGTAGGTTGTTGTGTTTATATAAACACACATATCATAGGAACTTCTTTGAAAACCTAAACTAGCAATAAAATCATCAAATCTTCTATACCAACATCTAGGAGATTGTTTCAACCCATATATAGACTTCTTTAGTAAACAGTAGAGGTCTTCCTTACCTTGAACCTCATAACCCTTAGGTTGAACCATATAGATTGTCTCTTCTAGATAGCCATGGAGAAAAGTTGTTTTTACATCAAGTTGATTCAATTCTAGATTGTTTTGGACAACTAGGGATAGGAGAAGTCTAATAGAAGTCTATTTAACAACATAGAAATTTTTTTTAGAATAGTCTATACCTTCTCTTTGTGTGAAGCCCTTTGCTACCAGCCTTGCCTTGTACCTTGGTTGTGAGTTTTTAGTAATTCCTTCTTTGAGTTTGAAAATCCACTTAGATGCTATTGGTTTGCATCCTTTAGGTAGAGAAGCTAGTGTCCAAGTATCATTCACATTTAGTGAATTTATTTCTTCATTCATAGCTTCAATCCATTGTCTTGCATTGCTACTGTTCACAGCTTCCTCAAAGGAACTTGGTTCTAAATCATTAGGAATTACACAGCATTTACAACAAAACTTATGTAATTAGATTCAGCATACCTGGCTGGAGGGACAATTACCCTTTTTTGGCTGTCTCTTGCTAGGGAATATTGGTTCAAGTCAGGTTGTTCTTCAAGCATTTCAGCTTGTTCTTCACTTAAGTTCTCCACTTGTTCTTGTTCAGTAGTTGTAGGTTCCTCAGTAGGTTGAACACTTTTTCCTATATTCTCCACCTCAATCTGAGTAGTATAGGATTGTGTATCATCAGAGTTCCCTTCAGTGCTGCTTTTCCTTTGCATAAACATTTTTTATTCTCTAAAAAAAACATCCCTACTGATTATAAACCTCTTGTTAGTAGGATGCCACAGCTTGAAACCTTTTACCCCTTCTGTGAATCCAACAAACATACACTTAGCAGCTCTTGCCTTTAGTTTCCCTTTATTTTGGTGGACATAATCTACACATCCAAACACCTTAAGGTCATTTAGACTTGTTGGGTGTTTGGACCATTTCTCCTCAGGTGTTAGGAATCCCAAGGAGGTGTGAGAACTTCTATTCAATGTGTACACACCATAGGCAACAGCTTCAGCCCAAAACTTTTCTTCTAGAATGACATCTGATAATAGGCATCTTACCCTTTCCATTATAGTTCTGTTGAGTCTTTCTGCCACTCCATTTTGTTGAGGTGTGTATGTCACAGTTTTGTGTCTTGTGATTCCACTTTCCCTGCAAAAACTATTAAACACTTCTCCACAAAACTCCAAACCATTGTCAGTTCTAAGATATTTAACCTTTTTATCAGTTTGTTTTTCTATCATTAGTTTCCATTCTTTAATTTTTTCAAAAACTTGATCTTTAATTTTTAAGAAATAAATACAACTTTTTCTAGAAAAGTCATTAGTAAAGGATAGAAAATACCTTGAGCCACTTAGGCTTGGAGTGGATGCTGGACCCCATATATCAGAATGGATGTAGTCTAGGATTCTTTTTGTTGTGTGCTGTGCTTTGGTGAAGCTTTGTTTTCTTGCTTTGTCTAGTACACAATGTTCACAAAAGGATAGTTTGCTGCATATGTCTTGAGGCAGAATGCCCTATTTAGATAGAGCCTCAAATCCCTTCTGACTAATATGAGACAATCTTTTATGCCAAAGATCAACTTCTGTTAGGTTTAGAGATAAAACTGTATTTGCCTCCTCTATCATTTGTACTCCTTTTATTATGAACAAATCATTTACCTTTTCCCCAACCAAGACTAACTTGGATCCCATAAAGACTTGGAAAACTCCACCTTTCCCTTTGTATTCACACCCTAGAGAGTCTAACATTCCTAGGGAGATTAAATTTCTTTTAAGGTGAGGAAAATGTCTTACATTTCTAAGGCGTTTTACAGTCCTATCTTTTAGTTTCATGGTAACTGATCAAATTCCAGCAATGTTACATTCATTATTATTCCCCATGAACACAGATTCTCCACTGATCTCTCTGTAGGTATTGAACCATGCTCTAAAAGGTGTCATATGGTAGGTGCATCCTGAGTCTAGGACCCAATCATGTTTTCCTAGGGGGTTGACATGGTTGGCTTGGTCTAAGGTTGATGCCAATGCATCTGTGTAGGTAAAAGAGCTTTCTACTATAGAGGCTTCTGGTTGTTTCCCTTTAGAATCTTTTTCTTTTTCTTGATTCTTTCTCTTAAGGAAAAAACATTCTTGGATGAGTTGTCCCTTCTTTTTACAGTATTTACATTTCTTTTTCAGTTTAGCTTTCTTATCTTCATTAGAAAAAGGTTTGTTACTGTTTTTTCCTTGATTGTTTTGGGATTTACCTTTAACAAACAATCCATCTTCACTTAAATTTTCCTTATGTGTAGATTGTATTTCTAATTCTCTAGTTTTAAGGGCTGATATTATAGCATCTGTTTTTACTGAGTCTCTTCCATATTTTAGAGCATTTTTTACTTCTTTGTATGCCTCGTGTAATGAATTTAAAAGGACGAATGCCTCATTTTCATCACTTAGTTTGTCCTCAAGGGTTTTAAAATCTGAAACTATTTTCTTGAATTCATTTAAGTTTTCAGATAAGGTTTTAGAAGGATCCATTTTATATGTGAAATTTTTTTCCCTTAGGTACATTTTGTTTGGGAGATCTCTAGAGGCATATAGGCTTTCTAATTTCATCCAAACTTTATGTGCTGTTTCTTCTTCTAGAACTTGCCTAATTATGTTGTGACTAAAACCTCAGTATTAGAGTTCCATAGGCATTTAATTCCATTTCTTCTATTTGTATTGCTGTGAGGGTTGTTGGAAGTTCTGAAGGATCTAAAAGGGCTTTATGAGCCTTTTGCTGTCCAAGCAAGGCTTTGATCTTTGCTTTCCATAAAGCAAAGTCTCCCTTTCCATCAAACTTCTCGATTTCTACTCTTGTTATAGCTATTTTTCAGGTCAGTCTTTCTTTATTTTCTCCAAGAATCAGTTTCTTGATTTCAAGAACCTTGCTCTGATACCAATTTGTTGGGCCTAAAAGTGTAATTTTGGTTTGGGCCTCTATTTAGTGCAAGATTAAAGAAAGCTTGGAGGAGAAGGAGACACGTAGGTATACTTGCAGCCGTACACGCATGAAGAAGGGAAATTATTATTTCTGCATGTTGCAGAAAAGAAAAGAAAAGAAAAATATAGGAAAAGAAAGGGGAAATAGGGAAATGTAATTACCTTTCTTTGTTCTTCTTCTTCCTCTACATTTTCTCTCTGTTTCAAACCCTAATGAAAATTATTTATGGCTTTATTGAGTAGAATGATTACAGAGGTATGAAGAATGGAGAGTAGAGAAGAGATGCAACACAGTTTTTACGTGGTTCGACAAATAGAAGCCTACATCCACGGGGAAGGATCTCCTTTTCCTTATTGAAGATGAGTTACAAATTCACTTTTTTTCTCTCTTTCTCTCTTTTACATGGAAGTATGAATATGTCTAAAAACTACTTATTTGATAGAGAACACCTTTGTATATTTATAGATGTTTTACATTAGCAAGGTTGTTAGAGAAAAATAAAGGAATGAAAAGAATATATGAGTTGGAATTCATTTATTTTAACATATATGAATATTTCAAATTGTACAATTTTTCATTTGAAAAAAAAAAGACTTGACATGCAAAACGTGTTAAGAAGAAACAAATTCTTGACATTTATAAATTATCAAGTATAATATTACTTGACGCGTAAAAACTGACAGACAAAAAGCCTCTTTATTCTTGACACTGAATTACTTGACGCGTAAAAAGCGTTAAGTAATCTCATATACTTGACGGTTTTTATTTGTCAAGTATAATTGTACTTGACGCTAACAGATACTTGACAAGGAAAAAGTGTCAAGTATTGCCACTTTTGTAGTAGTAATTACACACCAAAAGCTAGTCTTAGTGGTAAGTTCGAGTCAAACACAAGAAGCACATGAATTTCTCTAATAAACATTTCCAACCTGAGGATAACCGATGGGAGGGTGGGTCACAGCGGTGGCGATGGGGTTGGTGTTTTTGGAGGGAGAAGAAGATAGCTCATGCCCTTCAAGGTTCCTTTGCTTATTTAATAATAATAATAAAAGCATATTGTTATTATTATTATTATATGTTCTTTTCCTTTTCCATTTTCAATTAATAAAAAAATCAAATCTTCTCTTTGCTCATTTAATTATTTCTCCCATCCTATCAACTTTTCTCTTCTCCCAAAATAATTATCTTTTATCTAAATAATCATATTTTTACTCACAAATATAATTAATTTTTTTTTCCCACAATAATTATACATATAATTAACCAAAATTCTTAAAATTCATAACATACAATTTTTAATCCTTAACAAAAAAAAAAACACCACAAATCATCTAATTAATTAAATATTCAACCAATCAAATATTTAATTAATCCTAATTTTTACAAAACCATATAATTCTCACTCAATTCAAAACAACGTCTAAGAAATTCAACCTAATTAAATAAAATTTAAAATAATTAAATCCTAAATTAGTTTAATTTTTGCGGCATTACAATTGAGTGGTGAAATAAGTGAGACCAAATATATGAGAGACTCCTTTTGAGGGAAAACTAAAAATAAAGTCACGTAGATTTATGTATGGTGGAAGTGGAAAATATTATATACTTATAAAGAACATAAAGTGAAAAATCGCCTCTTACATGTAAGAAATAAACATAAATTAAATAGAAAAATATAAAGTACTCTAACAAATAATATAAATACCCTAACACGATGACAAACAACATTTCATTTATTGTGAGGCATATAGATATAAACATAACTTTAAAAGGCAGTACCCACAAACCCCTTATTTTGTCACAATAATAATCAGTTGTGGAATAGTTTAGAATTTTCATATTATGTTCAAACTATCTTAAATTCTATGGTAGGGGAGTGTGGGTATGCTTTGTTCATGACTAAAGAAATTGTAAGGATCCACCTTCTTCTTAATTTGTACCAACCTATTAAAATTGTTACCAAAATACTTTAAACCCCAAACACGAGCCCGCTTGTAACTTGTTTTTCCATATTTATTGTTTGATCCAATATCAAGGTCTCTATAATTCACATATGCAGCTCTAGGATATTTCGATACAAAAGGAGTCATATAACTATAAATCTCTCGTATCCAATTTAGGTGTCTTTTCTCTGCATCTACACCTTGCTCTTCCCACCTGATTAGGTAGCCAATCTTGTATAGATTTCCAGTTCTATGCGAGAAGGGAATTTCCGACTCCGAAATTTGACTCATCCTCCCTCCATATGGAGTAAATCCAAGGTTTACCACTTCTATATCTTCAGATTTTAATCTTTCCCATATTTTCACAATTTTAGGTTTAGGGATGGGTTCCTTAACGTAGTCAGATTTGATTTTGATGTTTCCATTCGCTAAAGTTGTTCTATTGAGTAAAACATCAGAGGCTTGATTTTCCATTTGAAACCCACTAGCTACAAAAATGGTTGATTCAATCCAACCTGTTTCTTTGCAATCTTCTTTTGTCAAACCCAATTCAGGAAATGTTTTGTTTAAGATTGCCATCAGTCATCTGCCTTTCCAAGAAACAAAGTGAAGAATAAAGCTATAGGGTTTATTTTTCCTCCTTGATCTGAAATTTTTCCACCTATATATCATCGACAATGATATGTATATATTTCAGTTTAAATCAACATATGTAAATAAACTATAAAAATAACTCAACAAAATATAGATCTTTTAAATACTTTTCCTAATACATTTTAAATATCATACTTTTTATGTAATATAAATATCTTTTATAACATTTCAAAACTAATAAAAAAATAACTTCAAATACTTTAAGTAAGAGAAAAAATGTCAAAATTTAAAAACAAATTAAATAACCAAATATAAATGAATTTGTTTTTGTTAAGATGTAAGTAAGGGTGTATATATATATATATAGTAAAATAATTCAATTCAAACTTAAACAGTATCTTAATTAAACCTGTTAAATTGAATCACCTTCACTCTTTAAATGTTAGGGTTTATTTTAAGTACAATCTTTTGTGTAAAAGTATAAAATTTAGTTAAATTTTCAAATAGTTGACTTAGTACACATGTAAAATACAAATAAATCTCTCCTAAAAATGGGTCTTTTTCTAAAAACCATTTGGTGTGGCTTCCTTTTCATTCAAATACTATAAATTGAAAAAAATATTCAAAGAAGTGGAATATATTATATAAATAAACAATATATGAATCAGGCCATGAAAAGAATACCAGTCAAAATGATGCCAAGAAATAGATCTTCATCAAATTTGTTGGCTACATATTGCCACTGATGGATTAGATTGATTACACCTTCTTCCATATTTCTATTAGTTGTTCAAATTGTCACCATCGTCGGAACCGAAACCAGCTTCACCTTCCATGCCTCCACAATTCCAAAGCTCCCTCCGCCTCCACCTCTAATGGCCCAAAACAAATCCTCCCCATCGACTCTCTATCAAGAAACTCCCCATTAGCATCAACTAAATAAGCATCTATCACATTATCCGCTGCAAGACCATATTTTCTTAACAACATCCCATATCCACCGCCACTAAAGTGCCCGCCAACGCCAACAGTGGGAGAAGTACCGGCCGGAAAGGCCAAGGTTCGACTTTTCTCAGCAATTCTATAGTAAAGTTCACCTAGAGTTGCACCTGACTGAAGCCATGCAGTATTTGTTTCGACGTCGACCGCAATAGACCTTATATTAATTAGATCAACTATGATGAATGGGAGATGGGCAACGTAAGAAAGACCTTCGTAGTCATGACCACCGCTTCGGATTCGGATTTGAAGGTGGTGAGATTTGGAGCAAATGACAGATGCTTGAATGTGGGAAATATTTGAAGGGGTTATAATGAGGAGTGGCTTTGGGGTGTTGGGAGTTGAGAATCTGAGGTTTCGAATGGAGAAATTTAAGATTGATGAATAGGAAGTGTTAAAGGGAGTGTAAACTAGTTTGGAAATAGAGTTAGCATCTGGAGAATGATGAAGAAGACATTGAAGAAAGTCCTCATGTTTTATAAAAGAAGAATTTGGCGCCCCTAGTGAAGGTGATGAACGTATAACAATAATAATAACGGCAAGGGAAAGAGGGATTAATGAAGAAAACTTCATGAGTTTGGGTTTGGGATTTTTGTTATGAAACTAAATGTGTAAGCTTGGTTAACATGTCACTTAAATATATATTTTCATCCTCCAACCATTAATTTGTTATTTATTGAAAAAATATATATAGTAATTAAGAAAGGGAAGAAGGAAAGCGTTATTGTTGATCAACGAGAAAGTATATAAAAAGATTAGATTCAAAATAGGAGTATATATTAAGATTAACTAGTTACTTGTCAAACTTAAATATTTAGTGTTAACCTGATTTATGTATTTGATTAAGAGAATATTTAAATATATCTACCATCACATGTTCAATTCAAAAAAGAAAAAATATAAAAAAGAAAAATGAGCGATTTTAATAAATACGTATAGATTTTAAATGTTCATATTTAGGTTTCCATTTTAAAAAACAAGTCAATTAAAATAACAAGAAATTGCGATATTTAAGATGGTCAAGTGTGAAATAAATAAATAAATGGATTCTTTTAAAAATAATAACAAAATAGAAAAATATTTACATGTATAAAACAATTTCGAAAACGAAAAAAAGCCCACAGACCCAAAATAGAAAATACAAAAAATGTCCCGTGATTAATTGGCATCCAACGCGCGTAATATATTTGAAAAACTATGGTTTAGATTTAGCTATTTTTCCGTATATAATTTAAATTTGATCATTTAAATTTAGATAGTCAAATATAAACGATTTGTTTCAAGATTTTTTTTTGTATGTGTTGTTTAAATTTGACACACAATCGTTTAATTTAATCGTTTAAATTTGGGTAGCCAAATATTTTTCAAAAATTTTTGATACGCGAACGTTTAGATTTGGCATACTATCATTTAGATTTTGCATACGATCGTTTAGATTTAGCACACGATCGTTTAAATTAGGGTAGCCAAATCTCAACAATTTTTTTTCAAGAGTTTTGATACACGATCGTTTATATTTAGTACACGATCGTTTATATTTGAAACAATATCATTTATATTTGGCACATGATCGTTTAGATTTGGCTATTTTTTGTGCATGATTGTTTACATTTGTCACACGATCTTAAAAAACCAAATAACTATTTGAAAAAAAATAGCACGATCATGAACCAAATAACAGTTTGAAGGAAAAGAAAAAAAATACAAAAGAAAGAAAAAGACAATGGGAAGAAAAAGAAAAATTGGAGAAGAAAAACATAAAAAAGAAGGGCAAATGAAAATATTTAAGAAAATTGCCAAAGATGTGAAAAAGGTGATAGAAAGAAAAATATCGCAGAAGAGGAAAAGAAAAAAGATCGTAGAAGAGAAGAGAAGACGATGATAAGGAAAGAAAACCTGAATTTTTTAAAAAAAATGGTAAATTTCATGGACTTTTTCATTTTATTACATAGATTATAAATATTTTGTCCATTTGTTATATTTATGAAAGTTAACCTAAATAAATAGTTTATTAAAATATTTAAATAAGGAAAATAAGTATTTTCACTAGTTATATTCATCAAAATGTTTCCAACCCTCAGCATAGCAGGATGTCAAAGTATACCTTCAGTTTCACACCTCTTATCTTTATGCCACCTCATATCCTCTGCGGTATGTTTTGATAGAAATAATCTTTGCAACCTTGCCTTTAGTGGAAAATATCTTAACACCTTATGTGGAATTTGTTTTCCCTTTTGATCATTCAACCTATATCTAGACTTTCCACAATGCGGACATTTGTCAAGTGATGCATAACCTTTCCAAAATAAAGCACAACCAAATTTGCACACATTAATTGATTCATATCCCACCCCTAGGTCACGTAGTCTTTTCTTAGCTTCATAGTAAGAGGCAGGTAGCTTCACACCATCCAGAAATACTTCATTTAATAATTCAAGCAACATATCAAACGCTTTGTCGCTCCAATGGTTAAGCACCTTAATGTGCATAAGTTTCACTAAAAAATTAAATGAAGTGAACTTTATACATCCCAGATATAACTCCTCTTCTACTTCAGAAAACATTCCACTTATTCTATCAGACCCATCTTGCTTGTTTGATTTTCTTGTAGTTTCTTCAAAAATTGGTCCATGTAGATATAATCATCTCTAGCATCTCATCATTTATAGTATCTCCAACTCCAATGTTTTCTCTAAGATTTACATTCTCTTCTCTACATTCATTTGAATCGGAAAATCTTGTACCTAGAAACCTCGAATTAGATCTCAAAAATGGAGAAAGATAAACAATATCTCCATGGAATATGTCCATCGCCTATAAGTCGGGGACATACCCTATTTATACAGATGACGTTCCACCACATCTAATCTATTCCAGTTCATGTTCCCACAATTTGAACAAGGACATCTTGTTCTTCCCTCTTCGTTTAAAAAATTAGTTGTCGTTTTGATAAAGTTAGCAAAACCATTAGAATATTCATTAGAAGCTCGATCTCTTAAATTTATTCAACTTCGGTCCATGCTAAGTATAATGACGTTTAAAGTACCTAAGTTAGAAATCCATATGTTAGAATCAAAGCTAGTCATATGTAAATTGCAAAATAATGGATCGAAGCCAACAACAACTAATCTAGATATGCATCCACATGATAGAAGCTTAAATAAGGCAAAAAATATGTGATTAACTTGAAATGTTATCTTCAACAAAACTCATTATTGTTCCCTAATCAAAGGATGGTTGGAACCTCCTTAAGAAAAGAAACAACAATATATTTAAAGCTTTATTTCACACAACAATGAATGGCACATATCAAGATACAATGAGAAACTAAAAAACCAAATACAAACAATATATAAGGATTTTAAGACTTTCACAATATCAAAAACAAGAATTACAAGCAAACAATACAAGCAACAACAATTTAGCCCAATTTCAAGAATTTCTAACAAATAAAAACTTAAAGCGAACAACAATTTATCCCAATTTCAAGAATTTCTAACAAGTAAAAACTTAAAGCAACAACAATTTATCCCAATTTCAAGAATTTCTAACAAACAAAAACTTAAAGCAACAATAATCTACTATTAAATTTTAGGTTGAGAAGAGACCTTGAGGTTGAGGAGAAAGAAAACTTGAAATATGGTGGATCAAAACAGAAATAATTGTGGTAGCTGAAACGAAAATGATAGTGGGTCAAAGAGCTTCTTCGTGGTTGTGGGTTGTCGACAGAAATGGTAATGGTTGTGGGTCGCCGGCGAAAACGGTGGAGACGTGTGAACTCGTGGGTTGCCAGAGAAAACAGTGGGACGCGTCAAAATCTTGGTCGCCGGCGGAAATGATGGGGATACGTTGCAATCGTGGGTTGTCGATGGAAAATGAGAAATTTTTCAACTTGGGTCGCGGCTGAAAGTTTTTGTGCGTCATCGCCGGCCGAAATAGAAGAGCTTGGGTCGCAGGCGAAATGCTTCTTAGGTCGTTGCCGGTTGAAATGGAAGCGTGTCGTCGCCGGTCGAAAGAAACTCGTCGTCGTGGAGTGGAGTGGTGAAGATTGGGGATGCGTTTTGGGAGGGGGTTATCGTGAGAGGTAGAGGAAAAGGGGAAGATTAAAAAGAAATAAATATTTATTATATTGTTTAATGAAAAGTGGGAGGAAAAATGAAATTAGGGGAAATTTTCTAAAGTTTTAGCAACAAACTAATTTTGTTGCTAAAACTATTTTATTTTTAGTAACATTTACTCATTCTTTTAGTGGCACGGATTAAAAATTTGTTGCTAATAATACTCTTTTGTGACCGTTTTTTTTGCGTCGCTATCAATGAACTTTTAGTGACAAAAATTACTTGCACCACTAAAATTTTGTCACTGAATAATAAATTTCTTGTAGTGATCAATCGAGGGAGGAGTACTCCATTTTCTTAAAGTGATGAAGGAGGAATTGTCAATCCATCTACATGGATTTGAGGTGGAGACATTTTTAGGACCAATTTAAAACTTCGGAATGGCTGGGTTCATAGATTCTCCAACATACGACTCAATCCAACCTTTAAAATTCGAGTTGGGTTGTTGTCAATTTTTTTTCATCTTTGATATATTTCTATTTGGTTAATTTATAAATATAGAACAAAATCAAAAAATATTTTCGGTTCGTGTAGCAAAAAATAAAATGTCATAAAGAAGTCACCAATGTATTTTCATAAATTTTAGATTTGCCCTTGAGTATTGAGGGACAATTCTTAATTCACTTTTTTTTTTCTTTTTCTTTACGATTTATTCATCTTCTTTGCAATTTATTCATCTGCTCTTTCAAAATTTCTTTCTTCTATTTTTAAGTGATATTCTTATGTTTAAATCTTCTATTTCATTTTCATCATTTTCAACTTTTTTTAAATATCGTTTAAATCATGTGGTTTTCAATGATCAACATGATTATTTACCATGATCAGCATGATCAGATTTCAAGTTTTTAACAATCATTTACATTGGACTATACAATCGCTTACCATAATCAATGTGATCATTTACTATGATCATCACGATTGTTTACCATGATCATCACGATCGTTTACTGTGGTCAATACGATCACTTACCATGATCATCATAATCGTGTAAAGTATATTATTTCATTGTACAATCGTCTATCCTTGTAACATATCTTAAATGATCATGTAATTATGGTAAACGATTGTGTATACGTATCCGATGATCGTTTAGATTATATTATATGATCGTTTATGTCTAAAGCTTTCTTGCCATTGTTTAGAGTTTATTATCTGATTTTTTGAATTTGAAGCATTTTTTTCGTCATTTAAATTGAACTACACATACGATCGTGTATCATGATCTAAACGATTATAGAATATTCAGATTTCAAGTTTTCAACAATCAGCCTTGTGGCATTTTCCGTTTTCAAAATTGTTCTATCCCGTGTAATATTTTATCACTTTGTTCTATTTTTTAAAAAATCCTGTTTTATTAACTAAAAATACTCAAATTTGATTACAACACATACTAATAACTAAGATTTTATAAAACTCATATGTTAAATATCAAAGTCCAAGATATCTTTTACAAACTTATCAAACAAACATATATAAGTTATAATATATATTTTGTAATATTAGAAATTTTGGTTGGGTTTTGTTAAATATTATATTAATCTGAGAAATTTTCATAAATCTAATAAACCGACAAAATATTTACCGCCTGTATAACAAAATGAAAAAGCCCATGAAACCGAGCATTTTTTTAAAATTTCAAGTTTGCCCTTCTTTATCATCGTCTTTCTTCTCTTTTTTCCTTTCCTCCTCTGCAATTTTTTCTCTTTCCATCGTGCTTTTCTCTTCTTTCCATCGTGCTTTTCTTTTCTTCTCCAATTTTTTTTCATTCCATCGTCCTTTTCTCTTCTTCTTTATTTTTTTAAGATATTTCTATTTGCCTTCCTTTCCATATTCTTTCTTCTAGAATTTTTCTTTTCCTTTTCATCATCTTTTTCTCTTCTTCAGCAATTTTTAAATTTTTTTTCAAACTGTTATTTGGTTTTTAAGATCGTGTGTCAAACATAAAAGATCATGAAAAAAATCCTTGGGATGTTAGATTGCCAAATGTAAACGATCGCATATAAAAAATAGTCAAATCTATACAATTTTTTGTTCACATATAAACGATCATGTACCAAATCTAAACGATCGTGTACCAAAACATTTTGAACAAAAATCATTGAGATTTGACTATCCAAATTTAAATGATCAGATCTAAATGATCTTGTGCTAAACCTAAACGATCGTGTAGCAAAGAATCCTGAAAAAATTTGTTAAGATTTAAGAACCAAATTTAGACGATCAAATCTAAACGATCGTGTGGCAAATCTCAACAACCGTTGGTCAAATCTAAACGATCGTGTACAAAGAATCTTTAAAAAAATCGCTTAGATTTGGACCGAAATATACTTGATCAAATCTAAACGATGGTCTAGGAAATAATAATCAAATCTAAACTATTGTTTCTCAAATATATTAGGAGTGTATTTTTCAAATATATTATAAGCTGGATATCCATTAATCGCGGAACATTTTTTGTATTTTTCATTGTGGGTGTGTGGACTTTTTTTGTTTTTAAAATTATTATATGTAGTGTAAATATTTTGTCAATTTGTTATATTTTTTAAAAGACCCGTATTAAACTTACCTCACCCATCAACTTAAATCATCAATTCAACTTAAAAATTTAAGCTCATGTGTGAAAACAAATTTAATATAATTTTTAATAGGTTGGGTCAATCCAAACTTTTAGCAGTGTAACCTAAACTCAACCTAAACTGAATGAAACATCAAGAACTCAACCAAATTCAACATAAAATTAAAACTAATCTAACTCAATGCTTTCAATAATTTAGTTTGGAGAGTCTAAATTGTTGGAGTTGTTGGGTCATTTGGGCACCGGATGAAAAAAGATCAATAAATTAGAAGTGGTGGAAGAGGAAAATTAAGGAAAAAGAAAAGAAACGAAAGAAAGGTAGCGAGGGAGTGAAGAGAAGATATACTAAAATATATTTTTCAGTTTGATAAAAAAACAATTTAGTAAAGAATAGTATCACATAAGCTTGTCATAAAGAATTAATATAAAAGTAGGAAGCATGGTGCTACCAAAACTAAATCTGAACCATGATTTGGTTTAAAGATTTACAGATTCTCATCAGTTAGAGAGACCTAAGAAATGAAAATAAGATGGTTGGAAATTAAGAATGACTATGTTTTGGTTGTGTATTACAATGTTATAAAAAATACTTAAAACTAAATTATGTTTTTATTTAATTTCTAAAATTATAATCATGAAAACCCAATAAAATCTTAATCGATTTTTTGAAAAATTAATTATTTAACAGATAACAATATTAATTACAAGTATTTGTAATATGATTAATTTATAATGAAAGATACTTGATTACATAATTTGATGTGATAAATTTTATGTATTTATATCATTATGATGTATTAATTAATAAAATAAATGATGAATTTTGATTATCCAATGATAAAATAATCAACTATTAGAAAATAAATTCATACTCTATTAATCACAATCATTAGCCATGGAGCATTTTAAAAATAGCAAAATAAATTAAAATATTTATGAGTTGTAGAAAATTTTTAGATTCTCTATCAATTATATAATCTGATAGACTTCTATCACGGTCTATCAATGTCGTTGATAAAAGCATATCAGTGTCTATCAATGTCTATTATTGATAAATCTAATTTTTTTTTTATATGTTGTAAATAATTTGTCAAACTTGGTAGTTTTACAATTTCTTTATAATTAATCGATGATTTTATTAAATTCATTTTTTAGATTTTATTTTAAAGATAAGTATGAGTGTATGTAATTATAAACTAATCTACTAACTAAAATAAAAATCATGTATATATCAAAATGTTCAAAAATATTTATAAAATACAATAAAACATCACAGTCTATCACAAAATTATCACAGTCGATCTACGAAGGATGACAATAGTCAATAGACCTAAAGTAGACTTCTATCTATGTCTATCTATATCATGGTACACATAGGATACTCTATCATAATTTCTTACATATAGACTATGATATTTTGTTATATTTGTAGATGTTTTATGAAATCTTATCATTTATAAATACATATACATGTATATATGTAAATATTTTAAATGTGAGTACTTAAAGTTGATACTCAAATCATTTAAATTTCAATATAATTTTAACTAAAAATTTAATTTCCAATTAATTAATTTCAATGATATATAAAACAATAGATCAATAAATAAATTTATGAGAACTACAAACAATTATGGATCTCTTGACGTCATTTTCAAATTTCGGGCATCAAGGCGTTGGGAGATCAGATATCTCTCAATGCTATAAATGTGGAGTCAGGAGATACCTTATCTCCCGACACGTAACTAATGCATCAGTATCTAGGGGGCATCTCCCTACGTCTTGATCGTATGCATCGACCGATATGTGGGAACTCCCGACGGGCGTCTTATGTTGCCGCGAGAGGAGTCGAAAGTCGTCTGAAATCTCCCGACGCTGCTTCACTACTACAAAACTAGCAATACTTGACGCCTGCAGTTTTGATATTTTTGACAGTTTTAATAAAAACTGTCAATTAGAGAAAAAAATGTCAAGAATAACCAATAGTAAAAAAATGCATACTTTTTTTATTTTAAATACTTAACAGATTAAAAACGTCAAGACTAATTTTATTTACTTGACATTTTTTAAATTTCAAGTAATACATTTTTTCTCCATTTTACAAAAACAAAAAATTTTCCACTTTTTCCTCGAATTTTCCATTTTTCTCCAATTTTGTAAAAAAAAAAAAATTCCTATTTTTTTCCCCAAAATTTCCTTTTTCCCCAATTTTTAAAAAGCCCTAATTATTTTTTCCCCAATATTTTACTCATCCTTTCTCCATCCACGAATTCTTCCCCTAACTTCAAACTTTCTCCCTCAAAATTCCCATTCACGAAAGCCACGGCTGTCCACCGAAAATCCCTATTTTCTTCCCCCTTTCTCTCTACCAATTTCATGAAAATCCATATTTTCTTCCCCTTCTCCAAGTTTTTTTAAAAAACCCCTAGCTATCGACCGCCCCAAGCTTCGCTCCATCTCGGACAGATGGCTCTCCACCACTCGCCCACTCCTCACACAACTCACTGTGCTTGTAGTAAGTCTTCCACACATATCCAAAGGCCTCTTGATATCCCTTTATCCACACATCCGCAACTTGTCGGGCTCACCACAACACGCCTGTCTCCTTGCTCGTACCAACTCCCTTACTCGCTTTGGTTCGCAATTCACCTGTTTGGTTTTTTTTTCTTTATTATTTCTTCTGTTACATTTCAACTGGGCTTGCTTCTAGTACAACCTCTTTCTTTTTTCTTCTATTATTTCTTTGTTTTTTTCTGTTATTTCTTCTGTTTATGTCTAGTACAACCTCTGCCGAAAACCAAACTAAAATAAAAGGAAAAAAAGATGATGAACTAAATATTGAAACCATGTTAAATGTTTTATAAATATGTAGAATAATCTCTTTTATTTCTCTCAAGTTTTTTATTACTGGAATATATATGGAGGCCATTTGGGACCAGAGGTTGTTTTATAGCTTAATTCAGTTTTTTTCACTAATTGTCTAGAGTTTTGATGTGTCTTTTATAATGTCATTTACCTGTTACATTTTGTTTAGGTAAAGAGCTTCTCTAGACTAAAAACCCAAAATATATTGAAGATATCTTAGTTAGTTGAAGGAAATGAAGCCAAAAGGATTGACTGATGCACATATGATTTTGGTTAAGTTTATGATCAAGGAAGATCAGTTGGGATCAAGGTATATATTACTTGTTACATTCTATACCCTCATAACTTGTAAGACTCGTTTTTAATTCTAGTATAGGAAGTAAAATTTTGGCTAAACTACTATATAAATTGCCTTTGAATATATGCACGAAAAGGATTAAGTGATAAAATTTTTTATTGTTAGAATAAGTTTTGAGATTAAGAAGTTAATTTGCGAGGTAGTTTTGAAAAAAGAAGGGTTTGCAATAGAATCTATAAATCTAAATGCTTTTAGAAGAAAGTCTGCGAGGAAGCCTTGAAGTTTGAATTCGCGATAAGTGTTCTAAGTGAGTAAAAGTTGGTTAGTTCGCGAGGAAGGTTTCTTGTAAACATATATAACTACGCGATAAGGTTATTCACGAAAATTGTCGTGGTCAAAGTTATTTGCGGTATGGGGTTAGGCGAGAAGAAAGGTCTGGCTAATAAAATGTCAAATCTGATTCGACAGAAGTTAACTTATTAGATTAAGAAAATATTTCTTCCCTCTCCACGAGTACAGAAGGAAGAGGAGAATTTTTGTTAAAGTATGGTGAGTGGTTTTCTTCTTAAATGTTTTGTGGTTTCACTTTACTATTTTGAAAAATGATTTCAAATGCGAAAGTGTTTCAAAAAGTTGTGAAAGTGTTTCAAATGAGAGTGTTAAAGCTTGATTTGATGATTACGATTTCCATGCTATGAAATCGTTTTCAAACCATTAGTTGATTTTTATAATGCTAACTTTTATGTGCACATAAAGAGTCATGGTCGCCATTGGGTGTACGGACCACATGGTGATAAGAAGCTGGCTTATGCGTTGAAATGAGCGTATAAAGCTTAGCGGCCTGAGCAACAAGGACAAATCTGTATGTTTTCGGATGCTGTTGATACAATAGTCAAACGCGAGGTAATAAGACCAAGCGTAGAGAACGATTCGGGATCCTTGGCGAAAGGAATGAATGTTAACTAATATGTGTTTATGTGAAATTGTTATGTTATGAATATGTTAAGCATACAGAAAGGTTTATGCGAAATGATGTTTATGAAAAGGTATTGCGAAAATGATTTCATAAAATCTCAGTCTTTTAAACATTCTTTCAAAAGTTTATCTTCTAGGTTCAGGCGTTTAGGCCAAGTAGAGAAAGTTGAAGGATTTGCGGCGAGATGACTCCAAACGCTTTGGAAATAAAACATTGGTTGTTTGGTCAACGTGTTGTAATTATGTATCAAACGCATGTTATTAATAAACATTTTGGTAGGTATTTATTATACTTGACGTTTAGGTTGACCACCGTTGCGTTTTAAGTTTTGTTGATAGTATAAAAGGAGTTGAGAATAATATTTTGCGATAAGAAAATTTAAAGTTGTAACAAACTCACATCCTATCTCTACTATTTCGGCATTTTCGTTGATAGTACGGTTTGAGGTGTGACATAACTACCTGAAATCTAATTTTTCTTTTCAAAATCTGTTTTAAAGGCAATGATGAAGGATGAAGTATATCTTTCTTATGAAGGTCATCTGAAATCGTGGGACAGTTCCATTGATCTTGTTAATTTCCTTTAGCATGAGATCCGTGATGGGCAACTAAGCTTTAAGGGGAAAAAGAATAGACAGCTGAACTTTATGGGAAAAAGATTACTTGAGGTAATAATCCATCATAGTAATTTTTTATGTTCATTGTAATAATTTTACACCTTCGGGAATGACATTGCAAAACATTTTCTTGATACAGTCAATGTACTGGCATTGTCTTCCATCCCAAGGTTTGTTTATTATTTTTTGTCCATGACTAATTATATCTTGAAATATCTTTTGTCTTATGTAAATGATCATGTGTTTTTTAATTGTGGATTCCTCGTTTCATTGCATTCCAAATATTTACATGATTATATTTCCTATATCCAAAAAGTATAATACACGTGATTTTGTTTAGTTCGTGTTTTACACTAACATCTATGTTTTCTAATGTACGAATTTAGTTCTTAATTTGAAGATGTAGATTAGAGCCGTTAGGAATCTTCCTGCTGAGTTTCTTCATCAGTTGCCAATGAGTTGGAAAAAGATAGGTTGTCTTGGCATTCGAGCTTGGGAATGGAAAGAGTTCAGAAAAAGACATTCCAGATTTATATAAGGTACCTAAATAAATATGTTGTTAGAAAGCTTATTCTAACATTCAGATATTATTCTACCCCTACATTATAAGTTTTCAGAAATTTTATCTCTACTTGGTTGTATTTGTTGTTCATCACATCCTTCTTCTCTCCATTTGGAAGTTGTTAGAACTTTTGTTTTAACTTTATTCTTCTTCAGTGATTGCTTTTATTCAACCTTTGGTGAGATTGCTTTAACCTTTAGTGAGATTTGGAATTCCTTTCTTCATCATCTTTATTTTATCCAACAACTTTCTCAGGTTCATTTCTTTCCCTCTATTTTCATCTTCTATTTTCATATCTATACAACCACCCCTTTCATGGCAGTCTCTGAATTTTTTGTAATATCTTCAAGTTTATTGTAGTTTAGTACTTAAGCTCTTAAAGTATATGATATTTTGATCTTATTAATGACATAGTTTCAAGTCTGGGTACTAGCATGCAGATTCAAACATGGTTTGTAATCATATATAAGCTAATGACAAACATTTGGATAACTGTTATTAGATGAAAAATAATAGAGTACGTGCTAAATTAGTTGTCTTCTAACCGTTTAAGAACTAAAATGGAATTTAAATAATTTCAATCTTTAAAAATGGGTAAATTAATTACAAAAATCACACCCATAGTCATATGGTAAAATTAAAAACCTTCAAACTTATACAAAAATATTAAAATTTGACTTACATAGTTGTAGAAATTGTATACGTATGTGGGTATTTTATTGTATAAGTTTGTGAGCGTTCAATTTTTATAATGAAAGTTTGGAAGTGTAATTGCAACTATACCATCACACTTTGGAGGCGGTTTTTCCAATTTGCACTTAACAAATAGGTTTATGTAGACAATATTGTAAATAAAAATAGGTTTATAATGTTGTAAAGTGTAGCTTACATGCATGATAATTTGCCTTCTGTGATGTTTGCTATGGTAGGTGGAATAGTACTAAGTCTTGAGAATCTTTCAACTCAATATGCTTGGGCTTTTATTGGTTTATCAATTACAGAAGTTATCACTTCAAGCCTAACATTATATACCATTTTCTTTAAATAGGTACAATTTTCAACTATATATTTTCTTGATGACAAAACCAATGTTAAATGATGCTTACACCATTTCTGATTTTTCAATTTAGACATGTGTCCCGCCCCCTTCTCATGTCCTCTCCCCCCACTCACTGTTTTAGAATGTTTGAAGTGCTAAGTTTGAAGTGCTAAGTCTCGCTTTTTGAGTTTAATCATATTGAATTTGTTGTTTTTCATGTAGACATGCCCCCCTTTCCTCATTACGGAGTTTGTTGCTTTCACTTTAGACATGCCCTCCCC
>CM046894.1:5138364-5153412 GCA_025688845.1 Cucumis hystrix | reverse complement strand
TCTTTTCTTCTTCTCCTTCTCCTTATCCTCAGCCCTAGCCGCCGCCCCCCTTTCTCCTTTTTTCCTTTCTTCTCTCCGTTTCGACGAGGCCGGCCACCTCTTCCTCTCTTCTCCTTCGTCCGCGCAGCGCCTCTGTTCGCGAAGCCTCACCGCACGCAACCGCGACGCCTCATCTGCCCAGATTCGCCCCTTCTTCCGTCCGACCGGCGGAGCCCAGCCGCCCAGCCGCACCACCTCTCCATTTGCAGCCGTCTGCTACGCCGCCTGCTACAGTTCGGCCTCTGCGGAAGCCACCCGTGAGCCGCGCGTCTCCTTCCAGCTTGTGTTTGGAGCCCAGCTTGTGAGGATAGTTTTCAGAACCTTAAGCAGATGTTAGTTACTGCACCGGTCCTTACAGTACCGGATGGATCTGGGAATTTTGTGATTTACAGTGATGCTTCTAAGAAAGGGTTGGGATGTGTTTTGATGCAGCAGGGTAAGGTGGTTGCATATGCCTCTCGTCAGTTGAAGAGTCATGAGCAGAACTACCCTACACATGATTTAGAGTTGGCAGCAGTAGTGTTTGCACCGAAAATCTGGAGACATTATTTGTACGGTGAAAAGATACAAATCTTTACTGACCATAAGAGCCTGAAATACTTCTTCACCCAGAAGAAGTTAAATATGAGACAGCGAAGGTGGCTCGAGTTAGTAAAAGATTACGACTGTGAGATATTATATCATCCAGGTAAAGCGAATGTGGTAGCTGATGCTCTTAGTAGGAAAGTATCACATTCAGCAGCGCTTATTACTAGTCAGGTACCGATACATCGAGACCTTGAGAGAGCTGAGATTGCAATATCTGTAGGGGCAATTGCCTCACAGTTAGCTCAGTTAACAGTGCAACCAACTCTGAGGCAGAAGATTATTGATGCTCAGAGTAGTGATCCTTATTTGGAGGAGAGGCGTCGCCTCGTAGGGACAGGACAGACTGATGAGTTCTCCATATCCTCTGATGGTGGACTGTTGTTTGAGAGACGTCTGTGTGTGCCAGCAGACACTGCAGTTAAGACTGATTTACTGAATGAAGCCCATAGTTCCCCTTTTTCCATGCATCCTGGTAGTACGAAAATGTATCAGGATTTGAAACGAGTGTATTGGTGGCGTAATATGAAGAGGGAAGTGGTCGAGTTTGTTTGTAAGTGTTTAGTGTGTCAGCAGGTTAAGGTACCTAGGCAGAAACCAGCAGGTTTGTTGCAACCCTTGAGTGTGCCAGAGTGGAAGTGGGAGAACGTGTCGATGGACTTTATCACAGGACTGCCTAGAACCCTGAAGGGTTACACAGTGATTTGGGTTGTTGTAGACAGGCTTACGAAGTCGGCACATTTTGTTCCAGGAAAGTCCACTTATACTGCTAGTAAGTGGGCACAATTATATTTAACTGAGATTGTAAGACTGCATAGAGTGCCTGTGTCTATTGTTTCTGACAGAGATGCATGATTTACTTCCAAGTTTTGGAAGGGACTTCAGACTGCCATGGGCACGAGGTTAGATTTTAGTACGGATTTTCATCCACAGACTGATGGTCAAACTGAACGTTTGAACCAGATCTTAGAGGATATGCTACGAGCTTGTGTTCCAGAGTTTCCAGGTAGTTGGGACTCTCACTTGCATTTGATGGAGTTTGCTTATAATAACAGTTTTCAGGCTACCATCGGCATGGCACCGTTTGAAGCTTTGTATGGTAAATGTTGTAGGACCCCTGTTTGTTGGAATGAGGTTGGTGAACAGCGATTGATGGGTCCTGAGTTGGTTCAGTCTATTAATGAGGCTATTCAGAAGATTAGAGCACGTATGCAAACAGCGCATAGTAGACAGAAAAGCTATGCTGATGTGAGACGAAAAGATCTTGAGTTTGAGGTGGGAGATAAGGTGTTCTTGAAGGTAGCACCTATGAAGGGTGTTATGCGTTTTGAAAAGAAGGGGAAGTTGAGTCCTCGTTTTGTGGGACCGTTTGAGGTTTTAGAGAGAATTGGTGTTGTAGCATATCGTTTGGCATTGCCACCATCTCTCTTTGCAGTTCATAATGTTTTCCATGTTTCGATGTTGAGGAAGTACGTGGCAGACCCATCTCATGTGGTGGACTATGAACCACTAGAGATTGACGAGAGTTTGAGCTATGTAGAGCAACCAGTTGAGATTTTGGCTAGAGATGTGAAGATGCTTCGTAATAGAGGAATTTCTTTAGTGAAGGTGTTGTGGCGCAATCACCGAGTTAAAGAGGCAACCTGGGAGAAAGAAGATGATATGAGGGCTCGTTACCCAGAGTTATTCTGGGATTAGAACTTTCGAGGATGAAAGTTTATTAAGGAGGGAAGAATGTAACGCCCAAAAAAAAAAAAAAAAAAAAAAAAAAAACAACCCCCCCCCCCATTTCCCCCTCTCCACGCGCTATGCCCCCCCCCCCCCCATCTTTTTTTTTTCTTCTTTTCTTCTTCTCCTTCTTCTTTTCCCCAGCCCTAGCCGCCGCCCCCCTTTCTCCTTTTTTCCTTTCTTCTTTCCGTTCCGACGAGGCAGGCCACCTCTTCCTCTCTTCTCCTTCGTCAGCGCCGCGCCTCTGTTCGCGAAGCCTCACCGCACGCAGTAGCGACGCCTCGTCCGCCCAGATCCGCCACTCTTCTTCCCTTCGATCGGCGGAGCCCAGCCGCCCAGCAGCACCACCTCTCCATTCGCAGCCGTCTGCGACGTCGCCTGCTACCGTTCGGCCTTAGCGAAAGCCACCCGTGAGCCGCGCGTCTCCTTCCAGCCACGTCGGGGTTCCGTGCCCGACTCCGTTTGTGAAGGCCAGCCTCCGTCCGCCCAGATCCCCTCTGTTCCGACGGACTGACGAAACCCAACCGCCGCGTGACTCCCCATTTTTCCAACTGCGGATTTGAAACCGATCCATGCCCAAATCAATTTCACAAGACCGTTGCCCAAATCTTGTGTGCCGCTGCCGCTACGTCGTTGAAATTTCGTTTGGGTAAGGATGAATTGTGGGTTTTATATTATTTTGTAATGCCGATCGGTTGTTAAATTGACATTCTTGAAGGTAGCGTTGAAGCGAGTACACCCTTGAAATTCCAATAAATTGGGATTTAATGCTGAAATTTTCGTTTGATTCTTGAAGGTATTGAAAGTAAAGTTGGGTCCCTTGAATTCACAACCAATTTGTGAAATTTTGAGTTTGGTTCGCCAATACCTTGCTAAGTTAGAATTTACCTTGAGGAAAACTAAGTGGGAGTTTTTATCGTGGAAATAATTGAGTCCCATGTCCTTTTTATTAGGTTCGTTCGTTGGATTTAGTTCTGTCGAGAATTTTGAATAACGCTAAGGTAAGGGACTTTCTACTGGACTCAATAACAAGAATTAAGACGTATTGACTATATGGACTGAAATGTTATGTCTGGACTGAGTAGTGATGACGGTTATGCTGTGTGTTTCGGTGTGGACTGAAAGTTTAACGTATATTGTGTTTGACTGTATGAAATTTATATATGTATGTATGGATTGACGTGGACTTGTTGTCTAGCGTATGTTGTGACTGCTGGGCTATTTATGTTGCTGACTGATGTAGTGATATGTTTTGACTGTCCTTGGGTGAAATTAGGATAATATGGTTGTTTGAGGTTAAATGAGGAGCTTATGTGATAAGGAAATTGGATTGTATTGAGAATGATTTTTAAGATGTTTAGAATGGACTGAGGGGATAAATTATTAGTTTCCTAGTGGATAGTTACCCTGCAGGTGTCCTTCGGGATCATCCCCTTTATGTGCATCCTTCGGGAGCACTAGACTGATATGTGCATCCTTCAGGAGCACTAGACTGATATGTGCATCCTGGACTGATATGTGTATCCTACGGGATCACGAGACTGTGATTGTGCAGGGTACCCCATTGGAAGCTATTAATTTATTTTTCCCTAACGGGACTAGTAGTGGGTCTCTTACTGAGTATATTAATACTCACCCTTTTTATGTTTAACTTTTCAGGCAAAGGTAACACGAGGGGCAGACCGATGAGGGACAAGAAGGAATCGTGATTTGCCTTATGGGACTGTTTTCTAATTGTTTCCGCTGACGGTTTGAAAATATTTTGATTTAACTAAGTCTACAAATAGTTAAATTTTTTGTAAACAGCATTTGAAATTTTGTATTTTGGAAATAGGTCCCGATTAAAATTTTCCTTCGTTTTCTTACGGTTTCAACTGAATCTTGCTATGTCTTTTGTCAACAAACGGTTTTGAGTAAACGTAACGACTTAGACAAGGTCGAAAAGTCTGGGTCGTCACAATAAACATATTTATTCGTTAATTAAAAGTATACAGTATATGAGCTATTTGCATCATTAAGTATATATTTTGGTAATTTATGTATTTACAGTGTCCTTTACAAGTTGAAGTAGTTTAATGTGAGTACTATGTGATGAGATACATGAGAGATATAATCATTAATGGGAGCATAGTAGTCATAGATTTGGTATGTTGTGTTTAAATGATTATTAGGATTATTTTCTACAATTCAAGTAATTAAAGTATTAATTTTAATATTTTAGATTTCATATCAGATTGATACAAGGAGCCCATATAGTCAATTCAAGTGGGATGAAGTGCGCATTGAGCTTGCTAATTTTTTGGGTGGCCACATTTGATTATGGTGATTATATTTTGGGTTAAATAAACAAGTTTTGTTGATACTGGATATAGGTGTGATATTTTGTCGATTTTCTTGATATAGCTAGGTGAATTAGTTTTGTTGATACACCTATATTTAGGCTACACATAGATGGAAGTTTAGGCTATTGTTAGAAGTTTAGGCTAACTATATGTATGTATATGGTTCATTGATATATATATATCTGCAATATGTTAAAATATTATTAGTTCTTTGATGGAAAAAGTTTTAGTTGATTCAATTGTTCAATTAATGTGTACTTTAGCACATTTGTACGTGTATTCTCTTGCTTTATTTGTATACGTTCGACATTGTTGAACTTTAAAACAAGTGCAAGATAAATTATGGGAATATATTAAAATATATAATTTTTTTTAAAAAAAAAAACTTGACATGCAAAACGTGTCAAGAGTAAACAAATTCTTGACATGTAGAAAATGTCAACAAATCTTATATACTTGACGTTTATAAACTGTCAAGTATAATTTTACTTGACATGTAAAAACTGTCCAAAAAAAACCCTCTTATTCTTGACACTGGATTACTTGAAGTGTAAAAATCGTCAAGAAATCTCATATACTTGACGCGTTTTACCTGCCAAGTACACCTTCCTTATTCTAGACATTGGATTACTTGACGCATTGAAAAGTAAAGCCAGTTTTGTAGTAGTGTTTCTGTTAATACAGAGATTAATGCGCTTGTTTGCACTACAAGAAGGCACTTCTGACATGAGATGACATAAAAATAAGCGGTCAAAACGAAGGACGTGTTAAGACATTCAGCTGATGCAGAGGGCTAGAAGCATTTTGATTGTGAATTTCCTGATTTCTCTTCAGATTCACGGAATGTTCATTTGGGATTAGCTTCAGATAAATTTAATTTGTTTGGGAATCTGAGTATCTTCTACAATATGTGGTATGCAGTGTTAATCCCTTATAATTTGTCACATTAGAAATGCATGAAATAGTCCAACTTCTTGATGTCTTTGCTCATTCCAGGTCCAAGATCTCTTAGTAAGGAAATTGATGACCTACGACACCGTTGATTGAGGAATTGAATCAATTATGGACTATTAATGTGCGTACTTATGATTCTCTTACCAGTTTGTTCTTTCAATTATATGTAACCTTGTTATGGACCATTAATGACTTCCTTGCATATGGTGACTTATTTGGTTCGAGTACAAAAGGCTATAAGGCATGTCTCATATATGCATGGAAGATAAATCTTCATTTGGGAAAAGAGGAAAAATATCTTTCATGGGACATCATCGTTACCTTTCAGAAAACCATATTTGACATAGAAGTAAGCAACATGATGGAAACGTAGAGCGTAAGTCTCCTTCAATTGCAACGAACGAAGATGATATCTTACAACAACTAGATTCGTTGAACTTTCCAATTCTGAGTAAACATCCATTGAAGCAAGATAAGAAAAGAATGCGAGCTCTCAATTCGACTATGAGAAGTATCTTTTTCAAACTTCCTTACCGGTTTAGACTACTATTACATCAAAATTAACTAAATGTAATGCATGTTGAAAAAAATGTTTACGTGCATATTCTTCAAACTTCTGATTGCCACAATACTTTACTAAATAGTTATATATTATGGTAGCTTTATTTCAAAATATTAACATTAGGTAGATTTGTTATGACTATCCTGCAACTATGGTAGTCTTTAGTTGGGTGAATGATTTTGCGTATTATGTTATATATGTTGAGGGGTGAGTGAACTTTGCTTACTAGGATGTGTTAAGGGGTGAGGTCTCTTCTCTTGATTTTTTGTTGTTGTTTAGGGGTGGGCAAATTTTCTTAACATTGTTGTGTTGAGGGGTGAGTGAACTTTTCTTACTAGGATGTGTTGAGGGGGTGGGTTTTCTTTTCTTTTCTTGATTTGCTGTTGTTATTTAGGGGTGGATGAATTTTCTTAACATTATTGTGTTGAGGGGTGAGGTGAACTTTGCATACTAGGATGTGTTGAGGGGAGTTCTCTTTTCTTTATTTGTTGTTGTTTTTGTTTAGGGGTGGGTGAATTTTTTTAACATTATTGTATTGAGGGATGGGTGAACTTTACTTACTAGGATGTGTGTTGAGGGATGAGTTCCCTTTTCTTGAACTATGGTGTTATAGGCGGGGCTGAGGGATGACTTGTATGATTAATATGTTTTGTTGAGGGATGAATTGTTTAATTGCTTGGATATCAGTCTATTTATGCGTGTTGAGGGATTGGTTTGAGGGATAGATTTGCTTTACTAGTCGTGTTGATGGGGTGGGTTGTCCATTTTTTGCTTGACTTTATTTGTTAAGGGGTGAGGGGTGTTTGCTTAACTCTTTGTTTAGGGGTGAATGATTTTAATTTGCTTAGCTTTAACTTATTTTGGAAATTTAAATATGGTTATATGAAATTTTTTTTGTTAAAATTTTGATTTATTTGACGTTTGTAACAATGTATTTTACATGATGTGACTGTAGGTAAAAAAGTTGTTTGAAGATGACGTCTAGAGATGGGTTTTGGAGACGTTGTCTTTTTTTATGTATTTATTAATTCAAAAGCACATTGTAAACCATTATGTAAACCTTTTTATAATTTTCGTTACGAAATACATTTTAATTTTGTTGACATCAACTTAAGTTTTCCAATTTAGTTATTTAATATTTAACTTTGTTTGACAATATCTCATTGAATTTTAGATTACAAAACTAAAAGAGAAATGACTCAGGTGATAACTATAAACATCAAAATCAAAATAATAATTGAAAAAAAAGAGAGAAATATAGAGCTATTCCCGACGAGTTCGTCGAGAGTGCCATTCCTAATAGTGAGCTCCATCGGCAGATGAACCATAACTTCTGACGAGTGTATGTAGACCCATCGGAGTTGACCCTAACTTCTGACGTGCAATGTACATCTTCAGGAGATATCTCCCCTCAACTTACCAATTTCGTCGGGGGGTTTGGAGTTACTTTCGATGAATAATATAACACCGTCGGAAATTCCTTTCCCAACGTGGTCAACTACTTTTTCTGACAAACAAAATGGCGTTGGTAATTATTTTTCCAAAGAATTTTTGTACATTATCAGTGAATTTAGCCGTTAGGAGAGGGTCAGTTTCATGTAGTGCCATTGTATTTTTTAAAGTAATTTTGATAGTATAATAGTTATATGTTGTTTATAGGTTTTACTTTTGCGTCATTGATTGTTATGAATTATATTTTCTTGTTATTAATTTTCCAACCAACGCTTTGATTGTGCAATTTGATACTTTAGATTAAAATATACTATGTGACATGTGGCCAACAACAGAGAGATACTACAAGAAAATTAGTATATCACAATGCCTTCTTTAGCACATCGGGAGACATAGTGTTAGGAGATAGGATCAAAGAACTAAGCTTGATGAAGAAGAAAAACGAATGATTGAAGAACAAAGAAGAGTGTTTGAGATGCATGCCCGACAAAATGAAAGAAATGAAAAAGATGGTTGAGGAAATAACATGGGCACACAAGGGACCTTCAATTTACAGTACGTATTTTTAAAACTTTTAGTTATTTTTTTTTATTGAAGATAGATTAATTTATTTCAAATGATTGGTTCTGGCTATCCTGCGTTTCAGTAGCCTTCTAGTTTAACTTAGCTTCTGAATTCTGATGATTGGTTTTCGCTATCCTACAATTATGGTAGCCTTTCGTTAAATTTAGCTTTTGGATTTGATGATCGGTTCTACCTATTTTGCATTTATGTTAGTCTTTTAATTAAGTTTTGCTATTGAGGTATGATGATGTGTTCTCGCTATCCTACAGTTATGGTAGTTGGGTAATTATGCGGTTTAGTTTGCTCATGGAGTGAGTTTGAGGGGGGAGGGGTTGGTCTTATGGAGGTTTGGTCAATTAATTTGACTTGGATTGCGAGCGAGATGCTCACTATGCCTCTAATAATCTTTACGTAATCACTAAATCTTTGTTGAGTACAAGTTGTCTTATCGCTTGCCTAAGTATAAGTGAAACAATAGGTTTTCTGGGTAAGCCAGAGTTGACCACAGGGAATTGATATCAATTTTAGTTATAAAGCATACTTCTTTATTTCGGTGGAATAAAATATATAACTATACAATATAAAGGAAATGTATGCCTAAGCTAACCTAATATTTACGCTAGAAATTCTGTAAAAAATGGTAAGAAGGGTGAGAAGATGGAAAAGTGAACTAAACTTGCAGTTAAGGAAAAGTGAAGGAATGTCTCTGCATTATTGGGCAATTAAGCCATGCAAAAGTCCTTAATGCGATAGAAATCAATTAACTGGCTTTTAATTAAGGCAACCACATCTCATTGCCTTAAACGCCACACTTGCTCGCCTTTCGGAATGCAAATAATAAAGCTCCATTAAACAATTGTTATCTTAGAAGTGGTTACTTATAAAGATCATATTTCCTGTTTTTTAAGGGTGGCAAGCTCTCGGTGCCAGTTACCCACACTTGTTCTCCTTTCAGGACACAAATACTGAAGGTTTAATCATCAAGATGATGCTTGTCTCCAAACTCCTCCTTGCGCGCGTTAGTTATGTCCTTGCTACTTGCTCTCTCGAGTAGTTGACGACAAACACTAGCCAAGTGATGGAGTATAGCTCAACTAATGCAATAACCACTATAACAAAAATGGTCTACGACGATAGTTATTTTCTGTCACGAATAAAATTCGTGACAGTTATTTACAATCATAGTATCGGGAGTCATGGAAAGTCCTTTCATGACAGTTTTTGAAAACTGTCACAATAAGTTTTTTCATGACAGAAAATAAATGTCATTAATTACTATTTTATGACAACAAATAACTGTCATATTTTATATTATGACAACAAATAATTGTCATCATTTGCATATTAACGACAGTTAAAAAAATGTCGTAAATTCGTTTATTATGACATTTTTTAAATATCAAGGATATGTTAATCGTGACAGTTATTTTTAAAAATAAATGTCATTGTTTTGGGATTGACGATATTTTTTTCCTGCCAAATATAGGGCAATTGTGACAGTTTTTTTAGAAAATTAAATGTCATTGTTTTAGGATTGACGACATGTTTTTCCTGTCAAATATAGGGCAATCGTGACAGTTTTTTTTAATAACAAAAATGTCATTGTTCTAATATTAACGACAATTATGGAGGATAACGAATTCATATATTATGACATTTATTTCCTGTTGCAAATTCCTCAATTACTACCATTTTTTCCTGTTCTCCTTGTCGCTCCGCCATTACACGAACCATTTGAATGACAATAATGTTATAATACATAACACCCATATAGAAACAAATGGTCGACACTTTAATATATATACGCTATAATACACTTTGTAATATTCGTACATTTCCAATCAAGTTTGAACAATTTACAAGTATGGTATTACAACCCTTAATCAAAACCAGTGTAAATACCATCATAATACAGATAACATGATTTTCTGTACAAGCATAAACAACCAATCGGTAATCCTTTATCTTTGAAAATATTCTTTGTTGCTTGAACCATGGTCAAATCCTTCATTTCTAAAAACAGTCAATGTATTTTGATGACCCTGATTAGCTTCTTTGAAGGAAATTTCATGAACTTTGTCGACTCCATTAGAACCTACAAAAAGAACATGAATATAAGCATACATCATAGGACAAGAGAGTACAACTCGCTTAAAGAGAGTACAACATGAATATAGCAGACAGTCACAGAAAATTTAAGAAAGTAAGCTAAAAGGATAGTATCGAATGGTTGGTGGATATAATGGAAAGAAGTAAAAGAACTGAAATACGAATTCGTTATGGATTAGCTATAAAGTATAATATGGACAAACCAGGTTCCATATTAGATTCTCCATGCTTTAGAAAGCTAGGTTCCCCAAGTACAGTTGTTTGCATCACTCTACATTCTTAATAAACTATGAAGAACTACCAAAATCAAGCTGAAACACTTCATCTTAATTTTGTCATCCATTTTATAAGGTTGTTAATTTCTAGTGTTACAGTGGTTGCAGTACACCTAGTGTTAATGTGTTATAGTACTTATTATCATCATTTGATTGAAAAACAAACATCAACTAAAAGATACATCTAGTGAGATTGAACTGTGAAAGGTCAACTAACTGAAGGTAACTTAGAACCAAATCAAAAAACCCATAACAGTCAATGCAAATGTTAAATTTAAAACTATACAATAAAAGCAAAAAAAATTAGAGATATGTCAAAATATCTTAACTGATAAACAAAGTTTTCAATTATGCACTTACTAGCTGCAAGGCTAAGAAGTATGGCAATAGTGACAAAGTGACAAAGGATGTTTCAAGAAATGTGTAAACCTGCATAAAAATAAACAAAATGAGATGGTTAATGAAACTTTCATATACCTGCACTTCCTATTAAGCGAAATGAATTTTGTGAAAATTAAGTGTATAAAGTTTGTGAAAGTAAACATCAACAATGTATTTTGGCCAAAAAAAAATAGATTACAAGGAATCAAAATCCATTTTATAATCTCTCCAGAAAGTAAGAAAGAGATCAATGGCAGGGAAGTTGGGAGTTTTTACTCCTTTGTTTCTTATTCCACAAAAACACACGCACGAGCTAGAACAACAAAGGTAGATCGCCCAAGCCATTCTAGCACAACATACTTATATTCGAACCCCACAGTCTGACCAAACTTCTCCTCAGATGAAAGGATTGAGGTGAACTCCTATGCAACTTCAACTTCTTTTTTTATAATTTTATCAATCAAACTTAACCATCACAATCACTAAAGGACTCAAGAATGAAGTATTTAAGACCAAAAAAAAGAAAAGAAAAGGAATATAGTCTTCAGATATCGTCTAGAAATTAGGATAATTTCAAGAATTTTTTAAGCATATATATCATCAAAATCTAGGTACGAAACTAACAAAGGAATGCAAAAAGTGGATGGACAAAGTAACACAAAATACAGATGGGATACAGATGCACAAATACTTCCCATCTGTTATGCACCATGAAAATTTTACACATTGATAATAAGATAAAAAGGAAATTCACCTTAGCTCTGTAAGAATGAAATAACTGTCTCTTCCTTAAGAGGGTACAGCCAAAAAACAAAGAAAACAAAGATAAAAATCATATCAAAGTTCATATCTTATAGCTACAGAACAAACATGGTAACAAAATAAGCCATTCAAAATAGTTGATCTAAACAGAAGTACAATCAATTCCAGTCATCCACAACTTAATGAGATAGTAATGCTCTTAGTGCAATAGAAATTGATGTCAGAACTCGGAGAATAAGGGTTGATCAAGAGCAACCTAAATGTCAAGCCAAAAATAAAACTAGAAAGGAAAAGGATCTAATATCCTAGTTTAAGAGCCATTCAAGCATCTCTACTCAAAGGTCGAGACCAATTATACTTTAAATTTTTGTTTCCAACCATTATCTCCATTAGGGGATTACTTCTCTTGAGTCATAAGTTCAAATTAATAGTTTGTAACGCCCCAGGCCCAAGATTACTTCTCTTGAGTCATAAGTTCAAATGACAACCATGCTGATAAACACAATTAAAATCAAAGTAGTTCTCACTGGCTGAGCTCTATCACAAAACTCCACAATTGCTCTACCAATTAAGTTACCCTATCAAAAGAAGCTTAAGTTAACTCCCAGATTGAATTTAATTTGAGAAAACAGAGAACAAGCAATGATTTATTTAATCTTTACTGCTTTATGAGAAATTAAAGGGAGAATAGAGAAAGAAAAAAAATGATGGATAAACTAGTCGTACAACCATAGTTGAAGCAAAAAATGATGTAAAGAAAATGAATACAGGTCTTTAAAGAGGCATACATGCAATATCCTTTAGCACCAGGATTATCACTCAAGTACTTGGTAAATTTCCTCATGCCATTATTTGAACAGTTATCTCCAATGCCTGCAACAGAGAGAAAATATCAAGTTAAAACAACAACAGACCACTTCAAATCTAGTCTAAAAATCCAACAAGGAGACAAAGCTTTCCAATAGCTCCTTGATTTTTGTGAATGACATTTGCAAAATCCAGCTTAGAATGACAATACCAACGTTAGATCCCTGTTTTGAGCTCCTAGTGTTTCCATAATCCAAGTCTTACAGCAAAATAGAATAAGAGAAGGTTGGATAGTCTTAGAATGCCAATCATTCAAGATTTCTTTGGCCTGTAAATAAAGATGTTGAAGTAACAATTTAAAAGAGAAGAGTCCATTAATAGTTCACTACCACGGTCTAAAATCTCAAAGAAGGCTCACTCACATCCAGATTTCTTTTAATGCTTTACTTTTTCCCTTCTTTTTATTTTACTCAATAATTCTTTCAATTTGAGATCCTCTATTTGCCTGATTTTTAGGTTCAAAAGATGGTCCATAAACTCAACTAATGTGGATGGATGAGAATCAGATTTGTGGTTCAAATTATATATATTTCTTCCCTTCTTTGAAGTATGTTTCTTCCCTTCTTTTGATTTCTATTCAATACAATTTCTTGTAATTAGTTTGTGTTGTATGCTAGCAAGATATACCATTTGGAGTGGTTAGAAAATCTTTGGAGACTTATTATATAATATGAGTACCATACTGTAATGGAAAAAACTTCAATCCAAGTAAACCCAATTTCAAATTTAGAACAAATTTTCTGATGCTATTTATGGTTTGAGGAACTACTCTGTTATTTTACTGTGATACCTTGACAAGTTTTAGAGAAATTTAGAGAGATTTAGAATATAAGAAAGCTTTCTCACTATAAAATTAGTGTCTTCTTTGTACCTTAGTTTTTTTTAGATGTTAAATAGACAGCATTTCCACAGGTCGGGGAGCATTCCTTAAAGGCGTTTAAATCAAAGTTTAATGGTATGATGCGCAACAAAGCCAGATTGCAAGGGAAAAAAGGGGGGGGGGGGACCCAACTACATCAAATTTATCATCTTGTACACATTTCTCCACCACAATTTGGGTAAGGTAGCTGATATTATAGCCATACTTCTATTTGCATTTGGTATACTTCTGTTTGCATCTGGTATACTTCTATTTGCATCTCCATTTAGTACAATAATCGTCTGATTGCTACTGAGAATATAAGATCATATTGGAGGAACTATTTTATGTAGACGGATAGACTAGTATGGGTGGTTGACAGTTTTGATCTTAGATGATTGGATGATTACATTAGAAGTATTTTTCTAAGGGCATGTTTGGATTGGAAAAAGTATTTTTCAAGTAACTTTATTTTATTTAAACTCTTTCAATAACAACAATATTTTTTGGAAGTGTTTCAAAAGCTTTTTTTTAGTAATGGAATGCACCCTAAATTTTCATGGTGTATGATAAATTTGGAAGTGATTTTGAAAACTACACTTTCATGATTTTACTTTTACATTGCTTTTAATATAGCTTGTCCAAAGATGATTAATTTGCGCATACCATACCATAACTAACAAGAACTTTTTTTTTTTCTTATGTTGGTTCCTTCCTTATGTATCAGGGTGCCACTAGCAAAAATCCACTGGGATATAAATGGTAAAAGTTTAGTGTAAATTTTAATATTGAATAATAATCTATGCTAATATCTCATTATCCTTGGGTTGCTCATTATTTGGGGGCAACAAACTGGTTGCGGTTATTACCAGTGGGCAGATAGCCGAATATATTGGTCGAAAAGGAGTAAGAACCTTTCATGAATCATTTTCCATTCAATCTGTCATGTTAATTAGTTTCTATTGGTTTCCATGATTAATTTGTCTTTGTTTATTTCAGTCTTTGATGATCTCTACAATTCCTAATATTATAGGGTGGCTTGCTATATCATTTACAAAAGTAAGTTGGATGATTTTGATTATCATAATGTATTACTATAAATTGATTAATGTAATGGCTTGCTATGGAATCAATCTCAATTTTTCGGATCCTTTTTGCTTATTTAATCCCTTTTTTATTCTTCTTTTCTTTACATGGGGAGGTTGTTGGAAGGTTTTGGTGTGGGAATATATTGGTCTTGATATCATTTACAGGGAGTTATCACTAAACGAATGACTACAATAGAAAAAATGGCTGCAATTGGGTACAATTAGTTAGGGCCCCACAATTTCTAGGTGTCAACTTGTATTGCTTATTTTTTAATTCAAATTGTCTTTTTTACTCCTACTATAGGGAAAGCAAGGTCCTGTGGAGCACGTATACAGAGGAAAACAATGTATTTATTTGCAGTTAACCATGAGTTGTGTATGACCACAATTTGTATGTACTCTATTTTGTCTAAGTGTTCAAAATTGTCTTCTTCTTTTTTTTTTTTTTTTTTTTTTTTTTTTTTTTTTTTTTTTTTTTTTT
>CM046894.1:4995519-5138354 GCA_025688845.1 Cucumis hystrix | reverse complement strand
TTTTTTTTTTTTTTTTTTTTTTTTTTTTTTTTTTTTTTTTTTTTTTTGCTTTCTTTCTCAAATTGCAAAATATCATCTTGGTCAGCTCAAGGCAAAGATAGCAAAGTTGAGGATGCAGTTATTATAGTCTCCAAACATATGGATATCTTTCTTTTCCTCCAATGTCTGCTGTTTTTTTTTTTTTAGTTGTAAGCTTTGTTTAAGTTAGACTCGTAAGACTACATTTGTTTCTCTCGTGGTTTACTCACTTATTTGATTGAAAATTGATAATTTTCTATTCGTTCAAGTGTTTTAGCGAATAGGCAGTTGGTGTTGTTGTTTACACATAAAAGGAATTTCATCATACTGTCGCTTTCTGAATATTGTTAGCTCTTTTATAATTACTTGTGCCATCCATATTCTTCTTCTTCTTTTTCTTAAGGAAATTACAAACCTAAATCATTGTTATCAAATAATACATGTTTTTATCCGACGGTCACTCCTATCCCAACTTGTTCTAAATTCAATTCATGTTGAATTACATTTTTTTTGTACATGTGTTTTGATACCCAAGCAAAATAAATTTGATATTATTAATCAGTGTGTTTAGAATTTTCATATTACTGATTTTTTCTGTTCTAAATTTCCTTCCCTGTTTTGTTGCAGGTCTTCAGTTACACTTTAGTGGTAGGAGACTGAGAAATTTGAATGGTGGGATCTGGAGGTGAAAGTACAGAGGTGGAAGAAATTGAAGGTAAAGTCTTATTCTTTTTGCATCAACAGGCGAATCATCCCTTCATTTGCTGCCTTTTCATGATAGCTCTTTGATATTTAATAATGTAGGAAGGAAGTTGCATTACATTAGAGAGAGGTATTTACAGCATTAGATGTGTACAAATTTATTACATGGGTCTGCCTCTGTGTAGTAATCCTAAATCCTAAAAAAACTTGATTTTCCCTTGGTCTTACATGCAATTTTTGTTTTGTTTATTAAGGAATGGTTAGAAGTACATAATCATTGTGATGCTATTATGGATGGAGTAAATGTTCGCCTTTATCAACATAATTTTGAAGATTCTGGATTTAATCCTCCTCAGGTTGTAAAGTATATTTTGGTCTTAGATAGCCAGCCAAGATAAGCGATTGTGTAGATGGAAGCGATCGGTGAAAGTTGAAGAATTTGAAGGCGTTTAAGATTTCTTATTTAAGTCATGTATTAGGATCTTGTTTCATGTATTATTGTAGAATGTATATACAAACACAATATTAAGATTTGATTTTGTGTATACAAATGTAAATTAAAAATATTGTAATTTCTAAAATAATATTAATTTTATTGATTTGTTGACGTGAGAAAAAAAATATTTATCTAATGTACCCAATGCCGGTTTATAAAAAATGGACAATAATGCAACAATTAGATAAAAATAAATTTATAAAAATAGATCCAAAAACAAGACTTTAATGCCGGTTTTTAAAAAATAATTTATAAATATAGATCCAAAAACAAGACTTTAATGTCGGTTTTAAAATGAAATAAAAGACCAACCGACACTAAAGATCTTTAATAACACCATAAAAAATGTCGGTTTAAAAACGACATTAAAGGCCTTTAATGTCATTTTTAAACCGACATCAAAACAAAAACGACATTAAAGGCCTTTAATAACACTAGCATAGATGTCGGTTGCCAACCAACACTAAAGGCCACGAATGTCAGTTTTAAACTAATATTAAAGGCCAGATTTCTTGTAGTGGTGAAAACCAAAGTTATTTGCTGAGTAAAGTGTCTGAGGCCCTCTTTTAGACTATCGCCAATACAAAATTTCAGCCCAACCCATATTTCAAATTAAGGTAATGACTCAATATACGATATCTAAAACTCCTCAACACAGCCAGAAATTTCAAGAGACATCCACCGTTTCCTTTAGAAAAATGCTTGAAAATGGAATTTCCGATACGATTTTCTGTAGGGATTTTACTTACCCGAAAATACCAACGTTGATAACAGAAAAGTAGAAAATAGAAAATAGAAAATGGAAAGAACACAAACTCAAAAGACAAAAGCAAAAATTAAAAACACACGTAGTTTGGCCCATGAAGTTGCGGGAAAGAGTGAGAGAGAACAACGTCACAGAGAGAGAGAGAAAAAACAGAAGCTTACCGACAGAGGAGGTGACGGCCATGGTTTGAACTTTGAAGAGATTGCGACGGATAGGAGATGACAGACAAGGATTGAAAACGTTGCGACATAGGAGGTTTTGTCGTTCGGTAGAGGAGGTTGCGGCGGTGCTGGAGTGAAGAGACGGGCACGAGGGGGCAGTGGTGGTGACGGGATCAAAATATGATCAGATTGGAGATGGCCTTCTTCGCGTGAGGATTTGGGAAAATGTTAAGGGTTTTAGATTGTGGGAAAAGCTTTAATAAATTTTTAATTTTCATTTAAAATTAATTTTAGTTTAATAAAATAAATAAATTATTTTATGTTTCTTCTATGACATCAAATAACTGTCGAGGAAAGTGTTATCCGAAAAATTCCGTCTTTTCCTGCAAAAAACCCTAATTTTTACCTTTTGTGACAGTTTTTTTATCCTCCCTCCCATTCTATGATGTACACAACTGTCATAGTATATTGTTTTTGTTGTAGTGAACCCTTATAAGCTAGACTTCTTATCAAGAACTTATCATAAGACTAAGCTACTTATGACACTTTGACAATTGACCATTAAAGAAATAATGGATTGAAACGAGATAAATATACAATGTATTCAAGAATGTATGTCTTCGGCCATTGTACATTATGAACATGATACATTACAATGAAATACAAAAATAAAAAGTTAAGAAAGTGAAGGACATTACAAGTTAGGGGAACTGAATGGTGAACTCCTTCTTTGGTCTCTCTCTAAGATTACTTGGAAGAGTGACCAGAGAAGAAGTTAGATGCTTTTACAAAAGGCGGAAGAGCTAGACTTTTTCATTGGCTCCAATGGAGTTCTCTAAGTTTTGGCCCTTTGTAATCGGTCTTGGTCTTATCCATTCAGTCGTCAAGCCCTTCACCCCTTTGGCTTGGTGCAGGAAGAGGGTTCATATAGGCTACATGCAGTAGAAATCGTCTATTCTTTCTGTGCATGTCAGTGCCAATTGTTGTCTTCTAATTTTTTTCTGATTTAGTCTGCGCCAATTGTCAGTGCCATTGGCAGCCTTGTCAAGTCACATCGGCTCAAATTACTATTCTTATCTTCTAGTGAATCTTCCTTGCATGTTGATGTTATTTCTCGCTTAGAGATGTTTAGTCACCAGACAAGCTTCTTATTGCATAGTCCGTGCTCCTCTATGATTCACTATCTTTCTTTTTTCTTCATAAATCTCCGAAAAAGCACTGGAAAATAGGGTAAAACAGACGTGAAGACTTATGCAAGTTTTATTTTCTTATATTTATGAATTTGTGATCGAAGTTACGCTTTTTGACACATATTATCATGTGTTTTGGTTCCATTGTTCTACTTAAAAGCCACAATAACTTGTATTTCTACAAGTTATCATGTGCGTTAAACGTTTATGTTCAATGTAGTTGTCACGTTGGTTGGCAGGCCGAAGTTGAGAGGTTAGGTTGTTTTGGATAGTTATATCAAGGATTGAATTTGAGGGGGGTGTTAAACGTTACTTTTAAGGTTTGGATGTAGTTGTTATGTTGGGTGGCACGCTCGAAGTGAGTTTATGAGAGGTTGGCTAATAGGTTGATCATGGAGTGAATTCCGGGGGGGCGGGGGGGGGGGGGGGGGGGGGGTTAAACCTCACTTTTAAGGTTTCAATATAATTGTTACGTTGGGTGGTACGCTCAAAGTGAGTTTTCATGTAATGAGTCGAGGTTTAGCGATTCTATTATTACATTTCTATGTAAAAAGAGTAAAATTTGAGAGGTTGGGTTGTTTTGAGTACTTTGAACATTGTGTTAGCTTAAGGGGGGTGGGGGGTTAAACGTTACTTTGAAAGTTTACATGGCAGTTGTTACTTTGGGTGACATGCCGAAGTGAGGTTGTGATGGTTGTGCATACTTAGAGGTTGCACTTTGATCATAGACTGAGTTTAAAAGCGGGAGGGGGGGGGGGGGGCTTAAACGACACTTTGAAGGTTTAACTATAATTGTTACATTTGGTGGCACGTCGAAATGAGTATATGTGTAACTTGAGTCTCTATTGTTGGTTACATTTGTAGAAGTAGTGGAAGTTGAGAGATTGGGTACTTAGGGGTTGATGTTTAATTACTGTTTGTTCCTAAGTTGAGAGTGGAAGTTTGATTAGGGGATGTACTTTGATTATTATTATTTTTCCTTAGTTTTGGTATTTGGCATATCCACACATTTTTGTTTCTTTGAGCTTGAATAATGTACTACTTAATATCAAGTAGGTGTGGACTTGTTCAAAAATGGCGTATGGGACATTTTTTATAAATGACAATTTGGTATTTGTATTTATTAATTTTGTGTTTGTTCGGTTTGGCAACTTTATTAAATTTAAATTGAATTGTTACTAAAAACCGTACTATAGGATAAAAAAAATTGAACAAAAAAATTGAAAAAAAAGTAAAAAACACATAATCTCCCGACGCACGTATGTGTCAAGAGTTAATGACATATCCCGGCGTTTTATGCATTGCGTTGGGAGACCAGTTTCCGACGTTGAGTAAAAAATACCTTACTCCCGACGTCGAATTGAAGCACCTCGGGAAAAGGTGACTCCCGATGTGCTTCATTTCGATGTGGGGAGTAAGATATTCCTGATGTCACTTCGTGTACGCGTTTGGAATTCGTTCCCCGACGCATTTCTCCTGACTCATCCCTTGATAGTCTTACATGCATCGGGAGATCCTTTCTCGATGTATTTAGGTATATCTTCTGATGCATTTATGCATCCTTAGACCCTCTATTTCTTGTAGTGAGAAATATTCTATTGTACTACTTAGTAGTATAAGTAGTATTGATCGGAATAATATAAATTTTATTTGATTGGTCATTTACATGAGATAGTTAAAGGCGAGGATAGTTAAAGGCTACATCATATTGTAATCTTGTCGCCTAGACTAAGTCGAATACTTAGAACTTAAATGATAAATCCACGAATAATTGAATCATATTGCGTACACAAGGCACTGTTGGGGATTTAGATTGATAATATGTATTGAATTTTTTATTTTTGTCTTCTGCAGAAAGTTTGATTTGTGTAGTATCATGTGCACTTATCTAAAGATTGTGTGAAAAAGTTTACAAGTGACGATTCTCAACTGGAATTCATTCTTGATCGGAAAATTGAACGAACCTTTCAAACAAGAAACAAACAAGGAAGACTGGGAGACAATAAGAAAGAATGGCTGAAAAAGTGGATTGATTGCTTTTGATGGTAGGAGAGATCACGATGTGGGATCAGGTATGATGGAAATATTCACGATTAAATACTTCGTCCTATACCCAAGAGAATGCGAGAAGGAGGGGGCATATTATCAATTTCGACTGAAGAGACAGAGACACCCAGTGCGACATGTGGAGTTGGTATAAGAGCTTGATTAGGAATTACGACTCGCATAATGGCACATTTCTGATTATTGTGTGCGGATGGAGATTTTTATGGTGGATTGAATAAGAGTTTGCAACAAGCTGTTGATGCTGCGGTGACTAGGGCTAGAGGGTTGGAAAAAACGTATACTGATTTTGGCTAAAGAGCGGGAAAAAAATTGAATGACTGAAAGTTGGAGAAAGGACATTGTGAGTGCACACTGTTAGAATTTATGGGCTTGTCAGCTTACCCTAATGTTTCTTTCCTTTTTCTTAAGGCTCTTGTTGCTTATTAATTCATTTCCTTTGAATCTTTGTGTTTCAGAAGTAAATAATAAGAAAAGTCTTTATTCTGATTTTTCTTTCTGTATTAGGGTTTTCATGTATTTGATGTGTTATTTCTTTTCGTCCTATTTCAGTATACACCAAAGTGATCAATTGACTGCGATGACAAATTTACTGCAAACTACAGCTTTGAATAAAGTTAATGTGAACTTGAATACTATAAAACTAAAATGTTCAAATCAGCTTTTACAAATTAAGAAACTAACACATAATTTAAATAACAAGCTACAAGAATAATTCATTTATTGTGATTGCAACATTACAATATATAATATAGATAGAAAGGTGTAGTTAGGCAGACATACGCTTACAAAGCTCTTACTTTAATTTGTTACAACAATAATTGGTTGGGACATAGTTTAGAATAAACATAAAACCAAATACATCGTCTAGCTCATATCCTTCAAACATTATTAAATTTTATGTTTCAGGAGAACGGGTATGCTTTGTTCATGCCTAAAGAAATTGTGAGGATCCACTTTATTTTTAACATATACCATCCTATTAAAATTGTTACCAAAATACTTTAAACCCCAAACACGAGCTCGCTTGTAGCTTGTCTTTCCATACTTACTGTTTGATCCAATATCAAGGTCTCTATAGTTGACATATGCAGCTCTAGGAGATTTTGAAACAAAAGGAGTCATGTAACTATAAATATCTCGTATCCAATTTAGATGTGTCTTCTCTGCATTCACACCTGGCTCAAACCATCCAGTAAGGTAGCCAATCTTGTATAGATTTCCAGCTCTATGCGAGAAAGGAATTTCCGACTCTGAAATTTGACTCATCCTCCCTCCGTATGGGACAAATACAAGGTTTGCTCCTTCTATATCTTGAAATTCTAATCTTTGCCATATTTCCTCAATTGTAGCTTTAGGGATGGGTTCCTTAACATAATCAGATTTCATTTTGATGTTTCCATTGGCTAAAGGTGTTCTATTGAGCAAAACTTCCAAGGGTTGATCTTCAATTTGAAGCCCATTGCCTGTATAAACAACTGATTCAATCCAACTTGTTTCTTTGCATTCTTCTTTTGTTAAACCCAATTGGGGAAATGTTTTGTTTAGGATTGCCATAAGTTCATCTGCCTTTCCAAGAAACAAAGAGAAGAATAATGCTATTGGGTTTATTTTGTCTCCTTGAGCTGAAATTTTTCCACCTATATGATCATCAACAATCATATATATATATAGAGTTGAAATGAATATGTGTCTATCAACAATAAAAATAACTCACCAAAATAGATACTCAAACATGTTTCAAATAACGTAACTTCATCAAGAGGATCGAAGCTGATCAACTAAAAGTTAAAGTTTGGCTGGTCTAGTCCACCTAACCAAGCTCATTTTTTCTTTGAGTTTGGATGTACATCACAATTTTGAATGAATAATGATGTAAAGTTTTCTGTAATAAATTTTATTTAGCTTCATTTAAAAGAACCATTTTTCAAAAACTATCCATCCAAGTTCTTAGGAATTTTGGTTGATTCCTTTTAGGGTGACTTTTTCTCTCTCATGAGAAGATATTTTAATTATCTCATCAACAAGTTTACCTTTTCTCTCAGTTAAAAGATTTTTTCAAGAAATATTTTAATTACTTCATCAACAAGTTTGCATTTTCTCTCACATGAGGATTTTTTAGAGAAGATATTTCTCTTACTTCATCAACAAGACTTCTCAAAGATCCTTGACCAAGATTCTTAACGCTTACTTTTCTTATTCTGGTTTCAAGTTATCCATTCTCTATCTATAGAAAGGAAAATCCATTCATCTTCGAGGTATCAATTCAAGACGTATACAAGTAAGAGCTAAAGAAGGATCTTTATCGAAAGTAAGTCTTTACCTTCATAAATAAATATTTTAATGAAGACCATATGATTTTTTCAAAGACCGATTCGAGATCTATATGAAGAAGAAAGATTGAAAGAAGACCTTAATAATTAATGAATGTGTTCAATTATAAAAATCTGGGGGAGCCTGATCTTATGAGGATAAGAGATTCAAAGAAGACTTGATAATTGAATGTGTCCAATTACAAACTCAAGGGAGCCAAACTATCTTCAAAAGATTCAAAATACGATTAAGTGGAGCCTGGTTATTTTAGTAAATAGAATTACCAAGAGAGTACCAATCTAGAGGAGTATAGTGCGTTCACTAAATAATACTCATTTAAATCTTAATATAATCGTCTTGTCTCAATTGTAAAAGCTCTTCAGAAGCAGGTGGTTTTGGCCAAATTGAATTAATAAAGTTAGTGTTATTTTGTTTCTTGTCCCCTAGCTATCACTCTAGCGTTTAACTAAAGTAACAATTAAAAATAAAATAAACTATTTTACTTTTTGAAATAAGTTTACCAAAAGTCAATTCATTGATTCCATACTTCATCGATTGGTTGGATCAATCCATTGAACTTATTATTGGGTCAACAAAAAAGAGAAGCATATTAGTGAAATATAACAAACTGTCGCTGACAATTGTTATATAAACTTGTAAATTTAATGCTTTTAAATTTAATGTTTTGTGTGATGGCTTTAAAATCAAAGTCAAATTTTCAAAAGCCAACAAATTCCACTTTAGTAAGAAATAGTTTAATTTAATCTAACTATTTCAATATTATTTTAAAACTATTTAAAAAATATATTTAAATTTATTCTAGAATCCATTTATAAATAATAACTCAATCAAATAACATCGAAAAGAAAAGAATACCAAGCAAATTGATGCCAAGAAATAGATCTTCATCCAATTTGTTGGCGACATATTGCCACTGATCTACAAGCTTGATTGCTTCTTCCTCCACAGTTCTGCTAATTGTGCAAATTGTCACTGTGGCAGGAACCGGAACCAGCTTCACCTTCCATGCCACGACGATTCCAAAGCTCCCTCCGCCACCGCCTCTAATGGCCCAAAACAAATCCTCCCCCATTGACTTTCTATCATGAAACACCCCATTTGCGTCAACTAAATAAGCATCTATCACATTATCCGCTGCAAGACCATATTTCCTTAGCAACGTCCCGAATCCACCGCCGCTGAAGTGTCCACCAACACCAACAGTTGGAGAATTACCTGCTGGAAAAGCCAAGGTTCGACTTTTCTCAGCAATTCTGTAATAAAGTTCGCCTAGAGTAGCCCCTGACTGAACCCATGCAGTACTTTGTTTGACTTCGATGGTAACCGAACTGAGATTGATAAGATCAACTATGATGAATGGGTGATAGGCGACGTAAGATAGACCTTCGAAGTCATGACCGCCGCTTCGGATTCGGATTTGAAGACCGTGCGATTTGGAGCAAATTACGGCAGCTTGAACGTGGGAAATATTTGAAGGGGTTATGATGAAGAGTGGCTTTGGGGTGTTGGGAATTGAGAATCTGAGGTTTCTAATGGAGAAACTCAAGACTGATGAATAAGAAGTGTTGATGGGAGTGTAAACAAGTTTGGCGATGGATTTAGAATCTGGAGAGTGATGGAGAAGACATTGAAGAAACTCGTCATGGTTTACATGAGAAGAAGCTGAAGGCCATACTGAAGATGATGAACATACAGCGATAAAGGCTAGGGAAAGAGGGAGAAATAGAGAAAACTTCATTGTTTGGTTGGAAAATTTTGTGATTGAGAGCTTCACTATTTATTGTCATTAATTTGCATGGAAACTCGAACTAGATATTAGTTTCTTAATGTGAACAATGATTATTCACAGGTAGGACACACTTAATTTCCATACTCCCATTATCTTTCACACACCAAAATAAATCATTTGAAAAACCAATTGTCATGTAACAAAGTGGATGATTGCACATAAATATTTTTCAAGTTACTATTTGATAGAGTACCACGATTAAGTGCAATCTAAACATCATCTATTCGCTTGTACAATTCTCATTTTTCTCGTATGAAAATGAGGATAAATAAGTGCCACGTTCTACGTTCGAACGTGCATCATTTTTCTCTAGACAAAGAAAAAATAAAAAGAAATATTCAACTCCTAAAAATAGTTTTTTCATTTTATTCTAATATAAAATTTTATTTGACAATTAGTTAAGTTATAGCTGCAGCCAAATTTCTCATAAACAAAATACTGTTTGGTATATAGACAATGTACAAAAATGGATACACCCAAACTAAATACTTGGGTATTATTTTTTCATATTGGATTCATATTTTGTCCCTCGAAAAAACACAACAAATAATTAAAAATAAGAAGAAAGAAGAGTTTGTCACGTTTGACAAAGAGAGAGTCTAAAAAAGATTGGTTCAAACTATGCAATCAAGTTTTATTTATATTTTATTTTCACTATTGTGGTGTATATTTAAGATTAACTAATTGCACGTTAATTTCAGCATAACTCATTGAATTTAACAAATGTTTCTTTTACCAAAAAGATCAAATATTTAAACATTTCAGCTTGTGGCGATTCTCAAAATTTTGTACGGAAACTTAGTTTAATGCTTCAAAAGAATATTTGGATGATGAACAAAATTTAAATTACAAATTGTGGTGTTTGAAAAATAGAAAAAAAAATGATGGAAAATAGGACTCATGTTACTCTATTTTTCAAATTGCAAAATTAGAAAATTTAAAAGCAAAAATGGATAGTCAACCCTCTAATAGCTCTTTAATAACTCTCTAATACTTGTCTGATATATTTAATTACTTTATATTTGTCATATTTGTAATATAAAAAAAAAATGCTAATCGATTTGTAGTGCAATTTCTCAATTTAGAAATTGGTTAATAGGCTTCTAAATTATCAATTCCTTGTATCTCTAATACGTTTCTTATGAATACAATTTAAAAAAAAAATATTTTATAAGATATAAATAAAATTGAATTTCATATTTAAACTTTTCATCAAGTCCATTATTTTTAAAAATATGATCATAAAGTTAAGTGTATATTATAATTATTTAATATTGAACACGAAATTAAAGGTTTTAAATTTTAATATACTAAGATAAAAACTTCCCTTTATACTCTTTAAAACTCATCACCTAAATAAGTTTTAAAATGTAAAGAACACACTTGTAATTTTGTTTTAAAAAGTAATTTTGTTCAATATATTTTAATTACTACACCTTGAAATGGTAATTCATACAATTCTCATTTTTCCTTTTTTCTCATTTAAATGTGTTTTCATGATCCATTATAAATGTAAATAGTAGAACAAATAACAAATAATTTAAAGTTGAGAAATTGCATCAAATGACAAAAATATTTAGAAAAAAATAGTTCATGGTATCATTTTTTTTTTTTTGCCTATTGTGAATATGTTAAAATTAGTGATATTATACGGCTATCAGAAGATAATTATAGGACTATCAGAAGACTATCAAGCGATAATTATAGGACTATCAGAGATTTATCACTTTTAAATTTGCTACTTTTGCAAAATTAGAAAATGTTATGACATGGACTCTATTATCATAAATTCTTTTGTTATTTTTGCAAAAATTCCTTAAAGGAATATTGGAGGAGAACAATAATAATAATTAAAAAAACAAAAGTCGTTTAAGGGTTTTATGGTATAAAATCCTAAATAATGAATTTGAAAACAAGGAATTTAATTAAAACACAATTGAATTTCGTCGATGTTATTGGTGTATGGACGATAAATGAAAAAAAAAAATCTAATTGAAACACTACGTTTAAAATGTGTATAATACTATATTTTATATACTAAATATTAGTTGACAATATATTATAATTATAAAATAATTTTCTATCCTATCATGGATATTGTTTAAAATGGTAAATTTGAAAAATATTTACAAAATATAGCGAAATTTCATATTCTATCAATGATAGACATTGATATACATGTATTAGTTTCGACATTGATAGACAATAATAAGAGTTTATCAAAGTCTATCATAGATAGAATCCAAAATTTTGCCATATTTTATATATATTTTAGTTTATTTTATTTTATTATAATTGAAAATGTCCATTTATTTTAATTTATGTTAAAAAGCTTTGTATGGTTAATATTTTAGGGAGGTAATAGTATATAATTTAAGGGTTTTTTAAAAAAGTATAGTTGTAAATATTTACACCCTATAAAATAATTTCGAAAATGAAAAAAAAGCTCATAGACCCACAATTGAAAATACAAAAAAAAAATGTCTCAATCAACACGCGATTTATTGGTCACTCGTAATATATTTGGTACATGATTTTATACAAAAATCGTTTAGGTTTAGCTACACGATCATTTAGATTTGGCTACCCAAATCGAAACGGTTTTTTTTAAGATTTTTTAGTACACGATCGTTTAAATTTGACTACACAATCGCTTAGATTTGGTCATTTGGCTACCCGAAACTAAACAATTTTTTTAAAGATTCTTTGCTACACGATCATTTAGATTTGGGTACACGATCGTTTAGATTTGACTAAACGATTATTTTTCAAGATTTTTGGTACACAATAGTTTCGATTTAGCTACCAAATCGAAACGATTTTTTTTTCAAGATTCTTTAGTATACTATCGTTTTGATTTGGCTACCTAAATCTAAAGGATCGTGTTTTGAGCTCCAACGAGTTTTTTTCAAGAAATCAAATAACATTTTGAAAAAAAAAATACAAAATTTATGATTGATTGAAAAAGAAGATCATTATTTTTAAAAAAACTATAAAATAAAAAGGGAGAAGAAGCACAGAAGAAAGACGATGGAAATAAAAAAAAAGTAGCAAAAGAGGAATTGAAGAAAGACCATGAAAAGGAAGGGCAAGCTTGAAATATTTTTTAAAAAATGGCAAGTTTTGTGGACTTTTGATTTTGTTACATGAACCGTAAATGTTTTGGTAGTTTATTATATTTATGAAAATTAACCCTATAATTTATAATTCATTAGATAATATATATTTTAATATAGCAAAATTAAACTGATTTAGCTTGTAACTTGATATATTATATCTCTAAATTTTTTCTTTTTTATATCTTTGTTTAATATAAGTTTGTATTTTAAAATCTAAATTCGAAATTTAGATATAATAAAATATAAAATTATTTGTTTCTTTTTTTGAAAGAATCAATGGCAAATATAACAATTAGATTTAAAGTATAATTAGCACATATAACAATATTTTAAAAAGTTACAAATATAACAAAGTTGTCAGAGTCGATTATATCATATTACAAATATTGGTTTATTATTGATAGACATTAAGAGTATATTACCAATAGAAGTATATCTCTTATGAGTTTTACTATATCTGCAATTTTTTTAAAATCATGTTATGCTCTTAATTATTATCTTTAAAATTACTATCCATTATAATCATTATATTAAGAAATCACACTATTTGAATTACATAGTCTAAGATAGCCCACCAAATACATATTTATTACGAATTCGAAAACATAAAACAGAATGGAAAACGGTATACAAACATAAAACCTAGTTTTACTTTCAATAATTGAGAAATTGTCAAAAACAACAAATTTGACAAAATATTTACAACATATAGCAAAAATTTTCAGATTCTATCAGTAATAGACACTGATATGCTTCTATCAGTAACATTGATCGACAGTGATAAAAGTCTATCAGTGACTATCATTGGTAGAATTCAAAATTTTGTTATAGCTTGTAAATATTTTAATTTATTTTGTTATTTTCAAAAATGCCCCATCAATAATTTCATAAATTAAAAACAATTCGTACATTGTATAACATTCTTTTTTGTTTTCTATGACAACAGAAATGTGTAAAAAGCTAATGATTGATTATTAGTTTGATTGTGCATACACTTTTTTAATCAATCTAAAGGATACACGGACTTATAATATGTATAAGAAAAATTATTTTAAATGATAAGAATATTAGAAAACTTTACACATATCGTAAAACTTTTATTTTTATTAAAGGTTAATTGATTAAATAATATTTAATAGTGTCTAACCTTTAAGTGATTGAGATTTATCTAAATCTATTGCACACTATCACTTATAAAAAGTAAACTGTTGCTATATAGGTATATATATGTATCAAATGACAAATGATTCAAATTCATAGCCGTCAATTTATTTTGTTAAGAGAAATCTTTGGTATGTGTGATGACTTGGGAAGAAAGAAAAACAAAATGATAAATAACCTGAGAACCAAGAAAACCAAATTGTTAAAATTTATTATTTTTGGAAAAGAATTCAAAGCCTTTGACATTTCCAAAAGAACCCATCATCTCTAGTGATAGAAACGTTTAGGTCCTACCAATTCATTATATGTCAACATAATTTCTCGTTCATATGAACCCAAACTTGGAACACATAATTTCATATCATTTGAAGATTTTGATTCATATTTTCTCCATTCTTATTTAATTGAATATATATTATGTATGTTTGATAGAAATTGAAATCAAATTTAAATTTAATGTTTGTATATAGTCTATAAGATATATTTTAAATTTTAAAAAGATTAAGAGTTTCTAATCTCTACTCAATGTTTTGATCACAATTAATATTTTTAATTTGATTCAATTGTTATTCTTTGTCTAATTTGAGTTATATTATAATGTTTTAATTATTTAAAAAACAATCATTTGATTAATTAAACATTGTTTGACCAAAAAGTCCCTATGAATAATATATATGTTAGGTATTGAAGATATTTGTTGAAATTGTGTGTATATATTCAATAAACAAATTAACTTTGACAAAAGAAAACATAGAAAAAGAATTTCAAAGCCTGGCAAAATTAAACCTCTCAAGTCTCAAGTAATCAACTTTTGAAAACCAAAATTTGAATGTTTTTAAAAAATATTTTAGGATTCAACTGTGTTGAAAACCTTAAGAAAAAAATAGCCTATGACACATCTTTTTTGCATATTGTAAATATGGCAAATATGAAAAAGTAATTAGTGCTATCTGATGACTATAAGAGGGTTATTAACTTTCAAATTTTCTATTTTTGTAATTTAGAAAATGTAGCAACATGAATCTATTATTATAATATATTTTTTTGCTATTTTTGTAAACACCCCATATTTTAATTTCTTATTTAATTTTCATATTGCATCTTTAATTTATAAGTAAAATTTGTATAAAACCAAATGAAATAAATGACTACCTTAAAGTTTTTCATCTGTTTTACTGTGTGATTTTGAGTATAGTTCAACTAACTTATTAATAAACTTTGTATTATAGGTAAATGAGTCGATTGATCTCAAGGTGGATTGAGATTCAACTTTTCTCATAAAATCAAATAATTGACCAAATTTCCTTTCCACTTCTTCGTTTCTGACTCAACGTTTTGTCTCCTTTGCATCTTAATAATCTATGGTATTGTCATTTTCAGCGCTAGCAGATCAGTTGTATGACTTTGTTCGAGATTTGATTAGTTGCCTTTACATTTTTAAATTTAAGTAGTTTCTACAGTTGTCTTAAACAAAGTCTTAACATCCACTTTTGTTAGAGTGTTTTCCTGCAAAATATTTTTCTTATCTAAATATATCTGGTTATAATATTTTTGTCTGATCTTCTTCTTTATTGAAATGCGACCTTTGATCTATTACAAACGAAATTCTTGGATTCGATTATTTAAAGAGAATTATGAAGATCTTTTAAGGTTTTGGCCGATTTGATTATTGAGGAAGAAAACTTTTGTACGACTACATTGTGTTCTTGCTCTTCGCTCACTATATTCTGGTGTGCAAGTTCTTCATCCATTTTGAAGTAGACACAAATAGAAGACAGCTGAAGACTCACTCAACTTGAAACAAAATCCTTTCCCCAATAAGCTCTATTTCTGATACAGATAGTTTAAGACGCTCCTATGCAGAGGTAGTCACCCAAGGTAATTCATCAGATTCTGACACAACTCCCACATACAAAAATCTTTCATCCAGAAAACAGAGAGGTGACATCAAGACTGAAAAAAAGGAAACTTTCAATTGGAACAGAGTTGTGGTTATGTTTGAAAGATATTTTCATGATAACTGGAACAAGATAATCGAAAAGAATCAAGCAATATACGTTCTTCGGTAACGTTGCTGTTTCTCCCAAAATGATCTTAGTTGCTGGAAAATTTGTAAGAAGAAAAATCTCATCAGAAGACTATCACTGAAAGTCAAACAATGTGGAAAATAATAATAAAACAATCAATCACATTATGAAAATTTTGAATTATGACGACAACGACAGTGACAACACTGGAACAAAAAAGATGAGACGTGATAGCTTGGAAAAGAAATGGATAAAAAAGAAAAAGAAAAAAAGATATGTAGATCAGATGAGACTTCTCAATGACCCTCATCAACTCCAAACGTAAAGTTTCTTTCCCTTTTCCTAGAAACGCGATTTTTTTTTATTTAATCCCTATAGTGCACCAATGAAGCCCCTAAGAATCAAAAGCTTTGAAACTCAATCGCAACATGAGCAAAATGCAAATATGTGTAGATTCAACCAAATAAGGGTAAAAAAAATCTATCGAGCAAAAAGCAAAAGTTTCCAAATTGAAGAGGTTGGTGAACACGAAGCGTTGCTGCAAGAAAATAAAGAAAAAAAATTAGAAGAAGACGAACAACTCTAAAGAAATCAGTCTGATTGTTGACTTGGGTTCTCTATCACCCATGCTAGAGCCACAGGTGTCCAGTCCGAAAAGCTCAGCATCTATACCCTCCCTTACATCTCCCACTCCTTCAGAAATTGTTAAAGACGACATGGGTCCTTTGATGATTAGTGATCAGGAGGAAATGGAGATTACCAATACAAAAGCAAATCAATAGAAGGTAGACAATTCCAAGGTTATTCAAGAAGAGTTGAACTTCAAGCAGAAATTGATAATCTGTTGGTTTTAAAACAAATGATCTGTAAAAATCTCACGCACTCTTTTTGAAGAAAACAAATAAAAACAAAGATAAATATTTTGTAAGATATATTGCCAAGAGGGAGAGAAAAAAAATGGAACTTGCTTTTATTCAATTTAATGGACTAATATTTATAGTCTAAAAAGGGAGCAAAAATTAGTAACTCACTAACTTAGTGCTGGCTAAAATTTTGAAGATAATTAAAACAAATAAATAACCAAAACAATAAATAGAAAAATAACGTGTGAACTAATTCTTCCACCTATTTAGGAAGATCATGGCAGATTAATAGCTCACACTACCTTCCTAATCCTGACATGATTCTAAATTACGAACACCAAGTAGCTGACGCATAGCAGCTAACTTTACTCCCGTCAATGCTTTAGTCAGAACATCGGCTCGTTGTTCTCCAATGTTGACAAATTCAACGATAATTTGTCCATTCTCGACACACTCTCGAATGAAATGAAAACGTGCATCTATGTGCTTGCTGCGACCATGAAATACGGGATTCTTCATGAGAGCTATCGCGGATTTGTTGTCCACGAATAATGTTACCGGTCTTGGCTCCATTTCGACTATCTCGCTAACAAGGCATCTTAACCACAACGCTTGGCAAGCTGCGGTAGTGGCTGCAATGAACTCGGCTTCACAAGATGAGAGTGCTACCGTCTTTTGCTTTTGCGAATTCCATGAAACCAAGCTTTCGTTTAAGTAGAATGCCATTCCACTTGTGCTTTTCCTCCCATCGAGATCACCGGCTAAATCACTGTCAGAGTAACCGAATATATCGAATTTTCTGGGACCTTTCGTATAAATGAGCCCAAAGTGAATTGTCCCTCTCAAATACCTAAGTATTTGCTTGACCACGTTGTAATGCATGGTTGTAGGCCTTTCCATATACCTACTGGCCATCCCAACAACATATGAAAGATCTGGCCTTGTGTTCAGTAAGTATCTAAGACAACCAACGATGCTTCTGTACTCCGTAGCATCAATTGGTGCTCCTTCCATGTCTTTGTGAAGTTGTGCCTTGGTTCCATCGGGTACTTTGTGGCATTGCAATCAGCCATTCCAAACTGGGACAAAATTCTTTTGGCATAAGTTGGTTGTTTGAGCACATTTCAAACAGCCATCATCAATTGATTTGACCCTTCTGTTGTTCAACTTCAATTCCTAAGTAGTAAGAGAGAAGGCCTAAGTCGCTCATTTGAAATCCTGCCATCATTTGCTACTTGAACTTATTGACCTTTTCAATGCTACTTCCTGTTACAATGAGATCGTCAACATACACTCCAACAAGAACACATTCTTCTCCTTCTCTTCTTGTGTAGATTGCTTGCTCTTGAGTGCATTTTCCAAAACCAAGCTCGTTGAGACTCCTATCAAGTCGAATGTTCCAAGCTCGTGGAACTTGCCTCAATCCGTAGAGAGCCTTCGACAATCTATACACTTCGTGTCTTTTATTTGGAACCTCAAAACCCTTCGGTTGAGTAACATATACTTCCTCTTCCAATTCTCCATTGAGAAATGCTGACTTCACATCTAGATGGTGTACCTCCCAACTTTGGTTTGTAGTGAGTGCAAGAATGACTCGAACGGTGTCAAGTCTTGCAACCGGTGCAAAAACTTCTTCAAAGTCAATTCCTTGTCTTTGTACATAGCCTTTAGCAACCAATCTTGCTTTGTGCTTGACAACTTCTCCATTAGGGTCTTTCTTCAATTTGAACACCCATTTTAGACCAATGGGTTTGTGTCGTGGTGGAAGTTCGGTCAGACTCCATGTGTTGTTTTTCTTAATGGATTTTAATTCGTTCTCCATTGCTTCGTACCAGCGGGCCTCTGTAACAGCTTCTTGGTAACAAGTCGTTCTTCGGACACTACCATCATCACCTCATTCTCTTGTTCATCACCACCTACAACTTCCTCTGTGTTGGAGTAGATGTCAGTGAGAGATCTTAGACGGACCGGTGTGTTCGTCGATGGAGGAGATGGACTGGTCTCTCCAATCGCTTGTATCTAAGTTGCATGTGGTACGACATTTTCAACCCCAGTTTCTGCATCCTCCAGGTTTTCGAACTCGTCAGAATAAAATTGATCCATCACCTGAAACTCCGTAATCTCCTTACCGTCACTAACGACTTCGTTCCAAGCCCATTCAAGATTTTCTTGAAAAACAACATCTCTACTAATTTGTAATTTTCCACGGCCTGGGTCATATAAGCGATGAGCTTTGCATCCTTCTTCGATACCAAAATATACCACCGGTGAGCTTCGATCGTCGAGTTTCTTGAGGTGAGGGGTTGTGTTCTTTACATATGCCACACAACCAAAGACTCTCAAGTGTGCAAGATGTGGCTTTCTCCCCATCCAAGCTTCAAATGGTGTGCGTTCTCCAAGGACCTTCGTTGGAAGACGATTTAACAAATAAACCGCGTGTCTCACTGCCTCTCCCCAAAATCTTGCAGGCACGTGCATGCTTTTGAGGAGTGATCTTGTCATCGCTATTACGGTGCAGTTACGACGCTCTACAATGCCATTTTGTTATGGTGAATATGGAGCGGTGAGGTATCGTTCGATTCCTTCTTTTTTGCAAAATTGGGTGAACTCTGCAGATAAGAACTCACCATCTCGATCCGTCCAGAGTGTTCTGATCTTGTACTCCGTCTTGTTCTCCATTAAGAGTTGGAATTTCTTGAATGCTTCAAATGCGTTACTTTTTGCCTCCAACATATACAACCACATCCATCTCGTGGAATCGTCAACGATCAACAGAAAATACTTGTTTCCAGCAAGAGTACATGGTGAAATCAGTCCGCATATATCAGCATGGAAGAGTTCTAACGGCTTCTCTGCTCTATATGTTGATTGACGGAGGAACGGCAATCTGGCTTGTTTGGTAATCACGCACGCTTCACATAACTTGTTCGATTGAGTCACTAGTGGTACTCCAACTACCAATTTCTTCTCCCCCGTGAGCTTCAAGTCATGAAAATTTACATGGCCAAGTCTCACGTGCCATAACCATGTTGGATCTTCTAGGCTTGTCAGAAGGCAGACTTGCTTGAGCGTCTTCAAAGTTATCTTGTACAAGCGATTTTGAGTTCGCTTTACCGACATCAAAAGCTTCCCACTCATGTCAGACACTTTCATGACATCTCCTGTCATTTGCCCGAGGTTTATGATGTTACTACATAACTTTGGAATGTAATACACCTCTTGGAGAGACTTCTGATCACCTTTCTTGCACTCGAACATGACCGTTCCTTTTCCCATGATCTGAATGGTTGATCCATCGTCAAACTTCACTCTCTCCGTGAAGCATTCATCTAATTCTTGGAACTTCTCACTATGGCTAGTCATGTGGTTACTAGCACCGTTGTCAAGATACCAAACATCATTATTTTCTCCATTCTTGTTGTTGCAATACATCTCTGGCAACAACCGCTCTTTGCTGAGTAGTATGGCATCCTCCTGATCACATCTAGTGCGTGTCCCCTCCTGGAACATGGCCATCATCAAAGTTGGTTCTTCTTCGACTGCACAAGTTAGATGAGCTTCGTCCTCGCGACCTTTTCCATGACATTCCGACGCGTAATGTCCCATCTTGTTGTAAATGAAACACTTAATGTGACTTTTATCACGAGTGTCATTTCCAGTGTTGCTAGTGCCTCCCGCACTATTTTCACGCTCAGTGCCACAACCACGACCATGACCACTTCCTCGACATCTCCCTCGATCGGTACCACCGTATCCGCGCCCTTTGTTCATCGAAGAGTTGTCACCACTATGTCCTTTTTGTCTAGCTTTCCATTCGACATGGGTAAGTAGGAGTTGTCCATCGGTGTTATTGTTTTCTCAGAGTCGTACTGTTCGTTTCTCGTATGCCTTCATTCGTCCAATTGCTTCTTCAAACGACATGGTTTTGAGATCTTGGAATTGCTCGATTCCGGCGACAATGGTAAGATATTTGTCTGGGACGGAATCGAGGAGCTTCTTGACCAATGATGAATCCTCAAGTGCAACTCCGAGGGTGGTGAACTTGCTTTTCTAATCCTCTGATTTTTCCTGCGAACTCATCGATTGTCTCGGTTTCCTTCATCCGAAGAACATTAAACTCACTCTTCAAGGTTTGAACTCTCGCCATCTTCACCCGCTCACTACATAAGTACCTTGTCTTGAGACTATCCCATATTTCCTTTGCGGTCTTTTTCTTTGCCATTTGTAGAAGCACATCTTTCGGGATGCATTGAAGAATGTATGCACGTGCCTTATTGTCCTTCTTCACATCCACTTCGGCTCCTTTTGCTGGCTCTATTGCTTCCCAAACTCCTTGGGAGTCGAGGATTGCTTCTGCCTTTATCGCCCACACCGTGTAGTTGTGTGGAGTTAACATCGGGTAGAGAATCGGCATTCCGCCATTCTCCTTTGTTTGCTGCGAGACGCTTGCCATCTTCGTTGGAATCTGCGATGAGAAGACAACTTGCTCTGATACCAAATGTTGGTTTTAAAACAAAGGATCTGTAAAAATCTCACGCACTCTTCTTGAAGAAAACAAATAAAAACAAAGATAAATATTTTGTAAGATATATTGCCAAGAGGGAGAGAAAAAAAATGGAACTTCTTGTTTTATTCAATTTAATGGACTAATATTTATAGTCTAAAAAGGGAGCAAAAGTTAGTAACCCACTAACTTAGTGCTTGCTAAAATTTTGGAGATCATAATTAAAAAAAATAAATAATCAAAACAATAAATAGAAAAATAACGTGTGAACTAATTCTTCCACCTATTTAGAAAGATCATGGCAGATTAATAGCTCACATAATTTGGCTAAATGAAAATAATTTGAAGTTGCCCCGAAATTTGAATGTGATGTTGTTACAAATATTGAAAACATAAACAATGAAAATTGTGACTCAAAACGATGTTGTGTTGAACAATTCTAGTTTCCGATGAAAGTTGTATCTTGGAATGTTAAAGGGATATACTCACCCTCAAAAAGTGCACAAATAAAAATGTTTATTTTTTACTATCTCCTTGATTTTGTGATTCAAACTAAAACAAAATTGTAAATTGTTACTAAAAGTATCATCAAATCCTTGTGGAGTTCCATCGATATAAATTGGGTTTTTGTAAAGTTAGTGGTATTATTATGCTATGGGACGATACGAGGTTCACTAAACAAGCTGTGATAAAAGGAAAATATTCAATCTCCACAAATTTTTGCTTCTCAAATGGTATCAACTGGCGGATAACTACCACTTATGATCTTGCAAAAAGAAGAGATAGAAACAACTTTTGGAAAGAATTGAATGATCTAAAATCCAGATGTATATCTCTACGGATTCTTGGGGGAGATTTCAATGTCTACGCAGAAGAGTTAGTGAATCATCTACCAATAGACCAACTACACATAATATAAAGAAATTTAACTCTTTTATTGAGAGCTGCAACCTCATTGACCCACTTCTCACTAATGCAAAATTCTCTTGGTCAAACCTTAGAACGAGCCCAACACTATCTACAATTGATCGTTCCTATATTCTCTGAATTGGGAAGCAAAGTTTTCCACCCATTACTCAAAAACCTATCTAGAATCACATTCGACCATTTCCCTATTGTCCTAAAACCAACAATTTGAGGTGGGTCTAGGTCCTTTTAAATCTCAAATTGAAAATCTTAGATTTGCCTGGAATCTTTTTGAAGCTCCTTTGATCGTAATATAAATAGAAACAAGGGATCCATTACTTCAATAAATGTGGACTCAAATAGAGTTAAAGTTGTGGCAAACAATTAGAGGATCAAAATATAATACTTTACTATTCTTTATCTTGGTGTTCCGCCGGGAGGTAAACCCACATCTTTACATTTTTGGGAAGACATTGTTGAAAAAGTCCATAAAAAACTCAATAGCTGGAAATACTTACACATATCTTGAAAGGAGGAAAAATCACTCTTATCAACTCATCGCCTGCTAGCTAGTGTCCCCACTTACAAGTTCTCAATTTTTAAAGCACCAATTGGTATATGTAAAAGCATTGAGCAGCATTGGGGAAATTTCTTGTGGCAAAACTCAGCTGATGACAAACATATACAACTTCTTAGATTGTCTAATATCATTGCCCCTTTTGAAAAGAGTGGACTGAGTATTAGTCGTGCTGCAGACACAAATTTTGCATTACTTACAAAATGATTGTGGAGATTTTATGCTGAACAAAAGCCCGTCTGAAAAAGATTTATCATTTCTAAATATAATCAAGACTGCATTGGTGGGATTTTGACAAAGAGTAAATATAATAACAAAAAGGCTCCATGGAGCTTGATCATAAAATTACCTAGGTTTGTGAAAGGAAAGAGGAGATATATCAATTCATAAACCATGCCAGAAAGAGAGTATTTTCCCCATTGTTAATTTTTCATTTTGTATGAGCAAGGAACCATTCCACCCTTTAGTATGAGCTGTCAACCATACAACATGGCAGTATAAAAGATATGTGGAACCAAAATAACTTTGATTGGGATCTCCATCCTAGAAGGACTCTGATCAGAAGCTTGGAAATACAATTGTGGACTGATATCAAACCGTTTTTATGTATCCCAAACAACAATCAAGGCTTTGATCAACCACTCTGGAATCTGTGTACAAATGGACAATTCAGTGTTTCATTAGTTAAAAAAGCTATTCGTGTTTCTGATCCTTGAGATGAAATCAACATAAACCATCAGTTTTCAAAAGTATTTGAAAATCTAGTCTTTCCAAAAAATGCAAGTTCTTTATTTGGTTTCTTCTCCATGAATGTATTAAACACGTCAGAAAAACTGCAGAAAAGACTCCCACAGTGGAGCCTCAATCTAAATTAGTGTATCCTATGTAAAAAGCATTTTGAAGATGTTAACCATTTATTCACCACCAGTGTTGTTGCTGTTTATATATGGGAGAAGATAGCTCATCTGTTGAACTGGCAAAACAACAATACATCACTGGCACTCTTTGTAAAGATATTAGTTGCATCAATCAGAAAAGTTGTAAAGGTTCCATCCCGTTCAATACCATTCGGTTTCTTTATGGACCATTTAACTAGAAGGGAATAACAAAATTTTCAATAGCAAGGCTAGATCAGAGAATGAAATATGGGAAGATGGAAAAGCCCTTACTGACTTTTGGAGTAGGAAAGCAAAACTTTTCTCTGATTATAATGCTAGTACTAATGCTTTAAACATTCAGGCTTTTGTTTAACTTGTTGGGTTTGTTGGGCTATTGTCTAACCCTTTTCTTTTAGACATTTTTTGTTTCATGTCATGTTTTTATTGATATTAATGAAGCGGGAATGATGATGGAAATAAGGGGGGTGTCCACCTAGTGGAGATGTTCGGGTGCACCTGTTCATCCAAGTATCCTTTTAAAAAAAAGTTATTCATCCATTGGGTGTAACACATGAAAGATTAACTCAAGGAACATAAGTCATTGTTTGATAAGGAGTATTCTTTATCTTAGGAGGATCCTAAGATTCATAAATGAAGAGATTTCACTGATTTGAAGGTAAGATAACAATAATGTTGAGAGGAGTCTCACACATAGTCGAAAGTCAACATGTACATCACTAATATTACCATTTTTAAGGAGGAGCCTAAATACAATTGAGAATGAGTCTCACATTTATGAGGAGCTTAGAAGATCAGTGAGTTTAGTGTAAAAGTTGAGTATTATATTGTAGATAAATACTACATTGTAAATTACTTAACTCTTTAATATTAGAGGATTATCTTTCCATCCACGGCACATGCCTCTCATACATAGGTAGCTTATCGTCGAATTGGGTTACTACCAACTTCTGTGTCTCTTTCTTTGTTTGCTTATTTGTGGTATTTTCTTGTTACAGTTGTTGTCAATGTTTTCTATTTGACGTTGGCGATTCTGTGTGACGACTCACCTCAGTGGTTTTTCAGACTTCTTGGTCCATTGTGTTTTGGTTTATTCATTTTAGCTTTGTTTTAGCTTGTTATAGCTCCATTTTTTCACCAACACTTGGATCTACCTCTAATACCTATAAAGTTACTAAATAAACACAAAAAGCCTAAAAACAAGATCAAATTAAGGAGATCAAGTTCACACATTTTTAGTGCTATCAATCATCTAAATTGTCTAGCTATTGATCATAGTATTTAAGTGCATAGCTCAATTGTTTTGTAATGCTATGAAAAGGGTCTGAATACGATAACTAAAAAATTAATTAAACAAACTGCTTGATGGATTGGGTACAAATTAAACCTGCTCTATAAACATCTAACACACGTTTACAATTAAGGGGTTTACTTAAGACGATTAGTCACTAGGGTAACACCTAGGTACTAATTCGTTTTGTTGTTAATTTTAAACCAATAAAGGCAACTATGTAACTCCACTAATGTCATGGATACCCTCGAAAATGGATTTTTTATAGTAGTAAAAAATGCTATGGAAAGTCGATGAATTTTAATAACACGAGCTACAACAACATCAAAAACTCTATTGAGAGTCTATGAAAGTATTATTTGAAGGCTATCATATATGTGGTATTTGTTGTCGTAGATCTGGTTTCTTAGTCAAAATTAAAAGAAGTATATACACGTATTGCCATTTCCCAATTATAATTTCACTGTATGCTTTGTGAAAATATAATCAACACAAAAAGAAGGGTATATTGAATCCAAAACCACTTTATTTACTACAAGGCACACATTGAAAGAAATGACAATACGTACTTATTTTGTTACACCAATAGGGTTTTGGGGGACATATTTGACAAATAAGGATCGAATTGGATTTAATTTTATCACTAAATATTAGTTCAGCAGTCAACTAGAGGGTAGGTATACTTTGTTCATGCCTAAAGAAATCATGAGGATCAACCTTAGTTTTAACATATACCAATCTCTTAAAATTGTTCCCAAAATACTTCAACCCCCAAATGCTTGCTTGCTTATAGCTTGTTTTTCCATATTTGTTGTTACTTCCAATATCAAGATCTCTATAATTAGCATATGCAGCCCTTGGTGATTTTGAAACAAAAGGAGCCATGTACTCATAAAGCTCTCGTATCCAACTTATATGTCTATTTTTTGCCTTTAAATTTTGTCCCTTCCAACCTACCATGTACCCAATCTGGTATAAATATCCAGCTCTATGCGAAAATGGAGTTTCTGATTCAGAAATTTGACTCATTCTCGCCCCATAAGGTGCAAAAACGAATTGTGGTCCTTCTATATCACGAGCCTTTAATCTTTGCCATATGCCCTCAATTGCTGCCTTGGGGATGGGCTCCTTGATGTAGTCTGATTTGATTTTTGTGCTTTCGAGGGTGGTAGGTGTTCTATTGAGTAAAGGTTCTAATGACTCGACGGTTTGAAATACTCCAGAGGCGATGATGAGGGTTGATTCGACCCATCTCACTTCGAGACAATCTTGTTTTATTAAACCTAATTCAGGAAATGTTGTTGATAAAGTTGCCACAAGTTCATCTACCTTTCCAAGAAATAATGAGTAGAATGTTGCTATTGGGTTCTTTTTGCCTCCTTGAGTTGAAGTATTTCCACCTACATATATCAAGAAATGAGCTTTCAGATCATCCATATTTTTATTGAGGTGAGTTGCTTTGGATGTTGGAAGTCATATTTTATTTTATAATTTTATGAACAATTTTGTAATTTTGAGGTAGGAAAGTTCAGAGTTAGTAAACAGATTTAGAAATATGTGATTTATACTAAATGGTCAATTATTATCCCTCTTCAAAATCTAAGTAAAACTTAATACATAAGACGCCAACATTAAACCTAAGGTAAGAAATTACTTATCCAAAAATCAATTTCTAAATATGTTTAATTTCATAACATTAAAAATGGAATGTGTCGACATATTTCTCACTTACCGAATTAGATAGTGCTGAACCAAAACGGAAAAAAAATGAAATAAAATAAAGGGGTGTAAATATTTGAGATTCTCTTAACTTTCCCAAGTGCATATACACTATAGGTTTGAAAAGTACTATTCAACTTTTAAAAACTGCATTAAATTCTCTGATCCCTACCAAAAAATAAAAAATAAAAAAGTGATTTTCTGAAAGCATAAGATATTTTTTACCATGAGATATTAACATTTTAATTTATATATTAACAATACACCAGTTTTTAACCTTTCTTTTAAGTTTAATTATACTTTTCAAACTTTTGTGAAAAATTTAAGGAACTTCGTTTTGAAACAAAAATATTAATCATTTCTATCTAAAACTAACTATAAAAAAGTGACAATTCTTTGGTACATTTGAATGAAAGAAAGAAAAGAATCTTCACCAACAAACACAAAAAGTTCATTAAATTTATACAAAGACTCTTGTAACTACATAGGTCTTTGATGCAGTAGACACCATCTTTTTAAAGACTATAGTCCTAACACTATAGCTCTAAATTTCCAAGCTTTGCTCAATTAAAAGCTTTCCTCTCTTGGATCCCTCTAACCTTTTATGTAATTACTTTATCAACCTATCAATAAATTATAGTATGTTGTTAGCTCTTTAGGTTATCCAAGAGGGTTTTCCTAAAGTCATGGCTGACACTTTGTCTCCCTTAAAAAAACAAAAACTAACTATAACAATATTTAACTTTCTTTAAAGTTAAGAAACTTGAGTGATAGTATTTTTGGACACAAATGCGAAGGTGAAGTTTTATTTCTTTTCTAACTTAATCTTTATTTTTGCTAAATTTTTCTCCCTTACACTTTTATTTCTCTACCCTCTAGTACTGCTCAACAATTATCACTCTAGCACATTCAACAACTTTCTATAATTTATTTATAAGCAAATAGAAAACTATATAGCTGCAAAACTCTTATTTAATAAAATATATATGTATGTATGTGTGTATATATATTTTTAAACCGAACAAAAAAACACACATCACACAATTTATTTAAATAATGTCGTGTAGTTTAATTCACATTATAATATTAATCTAAGAAACATATTTTCCAAAGAAAATAAAGACAATAAATAGTTAAAAAGAATAAAAAAATAAAACATGTGCTTTAGAAAAAAATACCAGTCAAAACGATGCCAAGGAATATATCTTCATGTAATTTGTTAGCCACATATTGCCACTGATGGATCACCTTAACTGTATCATCCTCCAAATTTTTTATAGTAGAGCAAATCGTTACCATGGCCGGAACCGGTACCAGCTTGACCTTCCAGGCCACCACAATTCCAAAGCTCCCCCCGCTGCCGCCTCTAATGGCCCAAAACAAATCCTCTCCCATCGATTCCCTGTCATGAACCATCCCATTTGCATCAACCAAATATGCATCTATCACATTATCAGCAGCAAGTCCATATTTCCTCAGCAGGAATCCATATCCACCGCCGCTGAAATGCCCACCGACGCCAACTGTTGGACAAATACCCGCTGGAAATGCCAAGGTTCGACTTTTTTCACCAATTCTATAGTAAAGTTGGCCTAGACTTGCACCTGACTCAACCCATGCAGTGTTGTTTACAATGTCAATAGAAATGGATCTGAGTCAAAGTGAACATAGAACTTAATTAGACATGTAATATCTCATTACTTATTGAACAAACTTAATCCAAAATAAGCATAACTCAACAGTAGTCGACATGCAATACTTCATATCTACACTTATTACACTAACAAAACAAGCAAACAGAGAGGAACAGACTTGAACAAAAGTAAGCGTAGTTCAATAGCAATATCGAAATGTATTTCCTCGTACCCCACTCATAATGAAAAAACGTAATAGACATGGTCTCAAATAAAGATAGATTAACGGTAATCGATAGGTACTACCTCATACTGCCTCTTATTATACTTGAAAAAAAAAATAAAAGAAAAGAAAGAGAACGACAACGAACCTGAGATTTATTAGGTCAACGATGATAAATGGGTGATAGGCAACGTAAGAAAGACCCTCGTAGTCATGGCCGCCGCTTCGAGTTCGGATTTGTAAGCCATGGGATTTGGAGCATATGACAGCTGCCTGAATGTGGGAAACATGTGAGGGAGTGATAATAAGGAGTGGCTTTGGGGTTTCAGGCTTTGAGAATCGGAGGTTTCGAATGGAGAAGTTCAAAACAGAAGAATAAGAAGAGTTGATTGGAGTATAAACCACTTTGGAAATGGGATAACTCTTTGAAGAATGCTCTGAAAGACATTGAACAAAGTTTTGATGTTTATGGGGAAATGCTGAAACCCATGAAGGAGATGCAGATAAAACAATAATGAGTACAAGAAAAAGAGGGATTAATTGGGAAGAAGACTTCATGATTTTGAGTTTAATTCGATGACTGTATTAAGTTCCCCTTTTATATAGTTAAGAAGATCCAAAATATCAACACAACTTACATCATCTCTTCATACATGTCTCCTTACTTCAGTATTTGCCTTTGACCACATTTTATATGCATTTTCTTAAAATGGATGTGAGGTATGGTTAAATTATTCGTGTTATAGTTACTATCTCGGCCAATTTATAGAGATAATTTGCACTAGATAGCAAAATCTTTTAATAAAACTGGGTCATTGTCATCTCTTTTTTAATACTGCAAATATAGAAAAAAAAGTTTAATAAAATTGAGTTCATTTTTAATCATGCTAATTTATTCTTTAACTTCCAAAATTACCCTCATTTCTTTTCATTTTCACGCTCGTCCTCCTCTTCTTCTTCACTTTTTGCAACTTGTTGCAAAAATCAAGCTTTCCAATTCAATTTTCATTTAAATTGTTTGTTTCACTTTCCTCTTCCCTTCCATTTTCTTTTTTTTTTTTAATTCCAATTTTGAAAATCTCAAATCACATTTCTAAATGGTAACAAAGAAAAAAATGAAGAGAGAGATTGACGACAAAACATGGCCGACGGCAAGTAGAGCGGTGGAGGATGGAGGTAACAAGCTAGAAACAATTTTTTTTGTAAGGTAAAATATATCAATTGACGACATATGAAAGAGATGGGAGGTGGGGTTGCAACGTGCATAATAAGATGAGTTTTTTTTTTTTGTTTTTTTTTCTAAAAAAATTTAAACTAAACTTAATAAATTTGTGGGGTAGAATTGCATTGTGCATACAAAAGATGATCTTATATACAAAAATTTCATTGATTTTAATTTAATTAAATGCTTTTAAATATTTAAAAACTCAATCATATAGAAATCACATGGTAATAATATGCCGATCTTATTGAGATTGATTACATGTTGGTGGAAGACTTATTTATTGAGTTACATAATAATATGCCGATCAGATTGAGATTGATGATATGTTGGTGGCAGACTTATTTATTGAGTTACATGGAAAATATATATGGTTTGAGATGTGGAATTCATCATAAATAAATACATGATAGCAATTAGATAACACAATCAATATCATATAGAAATTAGATGTCTCAAAGAATAAAAGCTAATCGACGATCAAAAGACAATCAAACAATATACAAAATTACTATGACAAAAAAAGTAATCAACAGGTAAGCAAATGACTATATAATTAAAACTAAAAAAATAGAAGGTAATCAGATGATAGTTAGAAGGTAATCAAATGACTATCTCGTAAGACTAACTAAAATTGTGAAAAAAAAATAGAGTAAAAGGTAATCAAATGAAAATCACAAATCACATTATAATCAAATTAAATAATTGTCTCAAAAGGCTAAAATAAAAATGAAAAAAATTTAAAATAGAAGTTGTCAATGAAAATGTAATTAAATGACTATCTTAGAAAGCTAACTAAAATTGAAAAGAAAGTAGAAGGTAATTAGATGACAATCATAAGACAATTAATTAAATGACCATTTAAGTTTTTTCTTGTTGCGGTCAAACTTTCTATAAATGACAAAAGGACAATCGACAATGTTGTGTAGATTATAAAAAATAGATGGTAATCAGAAATTACTTAGTAATTGAAAAAAAATGTAACACAATCAAATGTCAATCATAATGCAATAAAAAATTCTTACCAATTGACAAAAAATGGAAGGTAATCATGTGACAATATGATTGTAATAAAAAAGTACTTAATACTTGACAAAACTTGAAAGGTATTATCATAAACTAATTAGTAATTATAAAAAAATTGTAAGGTTATCAGATAACAATTGGTATCATTTGCAATTTAATAACAATCAATATTAATTAATTAAATTAAATAACAATTGGATGGTAAATCGATATCATTAACAATGAACATCAAATAGCAATTAGATAGTAATCATACAACAATCAAATAGCAATCGACATCATTGCGATAATTAGTGGTAATTAGATGAAATTCAGATAACAATCAAATATAATTCTACATTTTTAACTATGAGGGTATTTTGGTCATTTGACAGTTTCAATTGGGTTGGGTTTGTTAGTTTGTCATTTCTGGAAATTTTAAAATGTTGGATCATGAACTTAATTTTCATTTATATTTTGTCATAAATGCAAATGCCCCGTTAATAAATGGTGATATTTTGAATATATATATTATATTTCTAAATATTTTGAGTTGTTTGCTATTTAAAATAGGGGCACTTGCAAAAATAACATAACAAGTTATAATAATTAAGTCCATAGTGCATATATTTTATTATTTGCGAAAACGGCAAACACAAAGCCCAACCCACACATTAAGAAGTAAAATGTCACAAATGCCCTTGTTACTAATATACATTTGATACACCTTAAACACATCTAACACACCTAATACCCCTTGATACACCTAATACACCTGATACTTCATAATAGACTTGATACATTTGATAGATACACTTGATGCACCAACTCTTTGATGCACTCAATACCTTTCGATACACACCTGAAACATCTTGATATACATAATACTCCTCGTTACACTTGTTTCTTCTTGATACACTTGATACCCCTTAGGTCTTGGTACACTTAATTAGTTTGATAAACTTAAATGCTACACTGATAAGTTTGACACATTTGATGGCTAATAAACTTGTTATGCTTTACTGATACACTTAACAAATTTGATACGCTTGATACATGTATGTGATACGTTTTGATACACCTGATGTATTGTTGATACACCTGATGTATTGTTGATACACTTAGTATTATTCACTAATACATTCGATTGGTTATATACACTTGATATGCTTGAAGTCCTACTGATTCACTTAATACACTACTAATATAGACTTGTAAACTTAATTGATATACTGGATAACGATTCACTTTACCAATATGGTAATATACTTAATAATACTACAATAAATTGCAGAACATTTGAAAAAAAATAAAAATCACGTAGTAAGTATATCAGCAAACTAATACATATAATATAAGTACATCACTACACGAATATACAAAACTTATATAAAATAAAACCAAAACAGAACCAACATATAAAAATAAAATAAAATAATTTGAAATCACATTCAACTTCAAATTACACATCGAAGAAAATAGAAAACAATCACAAGCGAAGTTAAATTACTCCGATAAAAAAACCCATTATATTTCATATTGCAATTAATGTAGCATTTATATTTAAAATCAAGATTAATACAATTAATATATATAATATTAATACAATTAATTCAACTCCAAAATTTACATCAAAGAAAGTAGAGAACAATAACATATGAAGTTAAATTTCTTATATCAACAACCACTATATATTAGATTGCAACTAATACTACATGAAATTGAATAAAAGGTTTTCAAAGGAAATAAAATAAAATCTCCTTTTGTTTTTAATTTTAAAGAAAATGAAAAAAACACATAAATAACAAAAATAATAAAGTAATAACAAGAAAAATGGTAGGATCCACTATTTTACCACTTTTTATCTATTTCAATCGAATTTTGGACAATCATAGAATTGAATCTCCAAAAGAAGGGTAAAATTGGAATTACAAAATATAAAAACCTGAATTTAATTATTTTTGCTATATTTACAAAATCACTTAAATACATTTTTACAAAATATCTAAACTAATTTGTCATCTAATACAAATTTTCTTTTAAAATAATTACCCTTATAAATTAAATTGTTTTAAACGGCATCATTATTTTATTTTATGGCAACGAGGAAAGACACAGGTGATTATTTTAATTAGGGATGATAAATTATTAAGTTGATGGTCGTTCACTCAACTTCTATATTGTAACAACAAAAACTAAAAAATAGAAAACAAAAAGGAAATTGAAAAGAAAACAGAAAAAAAAAAAAAAAAAAAACTTGTAGCACAGACATACATTTTTCCTTTTTAATCAAGAAGTCACAAGTTGCTTGAATTCACCCCACCAAGTTGTTGAAATTACCTAAAATTTTGATTCATAATATAATATCTTTCTATAAGGAGAATGAACTAAAGTCGTCTCTTTTTTCATTTTAAGATTAGGATTTGATGTGTGGAACGTCCATGATTCATTGGACCCCATGAACTCTTGGGTCAAGCCTTTGCTGAAGGCTTATTTGGGCATTGGGTTACATATTCTGTCTTTTAAGGTCAATTATGTTGTGGAATTACACCTTTAGAAGATGGAGACTTCATTCACAATATATCTCTGTGTAATCTCGTCATCGTCAACTAATTTTAAAATGAAACACAATATTTATCTAAATCGTATCGAAGTCCATGAAATCTCTAACATGTATGGGATCATTAAAATAAAAAAATAAAAAACAACCAAGAATAGTGATGAACCCCAATTAAAGACATTGTCTACATGGCCAATTCTGGTTTTGAGAATGAAACTTAATGTCTATCAAGTAGCTAGATCAAGGACCCATGTTTGTATATATTCTTTGTTCAAGTTGTGACTATGATGTGTTTATTTAATTAGACGTTTCATTTGGGAAAATTACGTTTTTAGTCTTCAAGTTTTGAAAAATGTGTTTGGTTCTTGAGTTTTTAAAAATGTACATTTTTATTCCATATGTTTATAAGAATTGACCCATTCGATCTCCAAATTTTCACAATGTATCTTTTTAAGTCTACGTTTACAAAAATAAGTTTAAATCACCTCTAATGTAATTTTATACTTTTATTTTAGAGAAATTGCATCATATGACAAAATAATTTAGAAAAAATAACTTATAGCACCTCTTTTTTGCATATTGCATATATGACAAATATGATAAGTAATTAATTATAGCAGACAACTATCAGACGGCTACTATCAGACAACTATCGAAGGGCTATCAGAGAGCTACCTCTTTTGAATTTGATACTCTTGCAATTTAGAAAATATAATGACATAAGCCCTATTATCATAATTTTTTTTGCTATTTTTGCAAGCACCCCTTTGTTTTAGGGAATTGTAAAAAATAGCAAATTTTACAAAATATTTACAATATATAACAGAATTTCAAATTCTATAAATAATTGACATTTATTGACATTGATATGTTTCTATCAGTGACATTGATAGATAGTGATTGAAGTTTATCACTTTCTATATCATTGATAGTGTAACACCCCAAAAATTAAGGTAATTTTAATTATCTTGGATTTATTTAATAATGTTAGAATTATTATTTTGGGGTGAATTGAGATTTTGGTGAAGATTATCTATATTGTGGAGATTAAGATTTATTAAATATTTATGGAAAAAAATGTTTAATTAACTATTTGAATTAGAAATTTCAACATTGTTATGGATTTGGTATAGATGGATTGATATTTGGTAAAATCATGAAGTAATTGAGATTAATTATATTATTGGAAGATACGAATAATTATATTATTATTGAGGGTAATATAATTATTTAGGAAGATATGTATTAAGGTATCATACTTGGTCTTTGGAAATAATAATAATTATATTAAAGGTAATATAATTATTAAGTTAGTATATTTTGATTTTTTTTGGAAACATATTTTGAGAGAGAAATAAGTATATTATGGAAAATATACTTATTTTAAAAATATATTGTTTTTGGAAAAAGTAAATGAAGTAATTGTTTGATTAGAGTTAATGAGGAGAGAGAAGTTGTTGGATTACCTTTTTTAAAAGGTAAAAAGGAAAAAAAAAAAAGAAATTAATTAAATGAAAGATATAATAATAATAGAGCGCTTTGTGAAGCGTGTGTTACTATTCCATTTTCTTCCTCACAACACAAGAACAACCTTAGAAACCCTCGCCGCCGCTTCACCTTTCTACCGTCGCCGATGACTGCAGCTGCTTAGTCCACGCTCAGAAAAAGCCGTCCACTTCGCTTCAAAGACCGAGCGGTTTCAAAGCTTCGTCTCCGTCGCGTCCTCTTTCCCTTTGCAAGTCCCCGTCGTGCATTGTAAATCGGAGTCGTTCCCATCACGAGTCGCACATCCCAGGCGTTCCTTCGCAAGCCAAGCGTGTTCCAACCGGCGCTCCCACAGTTCGACGAAGCCGAAGCCAACCGCAAAGTTCACAGACCCGAGCTGATCTTCAGTCCGAGTTGGGCTTCTTCGTCGTCAGCCATTCGCGTTTGCTAGCTTCAAACTCGTTTGTGCTGCAAGCTCCACCTTTTCACGAGTTGTTCCTTCACGATCAAGCCGCACGTCTCCAAGCCGAGCACATGCAAGCAAACGGAGCCGGTCCTCTTTCACGAGCCGTGCGCTCGAGCCGGCTGCCCTTGCCGAGTCGTCTCCTGTTTTGAGCCACTTCTTGGTTAGGTTTGCTTAGTTTTGATTAGGTTTGGTACTCCCAATATTTATCTATTTTGTCCTGAACGAGTTAAGTTATGGATTTTAGGATGAAATAATTTTGCTTGAAGGTTTGGTTGATTTTAACTGGGAATTTGATTAGCAACCAAGAAATTATTATTTTAGCAAATCTGCAGAAATCTCAAGTTAAGGGATTTTTCTATTGGATCCCCACATTAAAGCAACATGCATATTGTTAAGAGAGACATGTATGATTGAGACGTTATGCCCATGATACATTGTAATTGAGGCATGCTATGATTAAACAGGATATGATATATTTATATAGGCTATGATGTTCTGTTAGATTTACTGCCAGAGTCGTACCATATGGGATCACCACCTATTTATACCTGGCTAGTTTTATGTGTGATTCGACGGGATCACTTAACGTCGGGATCACCGAGAGCCCACCCTACCTTCTTATAGGTCTAATTTTATAGGCTAAGGTAGAGATAATTTTTAGAAAATTATTTCATAACTCATGTTTACTTTTAGATATTTCTTTTATTTTAAAAAGGGCCCGAACTAGTATTTTAACTAATGTTTTAATTATTATTTTCTTTACATACTTTACTTATATGTTATGAATTAATATTTGAAGCGTTTTTTTAAAACTTAGTATTTTCTTTTATTTTAAATAAAAAGTTTTTATTTGTTTTAATGGTTATGACTTCAACTCGGTATAAAGAGTAGGGTCGTTACAAATAGAATCCAAAATTTTGTATAAGTTGTAAATATTTTAATTTATTTTACTAATTTTGAAAATATCCATTTATTTTAACTAATTAACAAGATGATATTTTAACTTCTAGAAATCATATCCTCTCTGAAACTATTATAAATCTAAATATCATATAATTTTTTTAAGAAAATCAAACAAGAAAAATTTGTCTATGATTTTTTAAACCTATTTTTAAAAACTCAAGGACTAAAAGAAGTACATTTTGAAACTTAGAAACTAAAATGTTTATATTCTTATAAACTCAAGGACTAAAAGACTAAGTTTTTAAAACTTAAGGACTATATATAATATAAATTGTTTCTAAATTTTTTTTAGGTCTTGTTTGATAACCAATAGTTTGTAGATTTTGGTGTTTTGAAAATTATGCTTATTTTTTTATGACTTCTTTACCAAGGGTTTTATATATATCTTGCTAAACACTTGCATTCAAAACTTAGTTTTGAAAAATAAAAAAGAAAAAGTTAAATGATTACCAAATTTGACCTTCTTTCTTGTTTCTTTTTATTTTTTTAAACTATGCTTTCCTCATCATATATAATTTCTCCAATTAGTTTTCATATTCTTTAAAGAAAAAAAAAAGAATTTTAAGAAAAATTCAAAACACAAAAAGAAAATGAAAAATTGCACCAAATAGCACAAATTTGAAAATAAATAAAATTTGTAGCACATAAGAAAACAATATTTACAAAAATGACAACTTAAACATGAACTAAATGTCTTCCCAAGAAAAAGAGAGAAATCAGCAGAAGGACCCCGACGACAATTAACACCACCGACGATAGGGGTGTAAGAATACGGGTTGAACCCGAATAACACGGACTACCCAACCCATATTATAAGGGTAGGGTTGGGTTGGGTTAGATTAAAATATGAGTTGGGTTGGGTCTCGGGTTGGTGGGTTGAGAAATTCGGTTCAACCCAACCCAACCCGAATTAATATAATATATATATATATATAAAATAATAATAATAATAATAATAATATATTTTATAATAAAAAAATATTTCTTATTCTTTTAGTTTTAGGTTATTATGAATTTATGCGTCCCTCTGCCTTAGACCTTACTTCCTTCCGTCGTTCTCTGCATCTCCCTCTCCCTCGCTGCTCGGGCTTTCACCTCTTCCTCTCCCTCGCACAACCTCCGACATCTCTTCTTCGTTTGATCTCTCCGACATCTCCTTCTTCATCCGATCTCTCCAGCATCTCGTCTGATCTCTCCAGCATCTCCCTTCTTCGTTTGATCTCTCCGTCTCAGATCCGTCTTCTCCGGCATCTCCTTCTTCGTCTGATCTCTTCGTCTGATCTCTTCGTCTCAGACTCTCAGATCTGTCTTCTCCTCCATCTTCTCCTCGCGTCTCCTCCTCTGTTTCAAATTCGAGACACATTTATTAGTCCAAACCCTAGATGAATCTCAAATCTTAATCCTTTTGTTCTCTCTTACTGTCAGTTTGTCTATCTTCAACCGCCATCAACTGCCTCTTGGATTTCTTTGTTTAAGCCAAGGTCATTTCTTATGATTTTCTTGCATATTGAACAAACCAAGAGGAAGAAAATACTTAACAATGTCTGCATCAATTCTTAAATATCCTCTTTATTTATCTTCACAATTTCACATGCTTTCGTATCTGTATAATGAACACAATATTTTTAGGTTGACAGTACATATATATTTTTCCATAATTTTACAGCAGTATGTTGACAGTACATATTTATTTTTTGAGTTTGTTGAGACAGTAGCATAAATATTGAAATAGCACAAGTATTGAAGGTTGACACTAGCATAATTCTGTTTTGAATTTGTTGAGACAATAGCATAAATATTGAAAATTGAAATATTGACAGTAGCATAATTTTATTGAGCTTGTAATTTCATTGTTCATTGTTTTGCTGTGATTATATTAAGTTTGTGATTTTATTATTGGTTGTCTTGCTGTGATTTTGTTGTGGGTGATTGGGTGATCTAATCTTAGTTTTTTATAGTTTTTAGAACATGGAGACAAGTGGAATTTTGAATTTATTTGTGTTTGAATTGAATTTATGAATGCTTAAATTTATGTATGTTTGATATTTAAATTTAACAAACCTACAACCCAATTTAAATGTAACTAAAAACAAAAGAAAAAAAAAACCTATACAACCCGACAACCCAACCCAACCCATATTTTATGGGTTGGTTGGAAACTAAATTCGGGTTATTCGGGTTGTCAACCCAAATAACCCGAAAATATGGGTTGGGTTGAGAATGTCTCCCAACCCAACCCAACCCGATTTCACCCCTAACCGGCGGCCCATCAAATCACCTCCATCAGCATCCAACCAAATGTGTCTGCAAAGTTAAGATGCATACCTATTCAAAATCCACCGGCATTTACTATACCCTCCCCATTGGGATCCTTATAAGATTCGCGGCTCAACAATTGGATACTCACCCTTCACTTGATATTTTCTTTGTCTTTACACAACTCCTTCTACTCTCTACAATATGTCTTTCTCAAAGCAATTTTTGCGCTACTGCCAAGTGGAGAAGAAAGAATACACCCTGGAGCTGGACAAAAAAACAAGAAGCATAAGATTTCTCATCACTGAGTAAAGTGCATACAAATCGTTCACATTAGTGGTAACAGTGGAAGAAGTTGAATGGATGAAGAAGGCTATGGCTGCTCTGATCAATACCCCATAGAACAACAAATTCTTTCAAGAAAACAGAGGAAATGGACAATGTATGTGGATTAGCAAAACACAAAATAGAAAAGGGAATCAAGTTGAAATTTTCAAGGTGGATGACAAAGGAAGAAAAGGCTGCATCTTGGTACCAGAATGTGCTGAAAAAACAGGATGGAACAGGTTTTTAAAGATGCTAAACTACAAAACTGAAAGAGAAATGAAAACAATGCATGAGGGGCATCAAAGCCGCAAGTATAATGCGGATTCAACATGAACAGACTCTAATACAGATGGAAGGAACAAGAAAAGAACATATGCAGAAGTACTATCCTCTGAAAGCAACTATGATAGCTCCTCAGAAAGTGACAAAGTAAGAGAGACGGAGTCTGAGAAAAGTGAAGACAATTAAAAAGCTTTGAAGAGGGAGACAGGGAATTACCTATAAAATGGGAAAAAGCAGTTATCATAACAAGACGTTATTTACACGATGACTGGGAAAAGATTTTTGAAAAACTTGCCAAGCAAATGGAAGATAGGTTCACATACCAACCATTTCACGTCGAAAAAGGCATCATCCTACTACAAGACAGAGAACAAGTCAGACTGCTTTGTAGTAACAAAGACTGGACTACAGTCGGTAAGTACTATGTAAAGTTCGAAATATGGGCTGAAGACCTTCATGCTTGTCAAAATTTGTGCCAAGTTGTGGAGGATGGACACATTTCAGAGGAATGCCACTCACGACTTGGAATATTAAGACGTTCTAATAGATTGGGAACACATGTGGAGGATTAGAAGACATATCAAAAGCCACATGGAAGAAAACCGATCTGATTGAAGCAAGAATCAAAGTCAAGCAAAACTATACATGATTCATACTAGCTCAAATCAACATCACAGACGAGACAGGTAACATCTTTGCTGTACAAACTATGACTTATTCTAAAGGAATGTGGCTTAAGGAGAGAAGAACAAGCATCCATGGATCCTTCACCGCACAAGCTGCTGAAAATTTTGATGAGTATGATCCCAATGCCGAACAATACAAATTCATGGGGTTTGTTGCGATGCCGTAGAAGAAGAAGATCGGAAAAAACAAAACAACCACATAAACCAGACGAAGAAAGCAAACAAGGACAAAAAATTCAAATTTTAAAAACATAGATACCAAGGCTATAATCATATCAGACAATTCTGACGGAGGCAGAGGAACGGATGGCAGACTAAAATCGATTATCGAAGGAAAGCTTGATAAAGGGAAAGGTATTATGCTATATTCTGAAGACTCTGATCTCATGCAATAAAATATCAACACAAGAAGAAAGGTTAGTTTTCCATCCCCAAAAAACAAAACTTTCTACTATAATCCCAGTAATGCGCCAGCAAAGCCTCTCCAAATACAAAGTCCATCTCTGCATCAAAGAAGTCCAACTTTTTACCAAAGTCAACCTAAGCCTTTGCGTATCAATCCACCAAAGTCAAAGCCTACATATAGAAGGAAGAAAAGTCCAAGACTCGTCTATTAGGTCAAGAAAAATCCACAAAATCTTGCAGGAAATGAATTGATATCTCGAGCTATTCAGGAGACAACCGAAGACAAGAGAAATGCCTCAATCTTACAGTTGACCTTGGTAGAATCTCTGCGCTATCAAGTGAAATGGACATTGATCACATATCAAGCCCTGAAACGCCCATAATGACACCACCTGTAATGTCCCCTACATAGTCTGAGATCGTTCGAGATAGCTTGGCCCCTATAGTAAACAGTGAAGGAGGAGAGGATAGTAAAGAAACATCAGTGAAGACATCTTCAAAGAAAAACCAGTCACATGGCTAAGAGAGAACAATTTGAAACTTACTGCTTTTGATAACATTCCTAGCTCTTCCAAAGATGTATTTGAATTTGGCATTGAGCCACAGGGGACAATAGGTTCCCCATGAAAGTCATGTCATGGAATGTTAGAGGCTTAGGCTCAGCCCAAATAAAACATGAAATTTTCTTTTACTATCCTGACTTTGTATGTCTTACTAAAACTAAACTTGATGCTGTCAACAATCTGTACATCAAATCCTTATGGCGCTCAATTAGCATTAAGTGAATCTATAAAAAATCAGAGGGTAGATCTGGAGGGATTATTGTAATGTGGGATGATATAAAACACAAAATACAAAACTACATAGAGGGATCTTTTTCAGTTTCAATCAACATTATGGAATCAGATGGTTTCAACTGGTGGCTTTCTGCTATATATGGCCCCCTACCAGAAGAAAAACAGAAAATACTTATGGAATGAACTAAATATGCTTGCCTCAATGTGTGGGAATAACTGGCTTTTGGGAGGAGACTTTAATGTTATCAGATGGAGTAGCGAGACTTCTTCAAGAAATCTGGCTACCCACAACATGAATAAATTTAACTCCTTTATCCAGAGATGCAATCTTGTTGATCCACCTCTCAAAAATGGCAAGTATACATGGTCAAACCTCAGGAGAAACCCTGTCCTTTCCAGACTTGATCGTTTTCTCTATACCAAACATTGGGAGGATAGATTTACAAATCATACCAGTAGACTTCTCATAAGAATTACATCAGATCACTTCCCAATTGTGCTAGAAACTCCAAATCTCTCATGGGGTCCTGTCCCTTTTAAACTCAACAATGACTTTATCAATGATAGAGCTCTTCAAAGCAACATTCAAAACTGGTGGACAGAAATGCAATAAGAGGGTCACTCTGGTTACTCATTTATGCACAAGCTAAAAAAGATGGCTCAAAAGATAAAACTCTGGCAAGCTGAAAAGAAAAGAGATACAGAGAAAGATATCTCTTGCTGGAAAGAAGAGATTGAAAAAATAGACAATCTTGAGGCTCAAAATTTACTATCTGATGCAGAAAGCAGCAAAAGACAAACCCTCAAAATAGACATTGCCTCATCAATCATCAAAGAATCACAATACCGGGCTTAAAGGGCAAAAAAAATATGGCTAGAAGAAGGGGATGAAAACACAAGATTCTTCCACAAGGTATGTTGCGCCAGAAGAAGAAGAAACTTTATTACAGAAATTTTCTACAAACAAGGAACATTACACAAGACCAATAAAGATATTGGCTTCACTATCGTCAACCACTACAAAGAGATATACTCCAACACAACACATTGCAATGAAGCCATTGATAATCTGGATTTGAGGCCTATTACTCATGAACAACAAGCCTCCCTCATCAAACCTGTCACGAAAATGGAAATCAAAGAGGCTCTTTTCTCTTTTGACGGCAATAAAGCTCTTGGACTTGATGGCTACGCCATGAAATTTTATAAAAAAATTTGGAACACCCTCAAAGACAAAATTATGGAGGTGTTCCAAGATTGTTTTGAAAAGGAGGTGGTAAACAAAGTGGTAAATGAAACCTACATAACTCTTATTTCATAGAAAGATAAATGCAAGGAAGCTATTGACTTCAGGCCAATCAGTTTGACGATCTTGTTATACAAAATTGTGGGTAAAACTTTGTCTACAAGGCTTAAAGAGGTCATCCCCAATACGATAGCTGAGAACCAAATGGCTTTTGTCAAGGGAAGACAAATCACAGATGCAGTTCTTATGGCCAATGAGGCTATTGATCACTGGAAATGTAAAAAGATAAAAGGATTTGTTTTTAAGCTTGACATAGAAAAGGCTTTTGACAAGCTAAACTGGGATTTCATACACTACATGCTCAAGAAGAAAAACTTTCCCTACAAATGGAGAAATTGGATAAGAGCTTGCATCTCTATAGTTCAATACTCTGTCATTGTGATTGGAAATCCCAGGGGCCGAATCAAACCAGAAAGAGGAATTAAACAAGGGGATCCAATTTCTCCCTTTCTTTTTGTTATTGCTATGAACTACTTCAATTGCATTCTCAAGCATCTTGAGAAAATAAACAAAATCAAAGGGGTTAACATAGATGGTTTGAACCTTACACATCTTCTATTTGCAGATGATATACTGGTTTTTATTGAAGATGATGATGCATCCATAAGGAACCTACAAATGGCGATCTATATGTTTGAAAAAGCTACGGGGTTAAATATTAACCTAAACAAATCCTCCATCTCTCCAATCAATGGAACGAAAGAAAGGGTGGATGATGTTGCTAGTAGCTGGAGAATGACCACTCATTTTCTACCAATTCAATACTTGGGAATGCCATCGGGAAGTAATTAAGCCGAGAACTCACTCCTTTTGGAATAATATCACAAATAAAGTGCATAAAAAACTGAACAACTGGAAATATGCACATATATCAAAGGGGGGAAAACTCACCCTTATCAACTTAACTTTGTCCAGCTTACCAATCTACTAGCTCTCTGTTTTCCAAGCCCCAATAGGTGTCTGTAACAAGATTGAAAAATACTGGAAGGAATTCTTATGGAAAGGAAATTATGACAACTTTTGTATCAATGGAAAAAGCAAAAAAGGGCTTATACCGGTTAAATGGACCACTGTGCTAAATTCTAAAGAAAAAGGTGGACTTGGCATTACACAGGTGAAAAATACAAATTTTGCTTTGTTGACAAAGTGGTTATGGAGATACCAATGTGAACCAAAAACCTTTTGGAGAACTTTCATTGATGCCAAATATGCAAGCAATAGGCAAGGAGATATCCCTCAAAAAGGGATTGATTGGTATAACAGGCATATGAAATGGAAAGTAAATTATGGAAAATTTATTCCCTTTTGGCACCACATATGGAATACAAAAGTTCCTCTAAAGAACAAAGCTCCTAGACTCTTTGCCCTATCAACAATACAAAATGGTAATATTGCTGATGCATGGAATGAGGAGCTTGGGGATTGGGACATCAAGAGCAGAAGGCCTTTAAATGACAGAGAAAGCTATGAATGGAGCACAATTAAAGATACTTTTCTTGTTTTATCCAGCCACAGGGGGATTGACAAGCCTGAATGGAAGCTGAACAGAAATGGTGATTTTACAACCATATCCATCAAAAAAGCATTGCTACCCAATGGTACAGTCAATGAAGACACAACACATTACAGGCACATATGGGAATCAAAAATCTCCAAAAAAATGCAAAGTTTTCTTATGGTCAATGCTACAAAATGGGATCCTTACTGCGGATATCATATAAAAAAAAAATCAAAACTAGCTGCCTAAGCCCGATTTGATGCATAATGTGTAAAGCTGAGATAGAATCTGTTGATCATCTTTTTTTACATTGTCCTACAACCCAATACTTATGGAACAAGCTCGATATCATCAAAATTCAGCCAAATAATCTCCCCAAGAAACTTGCTTCCATAAACCCGAGGACAAAAGCTGGGGCTATTCGCTTCAACTATATGGTTGCTGTCTTATGGACGATCTGGGTTGAAGAAACAAAAGAATATTCAAAGATTGCTCTCAAAGGCCAATTAAGATACGGGAAGATGCTTGCAACTACACAGGTCTATGGACGTCAAAAGAGAAGTTTTTTACTAAGTACTCACCCTCTGTAATATCACTAAATATCAATGCTTTGATGTAGCAAATGGGCTTATCTCTAGCCCTGTTGTACCCCATTGCTTAATGAATATATTTTGGGGTATGATGAGGGTGCTAAAAGGGTGCCCACTTAGTAGGGATGCTTGGGTGCACCTACTAACCCACCTTGGTATCTTTTTCTAAAAAAAATGACAACTTTTGATCAATCATATGGTAAATTTATTTAAAATATCAATTTTGCCCTTTAGTTTCCTTCTCCCTAATTTTCCTTCTTATGTTATCAACGATAGCTTCTATCAATGACATCACGCTATTAGTGATGACTTCTATCAATGATATCATGCTAAATATGTCAATATTTGTTTCATTAATTATCTATCACCGATAGCTTGAGTTTTGAATTTCTAAATAATATAAATGTTGATAGCATAACCTGAAATCAATAATTTATTTTAACAAAAGTTACAACTATATCAATTTCATTTATAATATCAATGATAGAAGCTATCATATATGATATTATCAGTGATTCAAAGCTATTACCAATAGCATGCTAATCTTATCTTTTTTCTTTGTCCATTTATGCTAAAAAAAATGATCACAATACCATTTTATAGTAACATTACCTTGATATTATTGATACGTACATAATAGCATATTAGGGATATCACTTACATATGCTATTGGTGATATCCTTCTATTATTGCTATTATTGATAGAAATTATTATTAGTGATATATCAACAGAAGAATATCGTTGATAGTAGTTATAAAAAATATAAATTGATAGCTTAATATTTAAACTTCATCAAATCACAATTGATATGTTTACCAAAGAGATATTGTAACACCTCAATTGATTTTGTTTGGAGTAAATGATGTGTTTGTGTATATTTAAAATTATGGAATGTTGAGAAAAATTATATTATTTGGAGTAATATAATTAATAAGGATGTTTGTTTGTCACGTGATTACCATATCATTTTTATTTGAATGCCAGTGTAAATTTATGTAAGACAAAGAAAACTGAGCCTCACAACTTGTTTTCTTCCAGCAAAAATCTTTTAAACATGTGATCCGTGAGGAATTCAAACCTTTTACCTACAGATTGAGGATAAAGATCTATGCTCAAGTTTCTTTTCAAAATTATATAATTTCATAATATGTTTTATGCAAATATAACACACAAATAAGACTATATTAGATCCAAAAGTACTTTCATTCACTGCAAGGCACACACATAAAAGGAAGTGAGAAAGAAGTATACATCTAAAGTATACACAAAACAACCCTTTATTATTTTGCTACACCAATAGGGTTTTATTGTGTATAATTTGAAAATGCTTGAAACCTAATATCAAGTGGTTTTGCACTGAGTCTTACGTGCATTAGAGGGTGGGTATACTTTGTTCATGCCTAAAAAAATCATAAGGATCAACCTTAGTTTTAACATATACCAATCTATCAAAATTGTCCCCAAAATACTTCATTCCCCAAATGCTTGCTCGTTTATAGCTTGTTTTTCCATATTTGTTGTTACTTCCAATATCAAGATCTCTATAATTAGTATATGCAGCCCTCGGTGATTTTGAAACAAAAGGAGCCATGTACTCATAAACCTCTCGTATCCAACTTATGTGTCTTTTCTTTGCCTTCAAACTTTGGTCCTTCCACCCTACAACGTAACCAATCTTGAATAGATATCCAGCCCTATGTGGAAACGGGGTTTCTGACTCAGAAATTTGACTCATTCTCCCTCCATAAGGAACAAATATAACTTGAGATGTTTCTATATCTTGAGCCTTTAATCTTTGCCATATGCCCTCGATTGTAGCCTCAGGAATGGGTTCCTTGACATAGTCGGATTTGATTTTTGTGCTATCAAGATTGGTGGGTGTTCTATTGAGTAAAGGTTCTAAGGACTCAATTGGTTGAACCCCAATGGGAATAATGAGGGTTGATTCGACCCAACTCGCTTCGACACAATCTTGTTTTATTAAACCTAACTCAGGGAAAGTGGTTGATAAAGTTGCCATAAGTTCATCTACCCTTCCAAGAAATAATGAGAAGAATCTAGCTGTTGGATTAGTTATGCCTGCTTGAGTTGAAGCATTACCACCTGCATATATCATCAGTAATTTGATTCAAATCATTCCATTTTTCTATAGGGGAGAGGAAAAAATTAAAATAAAAAACTTTTTCTTTAGTTGCTTACTTTGAGGTGAGTTTGTTTTTGAAGAATTTTTTAATTTATTTCATTTTATGAACAAGTTAATCATTTGAATGTGGAAAATTTTAGAAATATTGGTAATTAGATTTGGAGTTAAATATTTAATGTAAAGTGTCAATTACTATTTTTCTTTAAAATTCGAGGATACCTAAACCAATCTGATTCAACGTTTCTTTATTTATTATTCAATCAAAATGAACAAAAATTTCGTCTCTTAAACTTATAAAGAAAACAAAGTTATCCAAAAATCAAATTATAAATACTTTTAAATTGATAACATCATTTAATAACAAAGTAATTGTCATATATATCTCAAATATTGATCCACTAAAAACCAATTGATAAATGATAAGATTAATACCTCATGCTATCAACACTTCATGGCGAAATTGTGTAGTGGATTTTTGTTCTTTAATAGGTTTTTAATAGGTTTTGGGAGTGTAAAATATTGTTTTTTTATTATATAATTCTTAAACAAAATCCTGGTAGAACCCTCAAAGAAAACCTTTAGTTAATATTCTTTAACTAAAATATTTCTGTTTATTTGAACTTTCCCCTATATATATATAACAAATTTTCTTCCCTCCACAACTTCACTTTTCTCTCAATCTAGAACATATCTCAAAGTTTCAAAATTTTGAAAAACAGAAAATTAGTTGTCAAACTCTAATATATATTTTCTTAAAACATAACGATAAAGATATATATATATATATGCAGGCTGCGCTCATTAATTTAAATATATCTTATCGTGTGGTTTAATTCACCGATTATAATATTAGTTTTAACATATTTTCCACGTAACATAACCAAACAAACAATAATTACAAACTGGACCATAAAGTTTAGAAAGAACATACCAGTCAAAATGACGCCAAGGTATACATTTTCATCTAATTTGTTGCCCACATATTGCCAACGATGGATCAGCTTAATTGCATCTTCCTCCAAATTTCTGTCTGTTGAGCAAATCGTCACCGTTGGCGGAACCGGAACCAGCTTGATCTTCCATGCCACCACAATTCCGAAGCTCCCTCCGCCGCCTCCTCTAATGGCCCAAAAAAAATCCTCTCCCATTGATTCTCTATCAAGAACCTTCCCATGAGCATCGACCAAATAAGCATCTATGACATTATCAGCAGCAAGACCAAATTTCCTCAGCATCAATCCATATCCACCGCCACTGAAGTGGCCACCAATTCCGACCGTCGGGCAAACGCCTGCTGGAAACGCCAAGGTTCGACTTTTCTCACCAATTCTATAGTAAAGTTCACCTAGTGTTGCTCCTGACTCAACCCAAGCAGTGTTGTTTTCAACGTCAACCTTAACGGATCTAAGTCGAAGTGAACATAGAACTTAATTAGCCATAATTGACATGTACTGCTCATACCCACACTTGATAAAAAAAATACAAGAATCGGTAACAAATCAAAAGCCAAAGTGAGCATATAGTTGATATATAATAATTGGCATCTACTACCCTTATTATTCAGTAAGAAACTGTAGTAGTACCCCTATACACCACTAATTATTATAAACAAAAAAAAACAAAAAGTGACAGATGGTGGATCAAATAGAAATAGTTTATGATATGTACTACTTAATACAATCATTTATTATACTAAAAAACAAACAAATAAACAGTAACAGACCTGAGATTTATTAAGTCAACGACAATAAATGGGCGATAGGCAACGTAAGAAAGACCCTCGAAGTCATGGCCACCACTTCGAGTTCGGATTTGTAAGCCATGAGACTTGGAGCATATCACGGCTGCTTGAATATGAGAAACATGTGAGGGAGTGATAATAAGGAGTGGCTTTGGGATTTCAGGCTTTGAGAATAGGAGGTTTCGAATGGAGAAGTCCAAAACAGAAGAATAAGAAGAGTTGATTGGCGTATAAACCACTTTTGAAATGGGATAACTCTTTGAAGAATGCTCTGAGAGACAATGAAGAAAGTTTTGATATTTTTGGGGAGATGCTGAAGCACATAATGAAGCTGGAGAAATAACAATAATAAAGATAAGAGAAAGAGGGATTAACGTTGAAGAGAACTTCATGGCTTTGGGTATGATGGTTTTTCTGTTGATTCTAAAGTTCTATTATTTATATTGTTAAGAAGATGAAAATAAACATCACAACATACATCATTGTTTGACCTCATTTTACTTTATTTTCCTTTCATCAAATTTTATGTTCATTTTAATTTGTTAAAAAACGACCAGAGGATTCGTTAATTTAATTATTGTTTTACATATATGTATTGAAAATGTGATCATTGTTCTACGTCGGTTTTCACACTATGAAAACTCTTTTATAGAAATTTTACAATGCTATTAAAAATGCTATTGAATGTCCATTATTGTGTTTTCTTTTTGCAGCTATCAAAACTGCTATGAAAGACTTTCTACAGCGTATTGTTTAATGATATGAAAAGTTTTCACAGAAGTATTTTTGAGCTATTGGAAATGGTTTTTTTTGTAGCACTTGTGATAGTGGTAAAAATGTTATGGAAAGTCTAAGATATAATGTTTTTTTAAGACTACCGTAAACTAGCGATTTATTGCTTGAGATTCAATTTAAAGTTTAAATGTAAAAGTTGATATAAAAGTATATAAATTTTAGGAAAACGATGATCTTTTATAAAATAAAATAAAATTACTGTTAAACTTACTTTCTAATATTGAAAAATTAATTAACTTTTTTACAAATATAACAAAATGACATTGTCTATCAATAGTAGACAACGATAGATAATAATTGACATCTATCAACTTCAGTGATGGACATGTATAGATTTTTTGTAGGAACCCAACTTTCCTGTAAGTTGAGATCATTAATATTTAAATAATTTTTTTTTAATACAAGAAAACAATTTATAATTTGAGGAAAATCTTTAATAATAAAAATAAATAAGCAATTAAAATAACTAATCAAAATACTAGTTGGGGTCCATAAAAATAAAAGAAATACATAAAATAATTGAACCGAAGTTTTGAAATAAAAAAAAAATATAATTACTGAAACATAAATGCGGAAAAACTGAACTATTCCCTATGGTGATCCATGATCACTTCTTATCATTCGCCAGCTTGCCCTTGCCTCTACCCTTACCTGAAAATTAAACATTAAAAGAGTGAGTATAAATTTATACTCAGTAAGAGACCCATATTAGTCTCACTATGTGTCTGTTAACCTCTCGTTAGAGTCCTATAATAAGGTACCGCATACTATTGCACTCCCCGAACGCACACTATCCAGTGGTCCGGTGGGGACATATCTAGGCTCTCGGTGAACCCGAAGGAATCACCCTTAAGGAGAGTCGGGCTGTAAGTGATCCCGTCGAATCACATCTCAAACTAGCCACATAGGCATACATAGGGGGTGACCTCGAGGGACCCCTATACGGTACGACTCTAACAGGCAGACCTAACAGAACACTATAGCCTATACGTGCTTATCATAACATCAACATCTTAGCTCAGTTAGTCATAAACTCAAAAATAACATATTTGATCATAGCATGCCTCAATAAATAATACTGTATCTCAACCATAATATGGTCACCGAAGTAACCATTTATAAGGTCATCTCAAGGAAACATATTATACATCTCTTAGTTACAATTCTACTCAATACAGAACATACATGCAGCTTCCATGTGGGGTTTAGTAGAGAAAATCTCTTACCTGGAGATCTGCTAAAATAATTCACTAGTTGACAGTCAATTTCTCGCAATACTCAGTCCTAAACATAAACAAAATTAACATTAATAATTTTGTCAACTATCACCCTACTGTTTAATTAAGCAACCAAACTTATCCAAGCTTACCCCAAGATTAGGGTTGAATCCAACACAACCCTAAATGGAACAATTCACAGTCTCAGTTCCTCCAATTATACTCATTCCTTCAAGAAAACATAGATCCACTTAAATCCATAACTTTATTCATTTGGGACAAAATAGGGAATTAATGGGGGTACCAACCCAATCAATATTAGCCAAACTCACCAAAGTGACTCCAAAACAAGGAACTGCTCGACAGGGTAGTCGGCTCTGGCGCTTGGCTTGTAGAGGAGAAAGAATGCATTTCGCTCGGATCAACGGAGACGGCTCACCCTGCTCGGTGAAGGGACGCAACTTGGAGCAAGGGAGATGGCTCATGCGGCTTGATGAAGGAACGTGGTTCGGAGCAACGAGGATGCTCACGAGGCTCGGACTGACGCGACTTAGACGTATGGCTCGTGAAAAGAAAGTCGTCTCGGCTTGCGTCCTTGACCGTCAAGCGTGATGATGGCCGGCGGCACTGTGCGAGTGGAGGCTACGACCGACGGCGCGGAGGAGGAACGCACGGAGGAAGACAGAGGTCGTTCGGCGGTCCGACGCAATCCACATGTCGACACGGCTGGAGGTTACGCGACCGTGACGCTTCGGCTTTGGGACGAATGGAAACTCTCTCACCGAAGTGCTGCACGCGACGATGAGGAGTGGGGCGGCGGCTACTCTAGGGTTGAATGGGGAAGGAGAAGATGAAAAGTAGATATGGCACGCATCACGAGTGGTATTAAATATATATAACACTAATAATAATAATAATAATAATACTATTATTATTATTATTATTTAATTTCCCCAAATAACTCATCTTTTCCTTCTTCTCTCCCTACCCCAATTAATTTTCCTTCTCTCTTCATTAATAACCCATTCTACCACCTCTTTTATATTTTTCCTTAATAATTATATTATTCCATAATGTAATTATTCTTACTCCTCCATAACTTTCTACATACACATATCAATATTTACTCATAATACTCCTAACTTTACAAATTTAATTCACCAACCATAAATCCAAAACCAAATTTTAACAATAGAATTTCAATTTCCAAAAATTAACCACACATCCTTCCAAAACACTTAATCTCCACAATTTAAAACGATTTCACAAATAAGACCCAAAATTAAACAAAATAAAATAATAATAAAAATGAAAAAAAACCTAATAGTTTTGGGATGTTACAATCTTCCCTCCTTTGAGGACCTTTCGTCCTCAAAAGTTCTAATCCTCAAATAGTTCGGGATAATGAGCTCTCATGTCGTCCTCTCTCTCAAGTAGCTTCCTCAACCTTGTGGTTTCGCCACAGAACCTTAACCAAAGCAATTCCTCTGTTACAAAGCTATTTAACTTCCCTTGCCAAAATCTCAACTGGCTGCTCCTCATAGCTCAAGTTCTCATTAATTTGTAATGGCTCATAATCAACTATATGTGAGGGATCTGCTACATACTTTCTTAGCATGGAGACATGAAACACATCATGAACTGCAGATAATAATGGAGGCAAAGCCAAACGATAAGCTACGGGGCCAATTCTCTCAAGAATCTCAAATGGCCCTACAAAACGTGGACTCAACTTTCCCTTCTTCTCGAATCTCAGAACACCCTTCATAGATGCTACCTTCAGAAAGACCATGTCCCCTACGTCAAACTCAAGATTCCTACGTCGTTCATCAGCATAACTCTTTTGTCTGCTTTGTGCTGTTGACATGCGAGCACTAATCTTCTGTATGGCTTCGTTGGTGGTCTGAACTATTTCAGGACCTAACATTCTCTGCTCACCAACTTCACCCCAACAAACGGGGGATCTACAACTCCTACCATACAACGCTTCAAACGGCGCCATGCCAATAGTAGTTTGGTAGCTGTTGTTGTAGGCGAACTCCATCAAGTGCAAATGGAAGTCTCAACTCCCTGAGAACTCCAACACACAAGCTCGCAGCATATCCTCTAGAATTTGATTCAAACGCTCTGTCTGACCATCCGTCTGAGGATGAAAAGCTATACTGAAGTCCAATCTCGTGCCCATGGCAGCCTGAAGTCCTTTTCAGAACTTGGAAGTAAAACAGGCATCTCTATCGGAAACTATGGATACTGGTACCCCATGCAACCTCACTACTTCAGTCATATACAATTGTGCCCACTTACTGGCAGTATAAGTGGACTTCCTTGGAACGAAATGTGTTGACTTCGTGAGCCTGTCAACAACAACTCATATCACTGTATAACCCTTCAGGGTCCTAGGCAGTTCAGAAATGAAGTCCATAGATACATTCTCCCACTTCCACTCTGGCACGCCCAAAGGTTGTAACAAACCTACTGGCTTTTGTCTTGGTGCCTTCACCTGCTGGCACACTAGACATTTACTAACAAATTCTGCCACCTCTCTCTTCATATTCCTCCACGAGTAAACTCGCTTCAAATCCTGGTCCGAATCCTGGGCCTGGGACGTTACAGATGGTATCAGAGAGGAACCTCTCCCAGTAAGATGTGGTTCGGGGACGAACCAAGCGGAAGCTGGTGGGCATGTAACGCCCGAGATTAGGAGGGAGACATGAATGAACCGGTATCACATCTGAATGAGAGGGATCCTGAGGACATGAAAGTAATGTTAAGAAAGACTTAAAAGAATTAAAAGTGACTACCTATACCAACAAGGTGCACCTTCTTTTTCGGTGGCTCGATCATAGAAACTTCAAAGTTAAGCGTGCTTAGTTTAGGGTAATTCTATGTTGGGTGACCTCCTGGGAATTTTTCTAGGATGCATGTGAGTGAGGACAAAGCATCCTGAAAGGGCTCATGTTGGTTTGTGGTGTGGGGAGAACTTTCACTCTAATAATCCTTTAAGAATAGTAAGGATGATGCTGCCAGGTCGCAGGGGATGCAGGGGAATGTCGGAGATCCGAATTCCAAATCCAAAAATAATATCTGTTAAATGAAGAACTTATTTGTCAACAAGAATTTTGTTCAACTAGCATATTTGAGGACCCAAGGATCGGGTCTTATTTAATGTTATGTACCATCCTTTTAACAACCATCCGCCAAGTGGAAGACCAACCATCAAATTTTGATATGATAATTAATATTTTATTCATAGCTTCAACATTTTTGTATAGAAGTATTTTAACTTTTGCCTCCAAAGTCTTGTTAACTTCTAGAACTCTTTTAAGTCAGGTTTTTATGTATGAATTTCCTTTAAGTGATACATCATTATTTTTAGCTTATCACAGTAAAAAAAAAAATCTAATTTAATAATTATTTTAATTAAAAAAATTATTGTAAACAACTCAACTAAAAGGTAACCAAAATTTATAGAGATTGTAATCTATATATCCATATCATTGATAAATTTTTGTTATATTTTATAAATATTTTTATTCATTATGTTATGTTTGAAAATGTCCTTTTTAATTATTCATAATTAATAGAATGACAAATACGATGAGTAGATTGATGGTGACAAACACAAACATAACTCCCAACGAATATATATGACAAAGTCACATTTTAACCCTTCACTGTTAAATTGGTATGAAATTGTTGACTAAATTGCAATTTTAATACCTATAGGTTGATTAATTTGATCTTTAATCGATGGTTGAGTAGAGACCGACCTAAAGCTACATCCCTTAGCCAATTATCGACAAAAATGCAAATAGACCAGTTGACCAATTGCTTAGGAAAAAAGTGTACCATTTACCAAATATTATTAACAAGTGTACTCTTTTAGAAAATCTAATTAAAATACATAATTCTTTCAATTGATCTTAATTAAAAAAATTAAATCCGTATTAATTTGACCATTTCTAATGCATTTGCTTGTTCAACTAAACAAATATAATACATAGCTTTCTTCAATTAAAATAACAAACCTTTAGTTTAAGTTTTTTTTTCGAAACAATAATATTATATTAAAGAATTTATATTGTGAATTGTTATGACTGTTATTATTATTAATAAAGAGAGCAGGTGTGTGAACTAAGAAAACTGAAGGATAAGATTATAATACTTTAAGAAAATTTCAAATCTTTGACATTAACTTGAGCATGGATTATTCAAATTAATCAAACCATAAAGATTTCATTCCTATATAAATCAAATGCTCAAATCTTCACCGTACCTTTCATAATTCGTGGTAGGAGCCAATCTACGTAGGAAATATATCATCTTATAACTATGCACTTGCTTTAACGTAAATTTATAATTTGAAAATAGATGATTACTTATTATAACAATAAAAAGCATTGAGGAAATTTTATACACAGCCACTATTACTTAAAGTTAGTTTGGAGGTGTTTTAGGATATAACAAGAGCTTAGAGATTAGTTGGAATAAATTTGAAGTTCAAGTTGAAATTGCCTCCAATTCATTTATAATATAGCATATTTGTAAGGAGAATGACCTAAAGTTTCTGTTTTGATCTTAGAATAGGGACTTGAATTGTGGAAAAGTGATCCGCTGGAACCCACAAAACTTCTAATTTTAGCAGAGCAAGCTGTCCAAGGCCAAGTTTGGGCATTGAGCTATATCTTTATTATCTTTGTCGAGCTATATCTTTATTATCTTTGTGGTTGATCAAATTAAGAATTCTACGTTGAGAAAGTAAATTGGAAAAGACTTCACCATTTTTATATGATATACACATGAGTTAACCATCTTCATATATAATATGATATACATGAGTTAACTCTTCTATCAATTAATTTTGAGTTGAAATTTAATGTTTAATTCTGTGATGAAATTTGATGTTTATGTAATATGCTTTGCAACCTTATTTAATTTTATAATAACAATTTTGCCTTTTTTCTTTGTCGGGTGAAACGTCATCATGTATTTTAAATACAACTTCATTAATAACATATATTATTGTAATAGTAGTATATTAAACCCATAAAATTTCATTTCAACTATAACATGGATGTATATGATAGTCATGTACTGTATTATTACTCCTTAAATTTTTACTATGTGGGGTGGAGGATCGAACCTCTAACCTAAAAATTAAGAGTGCATACTTCACATCAGTTTGATTTATGCACTTTTGAACCTAAAAAGTAAATGTAGAATATAATATATTCCATGAGTGCGTTAGAAATTATGTATACTTAAGCTCAAAGCATATCAAGCGAGATCGTGTATGCTTAATCTCGAAGCATACTATATTTATCTATTTATTTATCTATCTTGGAGAGTGATAGAAGAGGCCTCTTCATATTCTTTTATTAGAGGAATTTGAATAGTTCTCAACTAGGTCTATTGTGTAGGAAAACTTTAGGATATTTTAAAATTACTTATGTGTCCTCAACTAGGTTTATTTTAAACCCATATCACTCTCCATTCTATAAGTCTGGATTTCGACCCTTCAAACAAAACAAAAAAAAAGTCTTTGATTTTTCACATTAAAAAAAAGGAAAAGAATACAAAAAGATTCATTGAAATGAATTAATTTATAGAAGATTAATCACACAAATAATCAAATATCCATCAAAGTGTATTAAGAGGTCATATTCAATAAAAAAAATCAAATAAATTGTATTAGGTGTTGAATATAAGGTTTGATTAAAAAGTAAGACCTATAAGTTTATTGAAATGATAGGATAGAATTACTTAAAATAAATAATTATTCTATGACAATTAACATTTATAAAATATAGGAAAACTCCAAATTCTATTATTAAAAGACACTGCAAAACTCCTATATATAGACTTCTATCAGTGAATCACCGATAGATCAATCTGAAATTTTGCTATATTAGTTCATTTTACTATATTTGAAAATGTTCTTTGTTTTTTTTTCATAGTTTGGTTTTCTCTAATTTTATTTTCCTATATAATCTGAACGGATTTCGTCACCTAAATCTAAATGAAAATTTAACCAAAACACTCTACAAGAACTTGTAACATCACAAAATTTAAGATAATTTTAAATTTAATTATCTTAATTGAATTTAATTTAAGTTGGAATTATTTGGGTGTTATTTTAGATAAATGAAGAGATTTGTTTGTTTTTGTGAAGATTAGAATTAATTGAATATTTATGGAAGAATATCTAATTAATTATGGAAATAGGAATTTTTTTTTATATTGTTATGGATGGATAAGAGAGAATGATTTTGATAATTTTTTTTGTGAGACTTAAGGATTTTGAGTATATATATGTGTGTGTGTGTGTGAAGTTATGGAAGGATGAGAAAATTATATTATTGGAAATAATATAATTAGTTTGAATCTAAAATTTTGTTATTTAAAAAAAAAGGATAAAATGTTGGAATTGATAGTATTTATTGAAGAGAGAGAATGTTTGTTTTGGGAAGAGGAAAAGTAAAGGAAATAGAAAAGTAATAATAACATATTATTATTATATTATTATTATTATTATAATTAATTTTATTTTAAGGAAAAGAAAAAAAAATAATAAAAGAAAGGAAAAAGGAAACGTGAATCAAGGGTCAAAGAAAGAAAGAAAAAAAAAATACTTATAATATTTTATTTCATTTTCTCTTTTCCTATTCATCTTCTTCCTTTCTCTCCTTCTTCAACCTACGACCACAACCATCTCTTTTCTTCCTCTCTTCTTCTCCGATTAACCCAAGTCAGCACCCAGTTCTTCTTGTCGTCCATCTACAGTGCGTTGTGGAGTGTTTTTGGTTCAGATCTACCTCCATCCGCAAAGCTTTGCTCGCCGCCGCGCCTCCGTCCACCGTCCTCAAGAGCCACCGTTGATTCTTTCGCGTGTCCCCACCGGTAGCCCCGTCCCAATCGTCTCTGTCTCCGTTGAAGCCAAACCCAGCCGAGCCACGTTTCGTTCGTGTGTAGCTTTGCCGACGCTTGTCGTTCATATAAGAGCCGTGTGGCGTCCAACAGCTGCGCATCGTGAAGTCCTCATTTGCCGCGCAACTCTCCTTTTTCCAGTCGCGGGTCTGACGTCCATCTTTATTGTTTTGCAGATCTGTTTTGCACACATCGATTTCGTTTGTTCGTCGCTGCCGCTGTCTTGTTGTAAGTTTGTTGGTAATGAGAAATTGTGGGTTTTGTAATGTTGTTTCTTGGCTACTGTAAGCATTAAGGTGGGATTAATTGATTGGGTATTGTTTGATTTTAAGGTGATTTTTGGAAGAAATTGTGCTTGAATTCTTGAGATTTACAACAAGCTTCATTGACTTAAGTAAGTTGTGAATTTTACGTTGGGTTGAATTTAAGTGGACGTTATTGTTGGAGAAAATGTTGAGTTCTTATTGTGGTGTTTCGGTTTGTTTCGTGGAATTCAGTTCGATCAAGAAGCTTAGGTAACGTTAAAGTAAGAGACTTTCTACTGGACTCAATAACAAAATCAAGATGTATTGACTATATGGACCGTAATGTTATGTCTGGACTGAGTAGGGATGACGGTTATGATGTACGTTTGGGTGTGGATTGAATGTTTAATGAATATTGCGTTTGACTGGGAGAAATTTATATATTTATGTATGGATTGATGTAGATTTGTGGTTGAGTGTATATTGTGACCGTTTGTCTATGTATATGTACAAACATAAGGATGTGGAAATGACTGAATCTCGTTGATGTTGCGTATGTAAAGTGTGGATTTTAACCGATAGTTTGTTGTGTAGACTGAATGGATGATAGACTGTTATGGTTGTGTGCTTGTGAACGAAGGAGACGTAATGGTTGTGCCCTTGTAGACTGAGGAGGATGTTATGATTTTTAGTTTGTTGACTGATGTACTGATATGTTTTTATTGACCTTGGGTTAAATTAGAATAAGATGGTTGTTTGAGGTTAAATGAAGAGTTTATGTGTTGAGGACATTTAACTGGATTGTAAATGACTGTTAAGATGTATAGAATGGACTGAGGGGAAAAATTATTAGTTTCCTAATGTGTAGTTACCTTGCAGGTGTCCTACGGGAACACCACCCTTCATGTGTATCCTTCGGGATCACAAGACTGATATGTGCATCCTTCGGGAGCACTAAACTGATATGTGTTTCTGCAGAACACTAGACTGATTTATGCGTCCCTCGGGTGTTAGACTGATTATGTGTATCCTACGGGATCACAAGACTGTGACTGTGCAGGGTACTCCATAGGAAGTTAATAATTTATTTTTCCCCTAACGGGACCAGTAGTGGGTCTCTTACTGGGTACGTTAATACTCACCCTTCTATGTTTAACTTTTCAGGCAAAGGTAACTCGAGGGGCAGACCGACGAGGGACAAGAAGGAGTCGTGATTGCCATAGAGGTCTTTTAAACTGCTTCCGCTGATGGTTTTAAAATATTTTGTTTGAACTAAGTTTACAAATAGTTAATTTTTTTGTAAACAGTACTTTAAAATTTTATATTTTGAAATAGGGCCCGAATAAAGTTTTCCTCGATTTCTTATGGTTTCAGCTAAAGTTTACTATGTCTTTTGTCAAACAAATTGTTTCGTGCTAAAGTAATGGCTTCGACTTAGATTTGAAAAGTTGGGTCGTTACAGAACTAGTCTTAGTGGTAAGTCTAATTGAACATAAGAAGTAGCACGAATAATTTCTCAAGAAAATAGTTTTCATTTCCAAGGTAATCGATTGGGTGGATGTGGGTTGGGGGGGGAGGGGGGGGCGTTGTATAGTTTCACTTGCAAAATGAATTTGCAAGTAAAGTAAATTGGTTGAATTCAATAAATAAAAGAACCTACCTTGGATGGTAACGTATTTTCTCTATTCGAAATAGTAGTTCATTGAACTATCACTATCCTTCTAGATTTATCATTTACATCTAACCAACTTAATTGGAGAATTGAAGCTAACTAAATTGTTCCTAGCTTCCTAATTACTCAAATTGAATAGGATGAAAAGCATACACAACTGAATTTTCCTAATCAAATTTGGTTAACTTAGAAATTCTTAGGTGGAATGATCAATTTTCAAGCATTCTAATTCAACCTTCTATAAGTGCAATTCCATGTAAGTTTGTTAGAGCAAATGCTCATCTAATTAGAATAACAAGCCAAGTTAACAAACTAACTTAAACTATTATTTCTTACTTAAATGTATGATGAAATCTCATGAATCATAGATTTTTAAAGAAAGTGAAAGTCATACAATCCTAATGAGTGAAAATATGACAATGATTCATTGAAAAATAGAATTAAAAAAAACAATATAAAAAAAAATAGATTCAATCCTTACAACTACAATGAAATATAGAGAAGAAATCCTAGAGACCCAATCAAAAAACGAGTACCTTAGTCCATTCTCAACATGTCGAGCAATTGAAAAATGTTCAAATGCATAAAAAAACCTAAAGAACAGTAGAAAGTAAAAGAGAATTGCAAGTTGGAGTGGTTGAAATGAGACATATTTTGACCCTGGTGGCGGAAGAGAATATAAATAAAACATGAACACGCTGCGGTGCAGATGAAAATTGACATACATATCAAGTTCATATCGTCTTGGCTCTGTGTGATTTTCTCAACAATTAAGGCTTTTGCCAGACGCAATGGTGCTATAGGGCAGAGACCTATTTGGCAACTTTTACCCACCTTTATTCGAGTTGTTGCAACTTTGACTTCGTTTTGTTCAATTAAGCTCCATATCGACATCAACACCACATTCTACTTTTAAATTATTTATAACACCTACAAAGTACTCAAATAATAACGTAAAATCATGGAAGGATTCCAAATTAACCACAATTAGATGGCACATTTTTTAGTGCTATCAAAGACTCTCAACTTAATCCTTGATCGTTCCAAGTAAGATAGAATAAAGCACACAGTCACACAAATTAGTTTGCTACATTGCAATGATGATTTCTGATCATGCCTTTACAATCAATAAGAACCCATCATACGATCCTGAATATAATCCAAAAAAACAAGCAATCAATTGATGCACACTTACTTCTTCAGATCTATTTATACATTAACAAGTCAAACGCTTTTATACTTAAGCACTCACAAAACCTTGAATAGATGTAAAAGACTTTCAACTTGCCTTTTCCCTATAGAATTAAATCCTGACGTTGCAATGTTCTAGTTCAAATTCTCATAAATGTTATAAAATAGATTGAAATGATAGAAACTCAAGATAAAAAATAGTACCTTAGCCTCTCATTCACATGTCGAATAATGAGAAATGGTTATAGGACATAAACCAACAAGAAAATCTCAAAAACTTGAGAGCTGAAAACATGCAATGGCTGCTGAAAATCATGGATAAAAAGACCTAGGCAACGAAAGGCTCTTTTATAAAATCGTTATGACATCACAATGTTAGTGTTACCGCCACGATGTCGACAGAAGTCCGAATGGGAGTCCACTTGGCCAATGAAATCACAACTCTTTTATAAAATCGTTAACTCATTCCTTTCTTATGATCCGAGGCTATGCAAGGTGGAGGCGCCTCTTTTCCTCATGATTTTGCCTAGGTTGATGCCTTTTGACTTTAGTTTGCCCAATTAACCTTCAAATCGACATCAACAATGTAAGCCCCAAATTGACATCAACATTGAAATCTACCCTCAAATTGCTTAAAACCTATAAAATATTCAAATAAGAAAGTAAAATCATGGAACGATTTCGAATTATGCATTGTAGATAGCACATTTTTTTATCAGCAGTAAAAAGATCATTCACTCTCAACCAAAATATCCTTAACCAAACCCAGAAGTCTAACCAAGGAGTGAGCACCTAACTGCATAAATTTATTAGACAAGTATATGATGTCGTCTTGAAATTCACAATAAACAGGGGTAGACATGATATTTATAGCAGACCTTAACTTGATGGCTTAAGTTAACACTCAAGCTAATAACTGGGAGTAACAACATAAGTAATAAATTGTAACGACTCAGCTCTTTATACTAAACTGAGGTCATTACCTTAAAGAAAAATAACAATTTGATAATTTCTTGAAAAGAGGAAAGCTAAATGTTCATTAAAAATACCATATAAACATGTTGCGCAACTAGTTCTACAATTTTAAAGATAATAAAATAAAATAGATAAAAATGTTTAAGCTCACAACACTAAAAACGAACAATGAAAAGCGAAAGCAAAACTGTGTCCCCATATGGCATGTCACAGATCCTTCATGTCGCTTGCCAGCTTTTCTCTATCTTTATACCATTGCCTAAAATATTAAACATAGAAAAGAATAAGTATAAACATTTACTCAGTAAGGGACCCACTACTAGTCCTGCTAGGTGTCTGTTAACTTCTCATTAGGTTTCCATAAAAAAGTACCCAAAACTATTGTGCTCCCGAACGCTATCTAGTGATCTAGTAGTAACACATCTGGGCTCTCAGTGAACCCAAAGGAAATACCTAAGAAAATTGGCCTATAAGTGCTTCCTAAACCCTTAATATTCATGCCATGTTAAGATGTTAATGATATATTACATGCTATAGACTGTGGTGTTCTGTTAACTTTGTCTGTTAGGGTCGTACCCATATGGGTGTCCCTCGGGATTACCACCTATTTATGTTTGTGTGGCTTATGCCTATGTGGTTAACTTTTATGAGTGATTTGAAGGGGTCACTTACAGCTTGACTCTCTTAGGGTGTTTTCTTTGGGTTCACCGAGAGTCTTGCAGATGTGTTCCTACAGGATCACTGGATAGCGTGTGTTCGGGAGCATGATAGTTTTAAGGTATTTCCATACGAAACACTAATGGAAAGTTAACGGACACTTAGTGGGACTATTAGTGGGTCCATTACTGAGTATATGTTTATACTAATCCTTTTCTATGTTTAACATTTCAGACAAAGGTAAAGATAGAGGAAAGCTGGCTAGTGACAGGAAGGATCTATGACATGTCATATGGGGACACATTTTTGCTTATGCTTTTCATTGTTAGTTTTAAGTGTTTTGAGCTTAAACATTTTATCTATTTTATTTTTATTATCTTTAAAATTGTTGAACTAGCTACGCAGCATGTTTTCACGATATTTTTAATGAAAATTTAGTTTTTCTCTTTTCAAGGAATTGTCAAAATTGTCATTTATTTTTAAGGTAATGACCTCAGCTTAGTATAAAGAGCTGGGTCGTTACATTTTAACTTTTGATGTTGCCTCATAAGTAATCTCCATAATGTCCCAGACTTCTTTGGTAGAAACACAAGTGTTAATAAGTTTAAAGACGTTTTAATCAACTCCTTTATACATAGCATTTAGAGCTTGAGAACTCCAAGAGATTCTTCATCTTCTTCCTTTCACTAGGTAAGTTGAAGTTTTAGAGTAACCTTTCCAATATCATCTTTGACGGACGAAGGTTCCCACCCTGAGATCACAACTTTCCAGCACTTACTATCCATAAATTTCAAAAAAGAGACTATTCTTACTTTCCAATATGCATAGTTGGCCCCATTCAGGATAGAAGGCCTTGAGGTTGAAGTTCCTTCACGTTCAATGTCTATTTAAGGCAGAAAACCTTACTTTGATGTCAATTCAAAAAAAAAAAAAAAATAGTAAAACTTAGAGTGTCGACAGTTAACAGTAGAGGAAACAACAATGAGAACAATAAGTAAAGATAGTAGTGACACACAACATTGTTAACCCAGTTCAATGACACAACATCTACATTGTGTCCTTGACCCGAGACCATAGATCTTATTACTTTGATAATCATAAATCATAATCAATCTATTATGATTCTTAGTACAGAGATTCACACTCACTCTCTCACTTAGTACTAACAGTGATACACAGTTTATTGAATCATAACTTTATCACTACTATTTCAAAGTTTGATTTTCTAAACAAAATCTTTCCTCTTAATCATGCACTTATCAATATATTAAGGTGTTAATCAGGAGAGTCTCCCCCCTGAATATCGTCCTTCAACAAGACATAACTAGTGTTTTTGTAATTCGTCTGCTAAGGAAGTTTTAACCTCCAACATCAAAGAAACTAAGCAACAAATCACATTATCAAAAGATAACTTACACTCTGTTGGTTCTACAAATAACTTGATCAGTAGACCATCGACCAAGACTTTTCCACACTTCTTACTCTGATAACTGTAGCTGCGAAAAACCCTACTTTCTTTTTCGCACCCTCTGAAAGAGAACAAAACAACCATACAAAGAAGTAGTCCAACTCAACGAACAAATCTTCACCAGTAAGGAAAGAATAATAAGAGAAGGAAACAAAATAAAATCCCTATTCCAATATAATATTCTTTTAAAACTTTCTTTAAACACTCTCTTTTTGCCACGTCGTTCCACTGAGGAGAGAGCAGAACAAAACAACATTCACGGGCCCACAAATCTTCTAGCACTTACTATTGGTGAAAATCTCTACAATTTTCATGTTCTTGTTTTGGTCTCTCTTTATTAGGTAGCAATGTTTCTTTTCTTCTCCTATGATTGATATCAATACAAATTTAAGCATTTCCTTCTATTCACAATAGAAATCTGCTAAGTTGATAAGTCCTTTAAGTTCTTTGCCTAATGCAATTGATGACAAGAGTAGCCAACATTTCATTGGACTTTTAGGCCCCAAAGTATCATTGTATTGAAAATTAATTTATTTTATTTGTGTAGGTATATGTTTAGTTCAGATTCAATGCATGCATTGTTTCTTATAAAGATCCAAAGAGATCCAAGTAAGTTACTCTTCTAATTTAGGAACCATGATAGCTAATTATTGATTATTATACTCTATTGTGGTTGTGTAAAATTTTTTTACATTCAATTCTACCACATCAGCTATGTATGATGGTGATAAAAAACAAATAAATTTTAGGGTCTATTGCAGCTTTGAACTGATCATACAGAACTCTCTTTCTACTACACCAATTTGTTAATTTGCTGAAAATTTCAGTATTATTCTAGAATTATTTGAAATCCATCACTATTTTGGACGATTTTGTGGTTCATATGGTTAGCAATGTCTCTATTGGTTACCTCAAGGTATATTTTCACATCTTACGATATAGTTACCATAATATAAAAAATTGATACAGTTTACATTTCTGTGGTTTTTTCTTTCTTTTTTACGCATGGTTTCTTTTTTCTTGGATAGTGGATGGTATTTAGTTTGCATTTATCATTTTATTCTGTATTGTAGGGTTGAGTTAACGTGGTCTTCACTCTTAAAGGTAATCTCATTCTGGCTCATACTTGTAGGAAAAGTAATTAAACCCATGATCGTAGAAAAGCTATTTTGATGTAAATGCACTTTAATGCATTTTGTATAATAAAAGTTGATTTTACAATTACATTTGTAATAATTTATTCCTCATATATAATGATAAATAAACGAAATGGGATTGATTAAATTTGGCTATCAAGACGAGGTTCAAACTCATATGTTTTTATAGCATTTTTTTTTACTTTTATAGTATTAAGTTATTCAACAAAAAAAAAAAAAGTTTTTATAGTTTTATTTATACGATTGCAAAAACACTATAGAAAGTTAGGTATTTTTGACAACCATACCATTCTATTAATTTTTCCAAGTTTTTTGTTAGGAAATGCTAAATAACAGCTTTCCAAGTTTTTGTTATTAAACTTGTGATTAGGAAATGGCTCAAAAGCCTAACTTAGTTTGAATGAACACTTAGACTCATCTTTAAGTGTGAGACTCCCTCTGAAAAGAACTGATACGTATTCCAGAATGTGTGAGATTTTTCTCAATGTGAATTACTTCAATAAGACTACATCCACTGGGAATACTTAAAGGCTTTCCAAATAAGAGAATCTCTTCTGATGCAAGTTGTAGTTGACGATTCATAATGGCCGAGAGAACAACTCAAGATTATTGACAATAACATACGCTTCACAAATACAAATATTGCACCCAACAAAAATATTCTTCTTGAACAGAGGAACCACATAAAAATGACTCAAAGATATCTTCGAAGTCGTAGCCCTAAAAAGGAAAACTACCCCATATAAAGCAGAATAGAAAAAGACAAACAACCCAAAGTCAGATAGAACAGGTCGAAAAAGGAAGTAACTCTTTATGAGTAATCACACTAAGAATTGTTCAGCTAAGGAAAGAAATAAAAAGTCAGGAACAAATTTTATGAGACATCCTTTTACGATATAACATTGAACAAAATATCAAATATCTGAAGGAATATAGAGAAGCATAAAGTTACCAACAACCACAACCTGCTTACAAAATATAGCTAAAACCAAAACTCTTAACACTAAGTATCAGTGATAATTTAAAATGTAATTTGAAGTTTCATTAGAATCAGTAGTAGATGAACAATTCATTTAAAATTTATTGCGAATAACAATATTGGTGTATCGATGCTATATTAGCGGAAAACATTTTAAGTATATCGATAAAGATTTTAAGTATATTGATAATATAAATCTAGTACTCATGTGTTCTTTTGATTGTTGAGTTTATCTCTGACGTGTTGTCTTTTGTACGTTGAATTTATTTTTCCATTTACTGTATTTCATGTGTTTCTTCTTAAAATTCTCTAATTGATGTTGTAAAAACGAAATGCCCAAATCTGAAATATATCAGCCTTTTTAAATATGTGAATGACATATACTTGATATTTATTATCAATACATCAGTTAATTGCCAAATTTAATACTTACAAGTTTTCTGAGGTTATATTTTACCTTTCCATTTTTTTTTTTGACCCTTTGCTTTTTTCCTAAAGATGAAAGTTAAACAGCTATGCACATATTTATTTTTCATAATTATAATTTTACTACATGTTTTGTGCAATAATTATAACCAAACACATTGAAAAGCTTATATTGATCCAAACACTTTAATTTAATTAATTACCATAAGGCACACACATTAAAAGAAAATGACAAAGAAGTACACAAATAAAGTACCTCACAACATTAACCCTTTATTTTGCTACATCAATAGGGCTTTGGGAGAATAATTTGAACATTCTTAAAAACTAAATATCAAGTATTTTTCAATATATAATATTTTATCACTAGATCTTTCATTAGCTAGAGGGTAGGAATGCTTTGTTCATGCCTAAAGAAATCATAAGGATCGACCTTTGTCTTAACATACACCAACCTTTTAAAATTGTTTCCAAAATACTTCAACCCCCAAATGCTTGCTTGCTTCACGCTCGTCTTTCCATATTTCTTGTTAGCTCCAATATCAAGATCTCTATAATTAGCATATGCAGACCGTGGTGATTTTGAAACAAAAGGAGTCATGTACTCGTAAATCTCTCGTATCCAACTTATATGTTTTTTCTTTGCCTTTAAACTTTGTTCCTTCCATCCTAGAATATACCCAATCTTGTACAAATTTCCAACTCTATGTGAAAATGGAGTTTCCGATTCGGAAATTTGACTCATTCTACCTCCATAAGGAATAAATATGAGTTGAGATGTTTCTATATCTCGAGCCTTTAATCTTCTCCATATACCCTCAATTGTAGCAATGGAAATGGGTTCCTTGATGTAGTCGGATTTGATTTTTTCGTTTCCAAGATTGGAAGGTGTTCTATTGAGCAAAGGTTCTAAGGACTCGACCATTTGAACTCCGGTAGAAGCAATGAGGGTTGATTCGATCCAACTCGTTTCGACGCAGTCTTGTTTTATTAAACCTAACTCAGGAAAAGTTGTTGACAAAGTTGCCACAAGTTCGTCTACCTTTCCAAGAAACAAAGAGAAGAAGGTAGCTATTGGGTTCGTCATGCCTTCTTGAGTCGTTGTAATATTCCCTCCTACACATATTATCAAGAAATTAATGAGTTCAAATTATCCATATTTTTAGTGGGGAGAGGAAAAAGTAAACTTCATTTCTTTATCTCTCTTTTAATTATTGCTTAGTTGGGTGAGTTATTTTGGACGTTGAGATTTTTTTTCAGAGCGCTTGAAAAATAGCAAAAATATTTATGATAGTAGGGTTCATGTCACTACATTTTCTAAATTGCAAAAGTAGCAAATTTAAAAGTCGATAACCCTCAGATAGTCATTTGATAGCTGTCTAATATGACTAAGTACTTGTCATATTTATCATATTCGCAATATGCAAAAAAAGGTGTTATGGACTTTTTGTAAATGTTTTTGTCATCTGATGCAATTTTTTTTTCCATATCATGATCAAGTTTAGATTTGAAGTTATGAGAGTTGTAAGTTGGGTTTGATAAAACCATTTATTAGGTTTGATAACCATTTATTATATATTTGCCATTAATTGTTTTAACATGCTATTGTCAAATTTTGAAAACCTAAGATTTTTTTTTTTTTTAACAATGCTCATCCCAAGTTGGGGTGATTAAAAGAAATTGAGATACTTGCGGCGAGAGTTAGAGATATGGCAGAGCTTCTCTCTCTAGTATCCTTCATAACGTTTGGCCTTCCCACACTATCTCAGGCGAAAGACAACGAAATTGGAGATCTGTTGTGCTTCTCCTGAACTTTACATTTACTCCTATAATAAGCATTTACTCAATCGGATTTTCATCACTAACCAAGATAGATTGTGGAATTTACTTCCTTTCAAGGTACTCCCTTACTCTACTCTTACTGTTTCGCTTTCACTTGGCATTCACATTTACTTTCCAGAATAGCCTTCCATCTGACATTTACCCCGATCATGCACCATTGAGAAAAAAGACTTTGTCCTGTTTGTGGACAATAGATCTAGAGAATTGAAGCTACTTATCACAGAAATGCCCTACGAGTCATTTTCTATAGCTATTACTCCTGAGTCACTGAAATGGCTTAAGGCCACATTCAAAACTCTGTTTGATATGCCACGAACGACAAGGTTCTTTTTGGAAAAAAATGTTTGAAGACAGTTGTTTGTGGGCCCAGAAGATTTACAACAGAAAAGGATACGTAGCTTAGATTTTCAGAGTGGATGAAAGAGAAAGCAAATGTTGCATTTTCGTACAGGAAGGTACAAACAAAGCTGATTAGGCCCTATTTGATGAGATGTTGTCGGTGAAGAATGATACAGTCCCAAAGAACAAAACTTCAACGAAACAACATCCCAGAAGCACCAAATCAACAAGCTCAAGTTTTGAAACTGACTTTGATAGCCCGTGGAGAACATATGTTGATGTTGTTACTAGAGGAAGCTCCTTGGAAACAAATTCGCCCAAATTAGATAGAGAAGAAACAAAAGAAAAAAAGAAGACTGAAACAAGAAAAGAAAGAGGGGACAACCATTGACTGGAAAAAACAGTGGTGCTTATAAAAAGAAACTTTCATGACGATTTAAAAAATATTATGGGAAAACTGAAGGAACAACTCGACTGGTCTTTCTCATAAAAGTTGTTCCACGCTGAAAAGGCTTTAGTGTTTTTTGAAGATAGAAGTCAAGCCAAGCTCATGTGTAAAAACAAGGGTTGTACAACAATGGGAAAATTATATGTGAAATTTGAAAAGTGGAGCATAGCGAAACATGCATCCCCGAGATTGATACCGAGCTCCGGATGTAACACCCCAAAAATTAAAGTAATTTTAAATTTAATTATCTTAGTTAATTCAATTATGTTGGAATTTTTTGGTGTTATTTTCAATAATTAGTGAGAATTATTTGGCTTGTGGAAATTAAGTATTTATTGGAAGAATATTTAATTAATTATTGAAATTGGAATATTTTTTGGTGTTGTTATGGATTTGATGAAGATTTAAGGATATTGGTTAATTATATATAAAGTTATGGAAGGATAAAAATAATTATATTACTGGAGATAATATAATTATTAAGAATATTATATAATTATGTTTTTTAGAGAGAAAAGTGATGTGATGGAAGATAAGTAGAAAAATGTGATTGTTTGGGTTATTAAATGAAGAGAGAAAGATTTAATGGATTTTGGAAAATAAGTGATTGAAGAAAAGAAAAGGAAAAAGAAATTAATATTAATAATAATAATGTTATATTATTATTATTATATATTTACCCTCGTCAAGCGTGCCCATTAACTATTCATCTTCTTCCTCTTCAAAAAACCCTAGCTGCCCACCTCCTTCACAGTTCATCACCGCTGCCCGTTCCCATCCAGCTACCGCTCGTCGCTCCACCTCCATCCTTACTCTCCGTCGAAGACCTCAGGCTAGTTGAGATCAAGACTTTGCACGTGTTTCCCTCCAAGTTTTGCCTGAGCCTAGCACCTTCATCCAGTTCGCTTTAGTATTCCTCGAATCCTTGCTCTTCCATCCTCGATTGGCCCCTTCTACGTCAAAGTCCTCTCCGTTAGACGTTGTTGTCGTTCTAGCTTTGATCACCACGTCGCGTGAAGCCATCTTTTGGAGTACCCGAGCTGATCTGTCTCTGTTGAAGCCAAATTTGAGCCGGGAGTTCCTGTACCCAATCGGGCATGAAGATTTTCTTCCACCCAAGCTGAGCCGATCCTCTATCCGAGTCACATCCCTTTTCCCAAGCCAAGCTTGTCTTTAGTACCAATTGAGCCATTTGGAGTAAGTTTATGGTGAGTTTTTTATGGATTTCTAGTATACCCATCAAGAATGACTTTTTGGACTCTAATTAGATTAATTTGGATTTAATTTTGGTGTTTTTCTTTGACGGTTTCATTGGCTAAATTGGAGGAGTTGAATTGTGAAATTTGTCCCTCAACTTTAGGTAAGTTGACTTAAGTTGATTTTGAGATCAGTAGCAAATTGCTAAATTATTAAATTTAGTTATTATTTCTCCTTGCTATGTAGGACTAATTCTATGGAAACTAGGATATTTGAATTCTGATTGTTCGTCAGGATTTTAGCTAATCTTAAGGTAAGAGATTCTATTATTAGACCTTAGACATTAAAGCTTGCATGTATGTTTCCCTTATTATGCATTAATGTAGCTATGATGCATAATGTGACTATTAGAGATGACTGTTATGGATGGCTACATAGATGACCGTTATGTATGACTGAGATATGTTATGACCAAGATATATTATGAATGAGACATGATATGGCTTAGATATGTCATGATTGAGATATGTATGACTGAGATATGATATTTATGATATGCTATATGTATAGGCTATGGTGTTCTATTAGCTTTATCTGTTAGAGACCTACTCATATGGGTGTCCCTCGGGATCACCACCTATTTATGCCTGTGTGGCTAACTTTTATGAGTGATTCGACAGGGTCACTTTCAGCCCAATTCTCTTAGGCATTCCTTCGAGTCGCCGAAGATCAATTTCTCTTTGGTGTTCCTTCAGAATCACCAAAGACCACATGTGTTTCTTCGGGATCACTAGATAGCGTGTGATTCAATAGTTATATGGTACCTTCTTATAAGACCCTAGTAGTGGGTCCCTTACTGAGAATATGTTTATATTCACTCTTTTTATGTTTAATTTTTCAGGAAAAGGCAGAGGTAGAGGAAAGTTAGAGAATGAAAATAAGTGACGTGGTTCACCATAAGGGAAAGTTTATGATTTCTTCCACATTTATGTTTACAGTATTTTATTTAAAATTTCAAGATTGATGAGTAGTCTTAAAATATTTTCTTACTATTTTAAATAGGGTCCGAGCTAGTATTTGACATTTTATTTTTATTTTTACATTATTTGTTTATGATTTATAATTAAGAATTTGAGATTTTTATTGAAAGGTTTAGAAAATCTTTATAAAAATTAGTAGTAATGACATCAGCTTAGTATAAAGAGTTGGGTCGTTACAACGGAGGCTAGATAAACTTTAGAGGTATTCCTATACATGCATGGGATATAGATACGTTTACACAAATTGAGGATGCTTGTGGAGCCTTTACAAAGATTGCCAATGAAACAAATGACCAGGTAGCTAGATATCATCGAAGTTGTGGTAAAAATCAAAGGAAATTATACTGGTTTTATACCTGCTTTTGTTAACATCTTTGATAAAAAGGGAAATGTTTTCCCTTGTTCAATCCATAGTACAGGCTGAAGAAAAATGGCTTATGGAAAGAAATCCGCTACAAATTTTGACGAGTCCTATATGGATTGTGAACAATATCTCTTCGTGGGAAATTTGGTTATCTCACCAAAGAGAGCTTCGTCGAAAAAAGTCAAGCACGTGGAGATGAACAAGGAATCTAACGTCTCTCCACAGAAAAACAATAAAAAAAATTAGGCGTAATGATGAAAATTTTAAATTACGATGGTGACAGTGATAGTAGTGGGAAAAGACATGAGGAGGCTGACAACAAGAAAATGTTATTAAATGAAAAAAAGAGAGGGAAAAGGCTTTTTAAGGGAAAAAGTTTAAATCAGGTGGGCTCATTAAATGTGAAACGGAAGGTTACTTTTAACTCTCCAAAACGCAAAATTTACTTCTTCGACCCAAAAGGTACTCCCACAAGGCACATTAGAATCAGAAGCCCAGAAGAAAGCCCAAAAAGAGTGCAACTGACAGATCTTTGTAATATGGAACAAAAAGAGGGGAAACAAATATATAAAGTGAAAAGCCCAAATAAACAAGCAGATTCATTGAAGGAAGCAAAAGAACAAAACAATAGGCTTAAAATCCAGTCGAAGGAAGACATAAAAGATATTGCAGAGCTCAAACTTATAGTGGACTTAGGTCCACTTTTACCAATGTCAGATGAATTTCTCTCAAGTCCAGAATACTTCACCCCCTCATTGTCACCAAAACCTCACTAACTCAATTAGACATTGTTAAAGACAGTGTTGGGCCAACGATGATTAGTGATCAAGAAGGCAAAGACAAGGAAAAATCAGAGGAAGATGCTGAAACAAACACTTTCAAACAAAAATTGGAGGCTTGGCTCAAAAGCAACAACTTAAAATTGGCTTCAAATGTGATTGATGAAAATGTGAACCCTGTAATGAGTGTAAATAAAAATATTGAAATGGGTCAGTTTTGACATCGGGCAACCTAGTTCTCCAAGAAAGTTGTATATTACAACACTATAGGGTTAAGCTCACCCTATAAAAGAGTTCAAATAAAAAGTTTACTTTCTCGCTATGTCCTTGATTTTGTCATTCTTACTGAAACAAAATTGCAATCTATCTCCAATAAAATTATTAAATTGTTATGAAGTTCTATCAATGTAAAATGGCATACTATTAATGTTGTGGGCAAATCCGAAGGCATTTTAATTTTATGGGATGATTTGAGATTCAATGTCACTGACTATATATAAGGGGATTTACTCTATTTCCATCAAAATTAATGTCCCAAATGGCTATCCCTCAACTGAGTGGTGGATGTTCGCTATTTATATCCCTTCGGAAACAATATAGTAGATTTCTGGGCTGAACTTGAGGAGTTAAAAAATAATTGTCTTCCTAATTGGCTTTTACGGGGAAACTTCAATATTGTTAGATATCCTTCATAAACAACTGCAAAAAATCCAGCCTCACTGAGTATTAAGAAATTCAACGAATATATTGATAGTTGAAGCTTGATTGATCCCCCCCCCCCCCCACCCCCACCCCACCCCACCCCACCCCACCCCCACAAATGCGAAGTACACTTGGTCAAAGCTCAGGATTCAACCAACTATGTCTAGACTTGACAGATTCCTACATACCACTTAGTGGGAAAATATCTTTACCATGCATTACTCCAGAACTATGACCATTTCCCGGTCGTACTAGAAACAACCAATTTGAACTGAGGTCCTTCGCCATTCAAGCTCCAAAACCATCTCCTCAAAGAATTTTCTTTCAAAAACAACATTGAATTTTTGGTGGATGAACACTTCCCAAAACAGTCATCCTGGATATTCATTATCATGAGGAGGCTAAAACGGTTGGCTTTTACAATAAAAGGGTGGAGTAAAAACCTCAAAGAAACAAATGAGAAGGATAAAAAGGCCTGGATTAGAGAACTGGATTCTATTGACAAACTCGAAGAGGAAAACAACATCATTGAAGTCTTAAGCTTGAGACGTACAACAACTAAAGTAGACCTAAGCCTTTTCGACTACAGAGAAGCACAAAGTTGGAGCCAAAAATGCATGAGATTGTGGAATCTAGATGGTGATGAGAACACTGCATTCTTCCATAAGATTTAATTGGCTAGGCAAAGAAGAAGTCAAATTTCAAGTATCACTAAAGTATCTGGATCTGTTTGCACTACAAATGCTAAGATTGAAAAAGTTTTTCTTGATCATTTTGAAGACATATACAGAGACAGAAATATTCCTCTCTGGTTCATTGATAATCTGTTGTGGTCTCCTATCTCTATGAAGGAACAGAGGGATATTTGTAAATAATTTCATGAATTGAAAATTTATAATGCTCGTCAATCTTTCTCAAACAATAAGAGTCCAGTTCCGGATGGTTTCACAATGGAATTCTTTAAAGCAGCTTGGAAATTCATCAAAGGTGAAATCACTGACAGTTTCAATGACTTCCACAAAAATGGAATCATAAACAAGACAATGATTGCTACAAACATAGCCCTTATATCAAATAAGGAAAAATGCTCCCTCGCATCCAATTATAGGTCCATCAACCTTACAACTTCACTCTATAAGCTCATGGCCAAGGTCACTGTTGAAAGACTAAAAATATCTCTCCCTGATACGGTTTGTGAAAACCAAATGGCTTTTGTTAGAGGAAGACAAATAATGGATGCTATATTGATTGCCAACGAAGCGGTTGGTTTTTGGAAATAGAAAAAAGAAAAGGGGTTTATCATTAAACTTGATATTTTAAAGGTATTTGATAAAATTAGTTGGAAGTTTATTAACTACATGGTGTTGAAAAAAGGCTTTCCCCATAGATGGAGAACTTGAATCAATTCATGTATCAACTCTGTCCAATACTCTGTCATTATCAATGGGAAGCCAAGAGGGAAGTTCCTACCAACCAGAGACATTAGACAAGGAGATCATATTTCTCCTTTTATCTTGGAGACAAATAACAAAGTCAGAGGGGTTAGATTTAATGATCATCAAAATCTTACTCACTTTTTCTTTGTTGATGATATTCTTTTTGTTGGGATTTATGTTCTAAAACTCGTAGATTGTAAATATAATTCATTGACCGTTATTAATAAAGTGTTATTATTGTAATAATTGTTATTGATTAAATTATTAGTTTTGTCTTAATAACCCAAATCCAATAAACTAACATCTTAAGCTGTTTAATGAGTCTTGAACTGTATGTAAAGACATACAGGGATCAATGTTCAAGATCAACTTAAAGGGTCTATAGTATAGGGATAAGGTTGGGTATCTTATCCTAGTAACACTATTGATACGGCTCACTTTGTATTTGATACAAACACAATGATCCAACGCGTTCGTGTAGTTGACATGCGAGTGAGGGTATCCTATGCAATGAGTTTGCATAAGACCGGACCGCAAAATAGTAACCATTAGATGTAACTCCGTTAACATAGTTGGGTTTCTATTTCACTAGGATGACCTAGGTAACTTAGTCTTAATCGTGAGTGTGTTATGAACGCCGACTCAATAAGCTTATCATTTTGGGATAAGACCGAGTGGGGAGCTGGGAACATAATTACACAAGATGGAATTCACTCCTTCCCTACTTTACGGTAAGTAGATGAGTGTTCCCTTAAATGGTGTCTCCAGGTCTTGAACAAAGGGCCCTACCATCTCCATGGCACGAGAGGGGTTTCTGTTTATTTGTAGGACCATAAACAGGTTGTTCATTGGAGGAGCACTGATATTTACGGATTAGAGGTAACCCAGGGGTAAAACGTATATTTGACCCAGTTGGTGTTACGAACACTAGTGAAGGACTAACTTACTGTTATTGGTCTATATCCGTGGACACAGAAATATATCTACAGTGAGAAGAGTTCAGTTGTGAGTCTTTAGTGGAGTGTACACACAGTTAACGAATATTGATTAATGTGGTTAATGAGTTTAGCCAATTAATCTCATATCGTTGTAGCTTCTGATCTGTAGGTCCATTAGGTCCCCTTCCTAGCTCGTAAAGGGCAATGAGATTTATTTATATTAGTTGTAATTTTAAATGTTCAAAATTACTTTGAGAATTAGTTTAATGTGATACATTATAATATAAAGTTTGTGAAACTTTATTATATGAATTTATTTTTGGATATGTTTCAAAATTAATTTATGAGAGATAAAATATTTGAATGAGTTCAAATATTAATTTAATGTGAATTCGATTCATATTAAAATTATTAATTGTGAGAGAAACTTATATTTGAATATAATTCAAATTTAATATAAGATATTTAATTTAGCTATTAATTAATTAGAGAATTAATTAATAGTTTAGTTTCAAGTAATTAAATTTGATTTAATTAAATTTATAAAATATTGCAGAGATATTCATTCAAATAAGATTTGAATGAAATATTAATTAAATGTGATTTAATTAATTATATTAATATAAATATGTAATATATTGGAAACATATTCATTCAAATAAGATTTAAATGAAATATTAATTAAATATAATTTAATTAATTATATTAATATAAATCTATAAGATATTGGAGAGACATTTATTCAAATAAGATTTGAATGAAATATTAATTAAATGTGATTTAATTAATTATTAACTAATTGATTAATTGTTAATTAATTAGCATATTTAATAATAGAATCTCATGATTCTCTCTTACTCATTTTCCTATTCCAAGAAGAAAATAGAGTTATAAATATCTAGAAGAAAATAGTTTTCTTTAATGAAATTCATCAAGAAAAAAGTCAAGATTTTCTCTCTGTAAAAAGAAAAGGTTTTCTCTCAAATATCTCTACACATTTTTCCATCCCAATTGGTTCCCACAAACCAATCTCATCCCAGAGGATAAGAAGATCTCTGACGGGTAGTGTCCCCAATTCGATGATTTGTAGATTCAAAGACGTCATCGAAAGTAAGTTCTTTGTATCTTTTAATTTAGAAGAATGCTTAATTTTTATTTAGAATTTTGATTCTAAAAATTTTGCCCATGTACTGGTATTTTAAGATTCCCAAATTAATTTGAGTAACAGTTCTTTAAATTCTTCCGCTGCCATAGAGCTTTTATCCCTTCACTTCTCTTCGTGGAAGACTATGACAATTCTATAGAAAATATGAGATATGCAATTACCTCTTTGAACTTACTTCAAGGCTCAATGTAAACCTCGATAAATCCACCATTTTCTCGATTAATATAGATTCAAACAGATTGAATAGAGTGGCTGATATATGGGGCGCCCATTTCTACGCAGTTTTTATCCAACAATTATTTGAGTGTTCCTCGGGCGACAAACCCCTGACATAGCATTTTTGCGCTAATATTTCAAAAAAAATTCATAGAAAAACCAGTAATTGGAAATATTCATATCTTTCCAAGAGAGAGGCAAAATCACACTGATTAACTCTACTCTTGTAAGTCAACCCACATACCAATTATCGGTATTCAAAGCCCCATCCTCTGTGTGCAAGGATGTTGAAAAGACGTGGAGGGGTTTTCTTTGGAAAAACTCCAAAGAAAAACATAATATTCATCTCATTAGATGGTCGATTATCACATCACCAAAAAAAAAAGGGAACTTGGGATTTGTCGTATCAAGGATACAAATTTTTCTCCTCTGTAAATGGCTTTGGAGATTTATAAATGAAAAAGATCCACTCTAAAAACATGTAATTTTGGCCAAATATGAGAAATCTCACCTGGGAGACTTTCCTTTGAAGAGCAAATTCAGTAGCAGTAAGACTCCATGGCAATCAATTATTAAAGGAGTTGAATGGTTCCTCCCTCATATAAACTGAAAAATAAAAAATGGTGATGGCCTGTCCTTTTCGTACGGCCTCTGGAACGTTAATAGCCCTCTATATCTCAACAGACCAAGGCTTTATGCTTTCACAAGTAAGAAGGAAAACTCCATCAATGATATGTGAAACCTTGATACACTTGATTGGGATCTTCATCCCAAAAGAACTCTTCGAAGTTGAGAAGTTAGACAGTTGGATGACCTTAAATCCTCCCTAACTGTACCGATTCAAGGTAGTGGTCGGGATACTCCATTGTGGAATCTAAACAAAAATGGGGTGGACTTCTCTGTTGCATCTATAAAAAAGGCGATCCACACCATTGATTGAGGTATGAATATTTATGATTTGACCATTTTTCAAAATTTGTGGAGATCTTGCATTCCTAAAAAGTGTAAATTCTTTATATGGTCTCTGATCCACAAAAGCATCAACACGATTGAAAACTTACAAAAAAGGCTCCCCAACATTATCTTAAATCCTAACTAGTGTGTGAAGAAAGAGAGAAGAAAGACGATGGAAAGGAACAGAAAAATTGCAGAAGAAGAGAAGAAAGACGATGGAAAAGAAAAGAAAAATTACAGAAGAAGAGAAGAAAGAAAATGGAAATTAAGGAATGGAAAACCTAGAATATATAAAAAAAATGGTTGGTTTCATGGCTTTTTAATTTTGTTAGCAAGCTGTAAATATTTTGATATTATGTTATATTTATGAAAATTAACCTTTTTAAAAGAGACTATTTCTAAATATAAAAAAATTAATCAAAATATAGCAAAATTTCACCGTTTATTATCGATAAATATATGTTGATAAACATGGTTAAACGTCTATCAACATTTATTAGTGATAAATGATAGTAATCTACCAACATCTTCCAATGATAATTTGTAAAATCTTGTTATATTTGTACATATTATTTTAAATAGCTTTGAAATTTAAAATAATTTCCATTTTCAAAATTCATTTTTCTTCTCTCTAGTACTCTATTTCTTCTTGCAGTTGCCATCACTATGGAGTTGGAGACCAATCCCTCTTAGATTTTCCTATCACTAAATTTCTCTCCAAAAAATCCTCTCTCCCTATTTTCCATGTCTATAATTCTATATCTTCTTCTCACATGACGTTGACTTTCCTATCTCTAAATTTGTTAATAATTACTTTAATGCTAAAAAAATTTCTCAAATTTTCTCTTTCCTCCACACTTCTATTAATTTCTCTTACCTCTACATATTTATTCTACGAAAATTTTCAAAAATAGCAAATTTTACAAAATACTTACAACCTATAATAAATTCTATCATCGATAATCATTGATATGCTACAGTGATAGAAGACTATCATTGATAAAATCTAAAATTTTGTTGATAAAATCTAAAATTTTGTTATCTCTGGTAAATATTTTAATTTATTTTGCTATTTTTAAAAAAGTACTTTTATTCAATGCAGCATAATATTGTTTTTAAATACAAAACTTGTCCAAGAAACTTAAAAAGATATTATGGTAAAGGTAAAAACTCTTTAAAATATTTTTAAAATTTAGTAAAATTTTCGTTTATATAATGATAGATGCAGATGAATTAAACAATGTAATAGAATCTAAAAATTTTCTTTATTTTCATAAATATTTAGGTTAATTTGAAAACACACATATATATACATATATATTTTCTTAAGCCAAACAATTAATAATTAAAAATGAGACCACTATAAACTTGAGAAAGAATACCAGTCAAGATGATGCCAAGAAATAGATTTTCATCTAATTTGTTAGCCACATATTGCCACTGATGGACTAGCTTGATTCCATCTCCCTTCAAATTTTTGTATGTGTTGCACATCGTCACTGTGGCCGGAACTGAAACCAGCTTGATCTTCCATGCCACCACAATTCCAAAGCTCCCTCCGCCGCCACCTCTAATGGCCCAGAACAAATCCTCCCCCATTGACTCTCTATCATGAACCTTCCCACTAGCATCAACCAAATAAGCATCTATCACATTGTCTGCAGCAAGACCAAATTTCCTCAGCATCAATCCGTATCCACCGCCACTGAAGTGCCCACCAACGCCGACCGTCGGACAAATACCCGCCGGAAACGCTAAGGTTCGACTTTTCTCACCAATTCTGTAGTAAAGTTCTCCTAAAGTTGTACCTGACTCAACCCAGGCAGTGTCGTTTTCAACGTCAATCTTAATGGACCTGTGTCAAAGTGAACAAAGAACTTAGCATGTAACTAATATTCACACTTGCTAAAAGAAAAGCAAAGAAACAATCTGATCAATTTGACCCAAAGTGTAACACAGTAAGAACAGATCATCTGTAATTGACATGTACATAAGCTCATACCCCCACTTTACTTATTATTCCAAAAGAAAAATAATAACTGAGATGAACTAAATGAATATATATAAATGATAACTCACATGTACTAAATCCATATCTAACTTATTGTATTCGAAAAACGAAAAAAAAAAAAAACAAACGAGTACATACCTAAACAAAAATAAATTCTAACGGTACTACGTCGTACAACCACTTGTTATACCAAAAGAGAAATAAAGAAACTGACAGACATGAGTTAGAATAAGCCTATGACTTGTAGTATCGTGTCATATACTATCATTTGTTATACTTCAAAAAACAAACAAAAAAAGAAATAACAACAGACCTGAGATTTATTAGGTCAAGGATGATAAATGGGTGAGAGGCAACGTAAGAAAGACCCTCGTAGTCATGGCCGCCGCTCCGGGTTCGGATTTGTATCCCACGAGATTTGGAGCATATGACAGCTGCCTGAATGTGAGAAACATGTGAGGGAGTGATAATAAGGAGTGGCCTTGGGGTTTCAGGCTTTGAGAATCGGAGGTTTCGAATGGAGAAGTTCAAAACAGAAGAATAAGAAGAGTTGATTGGAGTATGAACCACTTTGGAAATGGGATAACTTTTGGAAGAATGCTCGGAAAGACATTGAATAAAGTTCTGATGTTTATGGGGAGATGCTGAAACCCATAATGAAGATGAAGATACAACAATAAGGATAAGCGAAAAAGGGATTAATGGAGAAGAGTACTTCATGGCTTTGAGTTATAACTTGATGGTGTTTGTTCATTGCAAAAAGTTAACTATTTATATAGTTCAGAAAGGTCCAATAGAACAAACAACTTACATTATCACTTGATGATGTATATCCTTGCTTCATTCGTCTTTGACCAAATTTTAAATTCACTCTCCAAAAAGTAAGAGGATTTTCAGTTTTAACCCAATAAATTTAGCAATCATATTCAAAATAATTGTAGATAGAGCATATTAAAAAAATATATGGAGATCAGAAAAAAATTTTAATTTAATTTACGAGCGATAGTATTCATATCACTAGTGATAGATTATATATAATAAAAGTCTATATCGTTTATAGATTTTCTGTCGTTAACATTTAATTATTATTCTTAAAAAGATGGTATAATGCAATTACCCATTTATATTAGAATTTGTGTTACATATGTAATTTTTTTTAGTCAATAAATCACACAATATTTTCGGTCCACAAAACATTGGAGAGTCATGCCATACAATTATCAAAATTTGTACCGACTTAGTATAGAAAAATACTAGCATTGAACTTCATAAATATTTCAGAAATATTTTTATGCAGCCCGAACACAAACAATAACGTTCTTTAAATATGTTTGTTAGGGTAACTTTCACATAAAACTCCTTCAAGTTAATCATATTTGACTTTCAAGTTTCTATCTATCATAGTTGATCAGCTATTTTATTTATTTTCAATGGTAGATGTAACGTTTCAGGCCCAAAATTTAGATAAGAATTCGAAATTTGGATCCCCTTCATTCCTCTGTATCTCTTGTGACCAGGCAACATTATCCTTACTCTTTTCTTAAAGATTTATTAGAGTGAAAATTCTCCTGACAAACCAACACGAGTTCTTCCAATATGCTTTGTCTTCACTCATATGCATCTTAGGAAAATTCCCAAGAGGTCACCTAACATAGAATTACTTCAAGCTAAGCACGCTTAACTTTGAAGTTCCTATGATAATGAAGCACTGGATGACGAAAGATCTTGTAACAGAGGAGAATCACCAGAGGAGAAGTACCGAACGACGGACATGATTTAAATGGTGTTGCAACCCAAAATTCGACGACAGTGGCTAGATTGGTGGGTTCAATGACGTTGGCTTGTTGTGGCATTTCGATGAAAGTGGCCAGGGCACTTAATTGATATTGACGTGTGGCAGAAAATTGGAAGGCAAGGGTTTCTAATCAAACTAACGTAGCTAGGGTGAAAATATTGACGACAAGGCTTTCCTTCGCGTGTTTGGTAGAGAGAGAGAAAATGCTTCAACGCAAAATTGTGTGAGAGAGGGAGTTCAAAATTTTTGAAATTTGGAATTTTTTTTATTTGAATTTTTTTTTAATGACATAAAAAAGTTATCTTTAATTAACGACGCAAACGTTATGTCAATAGAATTGTGTCAAGAAATAATCTGTATTTTTATTTTCAATGACACGATGTCTTGATTATTAGTGTCATTAAAACTCATTTTTCTAGTAGTGGAACGAGCTAATTCTTTTAAGTTTTTTTTTATCTTAATATTATGGGTTCAGAATCTCTCTCTAAATCTCATTTAGATGTGATACCGATTTATTCATGCTCTCTCCTAAACTCGAGACGTTATCGTAGGTGCACCATTTTGAACAAAATAGTAGCTACAAGTTCTTGGTCAATAACTTCAAAATTTCCATGATTAATTTTCCCAAACCTTACAAAATTCAGAAAAGTCTAGTTCTAATATTGTTTCATTTCAAAATATATACTACTCAATTTTGTACCATATATAATTAAAACTCAAACAAACGAACTTATGAGAGAACACGTAGGATTTTTCATGTGCAAGGTTATGATATATATAATGGTACAACTTGTAATACTATAAGGTTAAGATCGTCACGCTTATTTAAATTTGAGACGAAATTTAAAGTTTAAGCTAAAAATTGATACAAGTAGACAAGATTAAGAGCAATATGACGTGGATTTCTTCCCTAATTTAATAATATTAATTGTAGTTTAAGTTTATTTTCACAAAAGATAACATATATTTTAAACAAAGACGTGGTCTGAATACCACTTTGTTTTTTTGTTTTTTTGTTTGGTGTTGGTAATTTTGAATTTATGTTTATTTTCTCTTAATTTTTTATAATAATTTATATTTTTTAAAATATCTGAGAAAGTCAAATTCTAATAAAAAAACATTTTTTTAAAAAAAATACTTTTTTAAAGTAGATAATAAAGAAAAAAAACTTTTTGGAGGTGAAGTTGGTGTCCAATGTGGATTTAATTATTCAATCATTTAGTTATTTAATTAGTTTTAAAATTTAACTCTATGGTAAATAATTAATTAACCAAGAAACTTTGATATAATTACTGTCTAACTAATCTATGGAGAAGGATGGTTTCAACATTTCATGTAGAAAGTATTCAACGTTATTTAAACAAAAATTTGGTAAAAAAAAAATGTCAGAAGACAATTTTCATTTTTGTCCCTAAAGTCTCATTATTGGAACTATTTTAAGATGTCTTTTTTTTGTGAATTTAATTGCTTTCAATGTCATCATTATTTTAGTTTATCGCAATGACGAAAGATTGATAATTACTTCTAATTGTCCATACTTTATTATGCTAAATGGTTAGCTTCATCCATATTAACGTGAACATACCTAATTGATCATATCATATTTGTTGGAGGATAAATTTGGACTCAACAAAATGGGTCAAAAGTCATTGAAATAGGAAATAACCATCTCATTCTTACCTTATGATGAAAAAGGTAATCTTCATCTCATTATTTCTATAAATATATAATTATAACTTTATATATGATATCTTATTCTAGAATATGAGATAAACTTAAATTAAAACTTTTAACTTCTTTTTTATTAGATAGATTTTATCTCTAACTTTGACAATAAAATTATTTTTCTATGTTTTGTAAGTTCACTCTTCTCTCAATTAAATTTATCATTGTTATGTGGAGGACAAGTAAATTTATGATTAGCTAAAATATGACGCGGGAAAGTTATCATAATAAAGAAAATAGTAGTTAGATTATAAATTTAGGGACTATAATTTAAAAAATTCGAACATAATCCATAGTACAGTACTATAGACTTTTTGTTCTTCTTAGTGAAATATTATTTGATTAATAAAATTGGTCAAATACATGAGTTGACAAATTCCTTAGGAAAATAAGTGTACGATTTCAATATATAACAACAAGTGTCCTTTCTTTTAAAATAAGATTATATATTTATATAATTTTTATTCTAGAAAAGAACTCATATTCCATTTGTAAATTTGACTATTTCTAGCGTTTGCTTGTTCAACTATAAATAAACAGGTGCAAATCAACCATTAAAATTTTTTTTTTAAGCATTGAATTAAAATATTTATTTTGGAAAAAATATTTTGTAGGAAATAAGATATTTAAAAAAATAATAATAACAAAAAGACGAACTATTAACACTTCACAGTTTTTAATTTAGAACATTTTTCAAACCACGTTTTATTTTGTGGTTTTAAATTATTTGTGTTTTTATATATTACCTACTAAACAAACCCATACTTTTTCTTTTTCTTTTTTTCTCCTCTAAGAAGAGCGAAGAAAACTAAATGGATAAAAATTTATTACTTTAGCAAACATTTTGAAGTTTGGACATTAATAAGTTATTTTGTGCCCTATGCTAAATTAAGTTTAACATAAAAGATACCGCCTTAAATGTTAAATGAAAAATTCTTTATCCGAGAAAACCAAGTTATGCAATATAGCTATGATTTAAACACTAATTATTTATGAGATACGAGAAGACTAAGCTATGCAATATAGCCATGTGTTCAACGCTATACGAATGAAAACTTGAGTCTTTCGTGTTTTAGTTTTCAACTATATAATATTGATCATGACTATGTGATAACATGTGACATCCTAGACGAGATGATCAAATATGATGAGAAATATTAAAGTCATGATCTTTCACATGAGTAAAAGAATCAAACATTTTATTACCGTTTAGCATTTAATAAGTCAACATAAGCCCTCGATAAATAATAAAAGTTTACAAATTAATTTCTCAAAATTAATTTTCAACGATCTATTGATTTCCTTACACTATATATATTTTCCTCATTCTTTCATTTGGTACGTGCGAGAAATTTTCATAAGCAAGAAAAACTCTCTCTAAAACTTCTTTCTTGAGTTTACTGAAAAAATTGTGAGTGTTTATCTGAGTGTTGAGATTCCAATTGATTTATGTGCAAAATAAATTGAAGAATAAAGGTTGTTTTATCTTGGGGACGACGAGGCTATAATTCTATTTGCACAAAGGAGCAGAGTCGTGAAACGACTTAAAGAGAGTGTGATCCGCGACTTAACCATCTTCTAACTATTTTTTTGTTGTTGAAGCTTTGTGTTTTGACTACTAGACGTTTTGTCAACTTGAGGAAATAATTAGTACGCGATTTAACTACACGAAGAACGGTACATTAAGCAAGTTAAAGGATGAAGTGCAACAACAATTTTAATACGTATCTATCTGCTGCCATGGTCGGATTATTCCAAGGCGATTTGAGTTCATTGGACTTGAATCGTCCTTTTCGCTTTGAAGGAGCAAACTTCAAGAGGTGGAAACAAAAGATTCTATTTTTCCTTACTTTGAAGAAGGCGGCTAATGCATGTACCTTTGAAGAGCCAAAAATCCCAGCGTCCAATCCAACTAAGGAGCAAATCACAACTCATATCACGTGGACAGAGACGAATTTCATATGTAAGAATTTAATACTTAATGGTCTTACTGATGAGTTGTATGATTATTACAGCACAATGTCTACCTCGAAAGGATTTAAGTTGGGATATTTTTTGCTTGAAGGTTCGGTTGGCTAAGTTTTAATTTAAGGATTTGAGCTGTGCAATTTTTCATTCAAGGTTGTGTTGGATTCAACCTTAGTCTTGGGGTAAGTTTGGATGCTTAATTAAATAGTTGGGTGATGGTTGACAAAATTTATAATTTTAATTTTGTTTATGTTTAGGACTGAATTAATTGGGAATTGACTATCGATCAAGGAAATATTGTCTTAGCTAATCTCTAGGTAAGAGTCTTTTCTATTAGACTTTCAACATTAAAGCTTGCATGTATGCATGTATGTTCCGTATTATGCATTAATGTAGCTAAGATGCATAACATGACTATTTGAGATGCCTGTTATAAATGGCTACATAGATGATCGTTATGTATGACAAGATACATTATGAATGAGACATGCTATGATTAGATATGCTATGATTGAGATATGTTTGAATGAGTTATGATATTTATGGTATGCTATATATATAGGCTATGGTGTTTTGTTAGCTTTGTCTGTTAGGATCGTACAATATGGATGTCCCTCAAGATCACCACCTATTTACTCTTGTGTGGCTAGCTTTATGTGTGATTCGACGGGATTAGTTACAGCCCGACTCTCCTTTAGGGTGATTCCTTTCGGTTCACCGAGAGCCCAGATGTGTCCCTACGAGATAACTGGATAGCGTGCTTTCGAGAGCACAATAGTTATGCGGTACTTTCTTACAGGACTCTAACGGAAAGTTAATAAACACGTAGCGAGACTAGTAGTGAGTCTCTTACTAAATATAAATTTATACTCACTCTTTTCTATGTTTAATTTTTAAGGCAAAGGTAGAGGTAGAGGCAAGCTGGCGAATGACAAGAAGTGGCCGTAGGTTCTCATAGGGGACAGTTTATGTTTCCTTCCGCATTTATGTTTTCAGTATTTGATTTATAATATTTTATTTTAGAATTCTTGAGTACTTTTAGAAATTTTCTATCTATTTTAAATATGGTCCGAACTAATAAATATTTGAAGTGTTTCTTTTAAAATTTACTATTTTCTTTTATTTTAAATAAAAAGTATTTATTTGTTTTAGTGGTTATGACCTCAACTTAGTATAAAAGTTAGGTAGTTACACAATAGAACTTGACACCTAGTTGATTTACCCACTAGCTGCAAGGCAATGCAAAGCAATAGGCTGTAAATGGGTTTTAAGGAAGAAACTCAAACTTGATGGATCAGTAGATAAATATAAGGCTAGATTAGTAGGAAAACATAGATTTTGTTTTGGTACATACAGGTGCCAGTTGAGCTAAGCTCATGTTGATATTTATAGTTGCACTGAACAATCTCTTAATCCAATCAAATAGATGTCATAATAGCTTTCCTAAATGGTGATTTAGAAAAAGAGATTTATATGGAACAACCAGAAGGTTTCATCGTTCACGGTCAAGAAACCAAAGTTTGTAAACTAGATAAATCCCTCTACGGCTTAAAACAAGCTCCTAAGCAATGGAACGAAAAGTTTAACAACTTAATTATGTCTAAAGGATTCAAAGTAAATGAGAGTGACAAATGTATCTACTATAAGACTGAAGATAGGTTATATACTATCATATGCTTATACGTAGATGACATGTTAATCTTTGGATCAAACCTGCACGTCATAAATGATGTAAAATATATGTTGAGTGCAAACTTTGACATGAAAGACTTAGGAGAAGCTGATGTAATCCTAGGTATCAAGATTACAAGAACTGAAGATGGAATTTCCTTAGATCAATCTGATTACATAGAAAATATTCTAAAGAGATATAACTACTTCGATAGCAAACCAACTTGTACACCTTATGACTCTAGTGTTAAATTATTCAAAAACACTAGTGACAATGTTAACCGATCTGTGTATGCTAGTATCATAAATAGTCTAAGGTATGATGCTGATTGCACTAGACCAGGCATAGCTTATGGTGTAAGATTACTATGTAGGTTTACCAGCAGACCTAATCTAGAACATTGGAATGTTGTAGAACGAGTAATGAGATATCTTAAGAAGACAAAAAAACTAAGATTACATTATAAAAAGTTTTCCGCTGTACTTGAAGGTTACATCGATGCTTATTGGAACTCCCTCTCCGATGACTCAAAGGCTACAAGTGGCTATATTTTTAATATAACAAGAGGAGTTGTTGCTTGGAAATCCAAGAAACAAAGAAAATTTTAGCCCAGTCAACGATGGAGTTAGAGATGATAGCACTAGCTACTACTAGTGAAGAAGCAAGCTGGCTTTGAAGTGATAGTGGAAATCTCTCACAACTGATGCAGTGATAGTGGATTATGTACGGTCTGATGACAACTTGACTGATCCTTTGACGAAAGGACTAGCAAGAGAGAGAGTTTTTACAACCTTAGAAAGAATGGGACTCAAGCCTATTGAAAATTGAATTACTATGAGGTAAACCCAACTTGAAATACTGGAGATCCCAAGAAACAAGTTTAATGGGTAATAACTTATCGCAAGTAATATGACGAGAATCATGTTAAATTATTAGGAGTTCCATTCTTATGATTCAGTGACTAGCATGACATCCTGAAGCGTATGAAAAGGCTGAACTTTGTTCTTAATGAAATCTATACTTGATATCAAGTAGGGTACCTAGCTACAGGCATGCATCACCTTTTTGAATGTGGAAGTGAGGGCTGCTTCCTATGGAATTCTAGGCATATTCCTAGGGCGTTCACTAAACTGGGATACACATGTAAGGCCATAAAGCACGGACAATTTTAGAACTTCACTCGAATAATGCTATGTGTGAAATTGCTTTAGAAGTAAAGTTCAAAACTACAAGTTACTTTACAATAATCTAAACAATTGTCACTACGAAAAGGTTCAAGTCAGATACCTCTACTTAAGCATAACATTATATAAATAGACGCTGCTCGATGAAAATGTTTTCAAAATTTTCAAGTGGGGGATTGATAGTAAAAAAATTTCAAGTGGGGGATTGTTGAATGAAAAATTCTTTATGCGAGAAAACCAAGCTATGCGATATAGCTATGATTTAAAAGCTAATTCTTTATGAGATGCGAGAAGACTAAGCTATGCGATATAGCCATGTGTTCAACACTATGCGAATGAAAACTTGAGAGTCTTTCCTGTTTTAGTTTTCAATTATGTAATATTGATCATGATTATGTGATAACATGTGACATCCTAGGCGAGATGGTCAAATATGATGAGAAATATTAAAGTCACGATCTTTATCACATGAATAAAAGAATCAAACATTTTATTACCGTTTAGCATTTAATAAGTCAACATAACCCCTCCATGAATAAAAAAAGGTTACAAATTAATTTCTCAAAATTAATTTTCAACGATCTATTGATTTCCTCACACTATATATTTTGTCCTCATTCTTTCATTTGGTAGGTGTGAGAAATTTTCATAAGCAAGAAAAAACTTCTTTCTTGAGTTTACAGAGAAAATTGTGAGTGTTTATCTGAGCGTTGAGATTCCAATTGATTTCTATGCAAAATCAATTGAAGAACAAATGTTGTTATATCTTGGAGATAACGGTGCTATAATTCTATTTGCACAAAGGAGTAGAGCCGCAAAACGTCTTACAAAGAGCGTGATCCTCGACTTAGCCATCTTCTAACTAATTTTCGTTCTTGAAGTTTTGCGTTCTGACCACTAGGCGTTTTCTCAACGTGACGAAATAATCAGTACGAGATTTGACTACGTGAGGAACGATACATTAAGCGAGTTAAAGGACGAAGTGCAGCATCATTAAAGGACTAAGTTGTTCATCAAATCAATTGATTTTGATATAAAACTTTATGTTTGCCTATAATTTGCATATACATTGGATTAAAGTTGCAATTAATGCCATTTAATGAGTTAAATTTTTGTCAAAATGAAAAGAAAATTAATTATGGGCCGGTTGATAATGTTCTCATTTCTTGTTTTCTGTTCTTGTTTTCCAAATTTAAAAAAATGGATTTGGTTGATAACTGTTCTCGTTTCTCGTTTCTGAAATTTGAGAAACATTCATGAAAAATTGGTCAAGATTGAGAAACAACAAAAAGTAGTTTCTCATGTTTATGTTTATTTTAGCATTCACTCAAATTAACAATTTGAGCTTTTTGTGTATTGGTATAATTAGGTAATCATGATAATTTTCTTCCTCTTCCAAGTTTTGCTCAAATCCCATTTAAGCAAAATTTGTTGACATTTTGGATTTTATTTTAATTTATTTTGCTATTTATATTTTGTTTTAATTTTGAATTGTAAAATTACATGTCATGTCCCACCCCAAATGTCAGTTTATGCCACCAAATGGAGGTGCACCGCCTAGACACTTAACATGTAGCTCCCTTGAGGTAAACACTAAACGTCTAGTGAGCAAAAATAAATACAACCAACTATTTTAAACGCGGGATGCAAACATGAATGGAATGAGGTGACTTCATTGATTTTTCAAATAAGTGAGTACATTTGGTTCTTGATACAAAGTTTCTCTTGAGAGAACAAAACACAACTTAACAACATTTAGACTCTTCTCACCTAGTTTCTACATGCTTATGTGAGCTGACTGTGGCCATTACCAAAATGATACGATCACAAGGCACAATATGCAGTCAAGGCTATAAGTCCAATGTTGAATGTCCTTCGCTACCTGGGGGGAAAGGAGCGAAATAAAACAAAACATTTGAAAGGTTAAACAAAACGTCTAGTGAGTGAAGTATTTTATCATTACTTTTAATATATCAAAGCCTGCACTAATGCATTATAAATCATTTTGTCAAATCATGCGATACAAATATTACGAGTTTCAATGACAAAACATTGTCTAAGGTCAATCATTTCAATACATTAGGCAATTAAGCACAAGTCAACTTTCATCAACCGTAGAATCATTCTACATAGTTAATTACATCTTTGAACCTTCTTTCCTCAGTTCAAGCTTTTTCCACAGTACACTTTTGCCAAGTTGCGCTATGCGGAGGAATCTCAAAGCATTTAACAAGCTCTATTAACTCCACTATGCATATGCCAGATCACACAGCAAGAAAAGGACATCCCCTACCAGATCACACAGCAGGTATGAAGCATCTTATTCAAGATCACACAACATGTATATAGGACATTCTAAGAATTTGAAAGCATAAAAGGAAATTCATGTGTATTATGGACTCGAGAGAAATGGATTTAAGGATTTAAACAAATTAAAAATCTTTTGTCATAAATCAAACTCGTTCTGCATCTGTGAAATCTCAGATACTTTCTCAATCCTTTCTTAAATAAGCTCAGAGTACAAGCAACTTCAAACTGACCTGAATTTCATCTATTTATATAGGTTTTCCTCAATGAAATTTCTCAAGATAGATTGATTACATTTACTGGCAATGAGCAGTAGCTGAATCTCAAAACGCCACGTCTATGTCCGACCCTTATCCTGAATTTTGATCTAGCAGTTGGGTCCGATCAATTATCGGCCTACTTACATCAAGGCCACATCACTTGTTTCTTGGTAAAGTAGGCCAAATTGTTCTATCCACTACAAGAAATAAGAGTTTCTCTGACGTAGCAATACATCGCCGAAAACCCTTACCAACGTCAGGGAAGGTTACTACGACGTCGAGGACGACGTCAGCAGGCACGTCGGGGAAAGCACATAAGGGATACTTTCCCCGACGTAGCTCACGTCAATGACGAGGAAAATTTCCCCAACACACGCTGCAGCACATCGCAAAAAGCTTCCGCGACGCGGCGTCGCAAAAGGCTTCCGCAGAAGGCTTTAAATATATATTTTTTAATTAATTATTATATTTATATATGAAAAGAAACCCACTAAATTCTTCCATTATTTATGTCTTTGTCATATATGGTTGATGTTGCTGATAAATTCGTCTATTTCCAAGCGATTAATAGTTTTTGGAGAATGAAATTGGATAGAAAAACGGACAGAGATGAGCGATTCAGAGAAGGGAAGGAGAGAAAGTACAAAGAATGAGAGAGGGGGATGAGCGATTCGGAGAAGGAAAACATGGAGAAAGTAGAGGGAAGGAGAGAGAGAGAGTGAGGAATAGTAACAGAGGAGAAAGAGGGGGACAAGGACACTTCTGGTGACGGCAAAGACGGACGGACGGCAGCACGAATCTCTTCCTCTCCCTCTCTCTCAGCCGATTTTCTCTTCCTTTCATTTTGCAATCGGTTCTATGTTGAAGGGGGAATAAATAGAGTGGACTTTCTCCGACGTCTTTGAACACCATAATGAATTAATTATTTAAACATTTCCCGACGTGTACCTGGCACACGTCGCGGAAAGATGACCATTGTCACTTCAATACGTACACTTAAATTTGCAACTTTTCGCGACGTCTGGTTCTTGTCCGTCGCGAAAAGTAAAGATATTAAATTCAATTTTAAACTTTTTGCTACGTTTGATTCTTGTGCGTCGCGGAAAGTGAAGATATTAAATTTAATTTTAAACTTTCCGCGACGTCTTATTGTTGTGCGTCGCGGAAAGTGAACACATTAAATTTAATTTTAATTTTCATTTTAAACTTTTCGGGACGTTTGGTTCTTGTGTGTCGCGGAAAGTGACTTACCGCGACGTACCATTATGTGTGTCGCCTAAAGTGAAGATATTAAATTTAATTTTAGAATTTTGGCGACGTAACATTTCGTTCGTCAGCGAAAGGTGATCAACGGCTACGCACCTTTCGCTGACGTTGTTTTTGGCGTCGCAATTGTTTCGATTTCTTGTAGTGATCGTTCGCCGCATATCCCTTTTTGCGTGGAGACCTTCCATCGCAGAATCTTTTCACAAAACGTGTTTTACCAACAAAAGTCTCTTTGCATATTATCCCCTTCGCATAGCCTTCATCGCGCCCGTGGTACACAATCAGGTCCTTACATTATATAATATTTAGATTTATATCAATTTTAATTTTCAATAAATATATTAATTTTGTTATAATTCAAGTTTTTACTATTAAATTGTGCAATATGTGTGTTTATATATTATTTAAAAACTCTAATATTCTTTATGTATGATATGAAATCGAGTGAATTTTTTTAGCGAGAACTGAGTATAATTTTTCAATATATAAATGTTTCTAACTAAAAGATTCATTTAACTTAATTTTAATATTTTACAACCACGATATTTATAAAATTGTATAATTAAGTTGGATTCGACTCAACATCATTTAAGTCAAATAACTTGAGTTTGTTTTGGGTTCTCACTTAGAAACTCAAGAAAAGAGAGGTTGGACGATGTTTGAGCTTGCTCTCTCTGGCCAAAATTATGCACACTTGTTCTGAAGTGAAAAACTTCATTTATAGGCTAGAGTTGATGTTGACAGGAGGCCACAAGCCATTAATGCTTTGAAAAGCTACAGCGGCATCACACAGACTGGCCTTTTGTCTTTTTTACACTTTCGCGCCAATCAATTCTGTCTAAGACTGCTCTAAACGCTTAGCTTGCTTCTCTGTTGAACACCTTGGTTGAAGGCGTCTTCTCGCCTAGACGTTATATCGCTAAGCTTCACTTCTTTTGCCTAGAAATCCTACAATATAAGCACTTAAACGAAGTAAAACGGGGATAAGGCTCTTTCACGTTATGTTATTCACAAGTTAGCCAAATCGCCTACTTTTTCCTTTATTTTCTTCTATTTTTATGTGTTATGACCTCATTGTTTTACATCAAATGCTATAATAACTTGTATTTCTACAAGTTATCAATGTCCACACTCTCACAACCATCAGGTAGTGGCTTCGAGGGGTACTATATAAAATTTATGGATCCGCCACTACCTATAAAGACTCATTCATATGAAGCAAGTTTGGTTATGCTAAGGCTTGAAGCATATGTGATTTTATATCTAAAAAAATCAAAGAAAATATTATATTTATTTATTTATTGGAGAGATATAGAAAGACCCCTTTTTTTTTACTTGTAATTAATAGAGGATTTTAAATAGTTAATTTTATTTTTAGAGGCATTAGCCCTCAAGTTATGTTCCCTCCAAGTTCTATTCACCAATTAAGGAGGATATAATTATTGAACCACTCATTTCTCACCTCGTTATTCTTGTCAACGAATGTATGAAAAGAATAAAATACTATTTTAAATTACTTGTGTACTAAGAATATCATGATATAAACGTGTTGCTAATAGTAATATTTTGTGACACACTTTTTTTTTATTGCTATAAACGATATTTTCATGACAAAATTACTTGCGTCACTAAAATTTTGTCACTGAATAATGAATTTCTTGTAGTGTTTAAATTCATACTTCTCCCTTATCTCCAAAGGTCGTTTTGCACTTCAAAAAAAGAAATTTTTTTATCATTGTAACTAATCAATTAATAAAAGATTCATCACACAAACATAACGAAACGTTTGTCAAAAGTGTATTAAAAACTTATTGAATCAAACGTTCAATCAAATTATGTGTTAGGTGTTGAATATATATCTCAAGTAAATCATGCATTTCGTGTAAGGCCCTGATCGCATACAACCAACAGGATGAAGACCTTGCTATAAGAATAAGGTGCAGAAACTCTTGTTAGTAGAATGCAAGTTACAACTGAGTTATGCAATAAGCATCCTTACACAGAGAGCGTGTGCGGTGATCAAATAGATAAGTTAACCTACTTCACCTAGAGACAGTGTGATGTGATGCAAATATCAGTAGGTCGGCTACTGATGGGACTCAGTCGCCTAATCTGAATCATGATAAAGGTTGGCAGAGGCATGTGGCGTTTTATGATTGGGCCATTTTTTGTCGCCAAATAGAGAAATCATTTTGGTATGAAAAAACCAGTCGAAACGGTCTATAAATATAAAGAGTTCGGATCATTTGAGATCACTTTTACCCTTTTTTCTTAGAGAGAGAAACCTCGAAAGTGCCAAGGATTGGAGACGAGAATGAGCTCATTCCGATCAAGATTCTAAAACGAGCGAGGAGACTTTGACCTGGAAAGCTAAACTAGGATGCTTTATTGTCTTACTAAAGTTTCCAAATAAAGAAAGGAGTTTAAAAAATCTTATTTAATACTTTATTTTCTTCTTTCGAATCCATGAACAATATGATTTTAAACATACTTTCCACCAACGAAAGTGGTTTTACCAATAAAAAAAAATGAATTCCTTGTGAATGACTCTGAGTAGGAGAAATGTTATGATAGTTGACTCTCTAAATGTTGTGATAGTTGACTCTCTAAATGTTGTCTTGCTTTATGATTAAAATGTTAAGATTTAATGCTATGTGTTTAGGGTGATCTTTGTACTCTCGATGATATGATGCCTTATCCTTGCTGTGTGATCTAGGATAAGATGATTTATTCTTGCCTGGAGTAAAATGTCATATTCATGCTGTGTGATCTTGATAGGATGCCTCATACTTGTTGTGTAATCTGGCATTGGAAGACGCATTAGGAATAAAAGAATTGATGCAACTTGCTATATGCATTGAGTTTACTCTCCATAGCCGTAAAAGAGTTTAGTAAACGCTTAAGATAAGGAAAGAGTACAATAATGTAATTGAATATGCAGGATGATTCTACGAAATGACTATCCGGTATGCGAAAGGCATACGATGTGATGAATTGTGAAATACTAAATTACACTTAAAAGAAATTAATAGAAACACTTAAGAAAGCATTTAAAGAACGTGGAAGAAAATTAAGCAATGATATTGAGGTAAGAAGTAGACAAAACAAATTGTGGTTGTTTTCAACTCAAGGTAATGAATATGTAAAAAACTACTAAAAATGATTAAAGAAAGGGAAGAGTACAGGGCATTGAAGGTTCTATCATTCAAAAAGAAAATGCAAGAAAGATTTGAGAGGGCAAAATGCGAGGTTGCCAATCGTTATGCTTAAAGAAAACTGCTAGAGAGAAAATAATCATTTTTCAATAATGTTCACTTCAAATCCTTAATAAGAGTATATTGTATATTTTGAAACTCAAAAGACAAATTTAGTTCAAGAAAATCAAATTGGCAGAAAGATAATATTACTTTGAACAAAATTTGAACTGAATCTCTAACGTGGTTTAGCATTCTCAACCCAAAACCAAGAATAAGAATCTTCAAACAGAAAAAAAATTATAAAGCAATTTCACAATTCAAATCTTTATTTCTCCAAAAATGGTACATTGGATACAAGCAAATCTTTGATAAAAAATAAATTTCAAAATATTACTTGAACAAAGAATTGAATTATGACAAGATTCTTACAAAATTGGAGTAAGGTTCTTAAAAGAAATAAAGAAATTCATACAAGATTCTTGCAAAATAATGAAAACCCTCCAAATCAACTCAAACAACTCTTTACCTCTAAAAGAGACTTACCCCTCCATGGATTCAAGAAAATGAAAGAAGAAATTTGGGGAGAAAATGAGTTTGAAATGGAATTTAAGAGGGTTTTGGAAGGGTATTTGGAAAGAGATTTTGAATCGGAGAGTTGATGAATGAATGAATGGAAGTGGGGAAGCTATTTATAAGGATTTAGGGTTCGTTTGGATTGAATTAAGAATAAAATATTTTTCAAGAATACATTTTCTTTTAAACACTTTCTTGAAAATGAGTTTAAATTTAAACACTTACATGTTTGGTTAGACTTTTTTATAAGTGTTAGATGTGAATTTTGTTTGGTTTGTCATATACTAAAAATGTTTATACTTAACTCAAATTACCATAAAAGACTACTAAACACTATGACCTAATTTCATAAAAAATACATATATTTTGATTTTTTTATAAAAAAATATACTTTGAAATCAATGGCACGAGATCTTGAAACTAATTGTTTTAAAATTTTGAAATAAGTAAAGTTAAAACCTAGCATTACTTTTTTTTTATTAAATTTTTTTAGATAATTTTATTTTAAAAGTAGAAGTATAATATATTTAAATTCATAATTAATATATTTATTTATTTTTCTTTTCTTTTAAATAAATAAATAAATAAGAGAAAAGGAAATTAAAGCTTGATTTATTAGTAATTATTCATAATAAAAGTGAAATTTTTTTTTTTGTAATTTTCATATAAGAAAAAATTGTCAATTTCCTATTCAGTCACCTAAATTACATTTTCAAAAAATTTGGTTTTTAATGATTTCTCTATAATGAATTATTTTATAAATGAATTTCTAAAAAATGCATTATTCTAATTTGTCAAACACTACCATTTTTTTCAAAATAGTTTTTTGACAAAATTAAACACTTCAAAATCTCAACCAAACACACCTTTAGAGTTGTTGGGAATGTAACTTTCAGTCAAAAATGGAGGAAAACCGACTTAAATGGTGAAGTAGATGAAGAAAATAGGGGCTGAAATTTTCAGATTAGGGTTTTCACCGAAAAGAAATAAAAAGAAACGTAAGCAGGATTCGAACTTGTGAACGAGAGGAGCAAGCAGCTTGAATGGGCGACACGTGGCAGTCGATGAAGAGTGGAAGGAGACGCGTGTGAATGGGTTGACAGGAATTTTTACGTAAAGTATTTTAATTACAAGATTCCCACTCCTGAAAAATAAAACGCGAAAGTTCATATTCAACTTGGGGCGTGGAAGTGGCGCCCGACTTAGCCAAAACGATGGCGTTTCTGAGTGTTGGAAAATCTGAAAAAGAATGTCATACCTTGGATTCAAATGCCTGAGTTCGAAGTGGTTCACACACGTTGATGGGTTGATGACACGTGTTAGGGATCTTTTAACGTATTTACCAAAATGCTCTTAATCTTCAATTTGGCCTATCCTTTTCATTTGGACTTTGTTTGAGATGATTTCTGTTTGGAGTCTAAAATCAAATTTTGCATGAAAAATATCAAATTAATGAATATATATATGCTATGGATCGATAATAAGCTACTAAAATATGAGTCAAGAAATGTCCAACAAGAAGTCTAACGAGATAATGTTTGACGAGAAAGATGTACACAAACCAACCAAAGACTATTGTAGCAATACGAAATGAAGCACTAGCAAACAAAAAAGTGGTTGGCAGAAAAACATGTAGCCGACATGCATACGTGTAAAGCTAATAGAGGACCTGTGTAACGACGACTCAGCTTTATCAAAATTAATTAGAGCCCATGCTGCCTGCTGCTTATACTTTCCTGTCACATCACTTTTTGTTTATAAATAAGAGGTTTCTTCTTCATTGGATGTGTGCAAATTTTGGCAAACTTTGTTGTAGAGAACAAAAACCCTTTTCCGTCCATTTCTATCTTTATTTTATGTGAAAGTCTGAAAAAGAAAGAGAAATTCTTCCCTTCCATTTTCCCTTCGTGTAAAGGCAAAAACCCAAAGCCAAAGAGTGTTCACTCATACTTTTTAGCTTGCTTCACTTATCTGTGTTCCATTTGTGTATTTTATAACAATGATTTGTTGGATTCCATGGCCGAGTGGCATAAATCTCTATTATGAAGTTAATAGATGCTTTGAATCGCCTCAAAATGTTAAACTCTTATGTTTTATATATGATTAGCTAAACATTTCCTTAATTTTTACGCCAAAACACTGAGTTAATATTTCATCACATCCCACACCACCATATTTCACCTTGCTGCTCTTATTCACACCATTAGTGTAAATAGCTAGAAAATTACATTGTGCATATTTTATACACTATACTTACCACATAAGACTGTAATGCGAGATAAATTCATTTTTGAAAACTAATTTCCTGGCTTGCCTAGGAAACCTCTTCGCTTCGCTTACACTTGGGCAAGCATGAGAAAACTTTGTATTAATCATGTATGAAGCAATGCATAGGTAGGATAAGCACCTTTTTTCTCATAGTCCTAAGCCTAGATGTCATGTTAAGTCACATTATTAAAGCCCTGCATATGACATATTCACGAATGATTCTTGTATAAAGCATATCGCACAAAAACTGTGCATCCATAAGCCACACCCAAGTAGGACCAGGCATCTCAGGGAAACTTTGCCTCGAGTTTTAAAACATTTTTCTTCCATTTTTTTTTCATTATGAGGCATCTCAGAGGAACTTTGTCCCAATTTTGTCCCTCGACATCAACTATTGGTTCAATGCATGTTGTAATCCAAATTGCTTAAGGTTGCTTTTAATAGTTGCCTAACAAAAATAAAATTTCAAATGATCAAGACCATTTTTAATGAACATCTCAAACACCTAAGCCATAATCAGTTCACATTTTATTCTTTTTCATCCATGACTTATCCATAATGGTACAATATGCAATTTAATCTACAAAATGGAGAAACAATAACAAAAACTAATCAATCTTTACAACCTAGCTAACTTTAGGAAGTTTGCAACATACTTCAATCTTTAGGTTCTAATGTTGCAACATTGCTCCTCTCCCCACCCCACAAGACATACGTACTTCAATCTTTACAATCTAGCTAACACTTCCAACAAAAACAAAACTACTAACAAATTAAAAACTACATTCCAATACAATTTCAAACTATTGACACATGAAGAATGATTCTAGTAGTGATTTAAAGAATAACATACATACTTGAATCATTAAGTTCAAACTTTGCAACGTTTGTCCCCTACCCCCACACCCACCCCGAAACAAAAAACAAGACATACTTCAATCTTTATAAGCTAGCTAACTAACGAAGGAAAACTACATTCCAGTAAAACAATTTATAACCACAACGAAATTGTTTACATTCCACATAAAAAATGGGGGGGGGGGGATCTAAAGATTGGAACAACAACTAAATTTTTTACATTCCACATTCAACAACACCCAGATGCAAAACTTGAAACTAAATCACATATTGAAATCTAACCACAACCAAGGCAGGCGGCATCGTAGGACATGCGTGGATGGACGGTGATGATGGAAATCAAGCGTCGGTGGGATCTGGGCATGATCAGCGTTCAACGTTCAAAGAAAAATAGGGTTTTTTCTTCTCCTTCATATCTGTGAAATACAGATTTGAAGAAGGGTATTTAATGGAGCACTCCCAATGCATCCTGATAAAAGTTAGGAGGTCCCTATTAATCTCGATGCTTTACTAAAAGCATCGGGAGTACCTATACCTCTCCCGATGCATACATGCACAATGTCAAGAGCATCATCATTAGTTAAATAATTCTTTTCGACCCGTTATTTCCTGACGCGTTAGGATAAACGTTGGGATCGGAGTTGATACACACGTCTCAACGTATTACTGCTGACAGAAGTTGACATACATCTCCTAACGCTTTATGTGACGTGCCGGGAGATCGAGGATTCCTCTACACTCATGTTGTTGCATCTGGAGATCCCTAAACTACCGATGGTCTAATTCGATATTGAGAGATCTAGAATTTCTTGTAGTGCTTGGAAATACTTCAAGAATAATGATTGTGTTAACTCTAATTGAATTCTTTTTGTATTATTTTGTTGGATAGTGGAAAAAAGGTGGAAGTATCAAAAGTTTTGAAAGAATGCTCTCGTAATTGATATTGGCATAAATGGAAATATTCGATATGATTGTAGCAATTTTTCACCATGAACTTTTCTAGTCCTTGGTTTTCTTCGAGTTTGGATGTTCTCCACATAAATTCTTTTGCTCTCAATTTTTATCGCTTTATTTTAATTTCTCAATTACATTTTCCTTTTTCCTATGGCATAAGTTAAAAAAAAAATTAACACTTAGCCCAACCCAAACCTTATAATTTTAACTAGATAATTAAGTTTCTTTGAGTTTACAAGTCATTTGAATATCCCTACAAAGTAGCGTTGGTGTTATCTAATTACATGGTTTACTATATTCCAAACTTGTGAGGCACACTTTTCAGCGTCGTTAGAATAATACGGGCTAGAGAAATGAATGAGACAAAAAGACCAATAATAATATAATGGTAGTGTCTTATCATTTCTCACTTTTTCAAATGGGATTGAAGTCTAAAGACAACATCTTTTCGCTTGTAATTTTGAGCCATAAACGTGTTGGATCTATTTGTGAATCTCAACTTTTATAATTCTTTTGGAAAATATATATTATTATTATTTTTTTGTACTTTTTACCCAATTATTTCCGTTTCCTTTTGTTTATCTTTTCTTGCTCCCCACTCCTAATATCTTCCACTTTCCCTCTCTGTTCTATAATAAAAGAAACATCCCACTCCCCACATGCTACACAAAAAAACTCTCTTACCATTTACACCGTCTTCATCAAAATGAATTTAATTTCAAGTTTGTTGGCTTTTATTATTGCTCTTTCTATACAAAGCTTTGGAATATGGGAGTGTTCAGCCAACCACAATCCCCATGATTTTCTCCAATGCCTTTTTCATCATTCCCCCAAGGGAGTTAACTCCATTTCCAACCACATTTACACTCCAACCAACTCTTCTTTCTATAATATTTTGAAGTTTTCCATTAGAAACCTAAGATTCTCCACACCCACCACTCCAAAACCCCTTCTCATCGTCACCCCCTTACTGCCTTCCCATGTTCAAGCGTTGGTTATTTGCTGCAAACTCCATGGCTTTCAAATTCGTATTAGGAGTGGCGGCCATGACTATGAAGGTCTTTCTTATGTTTCTGATGTCCCGTTCGTGCTGGTGGATTTAGGTAATCTTTTATTAATCACTATGTTCAAAAGCTTAGTTATACTCTTGATTAATTAAGACGCATTTAAACTGCGTTTGATATTGATTTTGATAGGGTTTAAAAGTGATTAGCGAGGGTTAAGGATTTTTAACCCTTTTTTTCGGTGTTTGTGATTAAATTCATTACAATTAGGATATTTAATAGGAAATTTTTTATGAATATATTAAAACACCAAAAAATTTATGGTCCGTCTAACAAAATCAAAAAGCAAGCTCACTTTTTTAAAAAAATATTTTAGGTTTTGCTCTTCTTTCCATTTTCTTTCTTCTGCAATATTTCTTTTCCTTTCCATCGTCTTTTTCTCTTATTCTTCTGCAATTATTTTTTCAAACTGCTATTTGGTTCAAGATCGTGTACCAAATATAAAAGATATATTTTTTTAAAAAAAAATTCAAACTGCTATTTGGTTGTTTAAGATAGTGTGTCAAATATAAAAGATCATGAAAAAATCGTTGGAATATTGGATAGTCAAATCTAAACGATTGTGTACAAAAAATAATATCTAAATCTAAACGATAATGTACCAAAAAATATTGAAAAGATGGTTTAGATTTGGCTAACCACAATTTAACTGATAAATCTAAACGATTGTATATAAAAAATTTTGAAAAAAAAATCATTTATATTTGGCTGCCCAAATTTAAACAATCAAATCTAAACGATTGTGTATCAAAAATAGCCAAATCCGAACGATCGTGTACCAAAGAATCTTGAAAAAAATTCATTTAGATATGGGTAGTCAAATCTAAACCATCGTAAAGCAAAGAATAGCCAAAACTAAATGATCGTTTACCAAATATATTATGTGTGCTGGGTGCCAATTAATCGCAGGAGCATTTTTGGCATTTTCCATTGTGGGTCAGTGGGATATATTATTAAATATTAGCAACCATCCTTCTCAAGTTCAAAAGAAGAGTTTACTCCATAGAAAGAAGAGAGAAGATAGATAAATGAGCTTGAGCTCTGATACCTTAACAGGTTGAGGGACGTGCCCATATATAGATAGATGATTCTCCCACCGAAATATCAATTATCCATACAGGTTGTTACACATAGCAACAATAATTTTAGAAAGTGGAAAAACAAAGAGAGTGGCCGAGACAGGATAGAACCCCTAACTTGACAACTTATCTCTTTGGAATCTTTCTTTTTGAAAAAAAAAAATTACGATAAGATTTGGGTGGGACAAGGCGCTCACTTATCCTTATCCCTATGTAATCTGAAAGATGCTAAACAAAGGCCAAAGTACAAACCGAAAAGAAATTATTACAAAAAGACAAAATACAAATAAACAAAAACTAAAAGTAAGACTGAAAAGATATGTCTGCAATTGTCCTCAAGCCTATTTTGGTAATTTCTTCCTAACGATGATGATGATGTTACCTGACTTCATCTGAATAGCTAGGATTGGTCTTACCATGAGATGATTGTAGTCTCTCCGAGATAAAATACGTCCAGAGACTTACTCTCAATTTCTCCACCATTAACTGCCCAAGCATCCTACTAATCCCCTTGAATCAACTGGTCGCGGTAAGCCTTCCTAACCGGATTCAATCCTCGCTGACTGCACTGGCCTGTGGTTGGTCACTCCACTTGAGTCACCTGTCATCTCTATCTCCAGCACCTCCCCTTCATTCGAAGATTACCTCGATCGACGATTACACTTTGCAGACTAGATATACAAGACATGTATTTACAAAGACACAAAATTTAATTATGTACTTTTTTTTAATAATAATATAAAAGCAAAAACCTATTTTTCATCCTGGTTGGGAATCCAAATAGAGGTCGGAAATATCAAAATGGTAATATGGGTCATTATCAAAGTCGATATTATTGAAGGATGAATCTGAAGAAATTCTGGTATCTTCAGGGTCATCTTCTTTGTTGTCATCAGAAATGATATGGACAACATTTTCCATGACCACTTGAGGCCAGCTTCAGATTTAGTTCAGCGATAGAGGTCACGATTGAATTCTTTGCGAGAAGGAACTGATCTTCATCTTCTCGAGAGAGATGAGCATTGGTTTTAAACCACTTCACAATTTGATCTTCATTTAGATGAGAGTACTTATCCTACCACTTAACTCGCATGATCTTTCTTAAGATCTTGAACTTTGCTCTAGTCGAAAGCTGGTGACTCTAGTAGAAAATTCAGGGCACCTAGAAATAGAGAGAGAATCTATACATCAGTGAAAGGGCAGACGAATAGATGCTGGTTGAGAATTAGTGGTAGGCACATTAGACCTTGACTAAGGAAATTTCTAAAGTTAGGCCGAAGTACTCCACCATTTTTTGAACCAATTTGGAAAATTAGATTTGTATGATTTCTTACAAAACACAATGAACCAAGAGTGGTTATAAGATTTGTGCCATAGAACTTTGTACCAAGCTTCCATGTAGTCTTGGTACGTGTACGTTTGACGGCTGAATGATTTGGAAAATTTCTTGGAAATGAACATCCTCTCTGGCCAGTGGGATGGTGTTAAACTCTGAAAAAAATTTGAGTTTAAAGTAGACAATTTTTTCGGGATTATTCTGATTCGAAATGTGAGTAATTTCAGCAAAAAAATCGTCTACCAAAATAAACTCATAAAATTGTCTCGATTTCTTGATGTCTTTCGAGAAGAAGTTGAACACGTGGGGGTAGACCTGTGAATAAATTTCTTAGACGATTGGTTTGACCGTCTGGGCATAAGATTGGCTCGATGACTACATCTTCCAGAATATTTTTGGTTTGGTAACCTGTGCTCGGTGGTTGGGGCATAAAAACCATTAGTTTGACCGTCTGGGCATAAGATTTGGGCCTCGAAGGTGGCTTGGTTGAAATTGTCGCGCTTGTTAGGGCACAACTAGGTCATAGAGGGATCTGGAGTTGAGCCGATTGTTAGATGCCTTTGCGAGGAACCTTGACGACGCTTAGAGACAATTTGAAAACTTAGATCAATGGCGTAATTATTTGCACACATAGGAGTAAGGGCAGATGCTTAAGAAATAGGGTGTTTACCATTGGAAGAGTTTTCTCTAAATGAGCTAGCTGTTTCAGGAGTAGCCGAATTAGGCTGATTGGGAGGAGGCGGAGGCCTCCTTGGTGGCCGAGGTCGGTCGGGATTTTGAAACATTCTTGGGATTGCTTGGAATACTATGAGAGAGATTTTGTTTGGAGAGATGCTCTATTGATAGATAATCTACAAGGCAATTTTGCTGCCTTTTATAGGCTCAATTGAGAAATTAAAATAAGATAGGATTGCCTGCCATTTTGCAAAGATTTTTTTTTAAACCAGATTTTAATTTACATCTTTTAAGATGAATTTGCTTGCCTTTGAGTTAATCCTGACAAGAAAATCTTTGTTGAGAAGATCTCTTTGAAATTTCTAGACGAAAAGTACTATTGGAACCTCCTTTTTTAGGGTGCAATCTGTTGAGCACTATTCCAGACATTGGAATGGTAACGAGCAACAAATTCTTTTCTGTTTATTTCTTGTTTGACAATAACGTTGTAACCCTTCTCAGAAGCACCAGTTTCGACAATGATTTTGGCTTTTTCATCAACTAGCAATAAGCATCAATTTCCTTTGGCTAGAGATTTGATTGACTAGACTGCTCGAGTGTGCTCAGCTGTCCACGATTTTGGATTTTTCTGTAGTCTGTCATAAAGTGGCAAACAAATGGTCTAGAGGTCTTTAATAAAGTCTCAGATATAATTGATGCACCCAAGAAATCTTTGCAATTGAGTTTTATCTTGAATTTCGTCAGGAAATTTATCACGAAGTCTAAAGACCTTTGGATAGGTTTGATGATTCCTTGATTAATATCAAATCCTAAAATTTTGATTTTAGTTTGAAACAATTGAACCTTAGGAGAGAAACCACAGAGGCCATTTGTTTTAATTATATTGATAAACATATTTAAATGCTTAAAATGTTGATCAATAGTTTCCAAAAATATCAAAACATCATAAATGTAAACGATCGTGAAGTCTTGATGATTATTCAATATGTCATTCATGATCTTTTGAAACTTCGATGGAGCATTCTTAAGATTGAATGACATAACATTCCATTCGTATTGTCTGAAGGGAACACTAAAAGCAGTTTTATATCTGTCTTTTGGGTTAATTTGAATCTGCCAAAATCTAAACTTGATGTCAAATTTTGAAAAGATCTGTGCATTAGCAATACACTTAAGCAAGTCTTGACAATTAGGTATAGGATACCTAATCCATTTGATCACCTTATTTAGAGGTTTGTAGTTAATAACCAGATGAGGAACACCTCTTTCTTTTTTGGCTTGATTGTTAACATAAAAAGTCGCACGAGACCATGGGCTTATTAATTTTTTTTTTTTTCTAGAGATTAGATATCTCTTTGAAGCAGGTATCAACTGAGCCCAAGCTCATTTATCTATCTTCTCTCTTCTTTCTATGGAGTAGACTCGTCTTTTGAACCCAGGAAGGATGGTAGTTAATATTTAATAATATTATTTTATTTCTTTTCCTATCTCTAATTTTTTCTTTATTTATATTCTTCGATAATTATTGTCTCTTCGTATTGATGAATTTCTTAAGATGATTTCGTTTCTAATTTCTTATGAGTGTGGCTTGATCAAGTTGCGTAACTTGAATAAAATAAAGGAAATAATCTTCAGGAGATTTTACATTATGGATCGATTGATATTAATTGTCTTTGGTATGAGAAAAAGAAATGATTAACATAGGCAAAGTACTTTTTGAATTGAATTAAATTGCAACTATCAACCTTCTTGGATTCATCTTCCTCTCCCCTCTATGATTTCTAAATTAAAGAAAAAGCTCTCTTTTAACTCGTCTAGGGATTAAAAATACTTCTTCCTCTTCCTCTTCAATTAATTTCGATTTTGATCCCGAAAATTTGGATGAAACTCTATCTAAATACATTAAGGTAGAGAATCAATTATCTCGAATTGAGAATAGACATCAAAACTGGTCTATTCCAAGGCTCGAACCCAACGAGATTTACGCTCATTCTTTCTTCAATTTCAGGGAAAAGGATGTAGTAAGAATTTCATAGGATAATTTCCAGTTAGTGAAGACTTCTAGAAATACCATCTTCTTGTCAACGAAAACATCGAACTATGTCGCAAACATAACTACAGATGTTTGCACATTGGATGTATTCAAGTTGCCATACAACCCCTCTACTTGGAATTGTTCAATCAAATCTTGACAACGGTGTAGTCTATTTCTCTTTCAAATTGGATTTACAGTTGCGCTTTAAGACAAAAATATCTTTGGTGTTTTATGCTTAGATGTTTGAGCCAAAGGACTACGATTGAAGAATGGTTGAGAGTGAGATTGTCCAAAGCCTCAATCTCATTTCAAAGAAAGAAAAGCAAATTGAGTTTCTTCCAGATGACATCAAAGGTCGAAAAATCAACGAAGAAATCAATATTTTCAGACACAAAATTTATTTACGTACTTTTTTTTTTATAAAACAAAGAACAAAAACAAAAGCTAAAACCTATTTTTCATCCTGGTTCAGAATCCAAATAGGGATCCTTAATATCAAAATTGTAATACAGATCATTATCAAAATTGATGGATGAGTCTGAAGAAATTCTTATATCTCTAGGGTAATCTTCTTTGTTGTAATCAGAAATGGTGTGGATGACTATTTCCATGATCGTCTAGAGATCTGCTTCAGATTTGGCTCCAGCAATAGAGGTCATGATTGAATTCTTCGCGAGAAGGAAATTGTCTTCTTCTTCTCGAAAAAAGATGAGCGTTCGTTTTGAACTATAAGTTTTGGGTGGGACAGGACCCCCACTTATCCTTATCTCTTCGTCGTAATCTATAAAAAGACGTTAAACAAAATGCTAAAATACAAACAACAAGTAATATTACAAACAAACAAAAGTTCAAAAGTAAAATAAGGCTGAAAAGATATGTCTGCAATTGTCCTCAAGTCTTTCTCGATAACTTCTTCTTAAAGATGATGATTTCATCTGGCTTCGTCTGAATGGTCTGGATTGGACTTTTGTACGTCGATAGTGTTGATTTCATAAAATCTCCGAGACGGGATACTCTCGGCTTCCCTGCCATAAACTACTGGACGTGGTAAGCCTTCCAACCGGAATTAATCCTCACGAACGACTCTGGCCTGTGGTCGGTCAGTCCACTTCAAACGCTTGTTATCTCTATCACCTCCCCTTAATTCATTACCTTAATCGATGATTACATTTTACAGACTGGATATACAAGACTTTTATTTACAAGGACACAAGATTACAGATTTATTTATGTACTTTATTGAAAAATTTTCAAAAATAGCAAACTTTACAAAATATTTACAATCTATAGCAAATTCTATCATTGATAGTCATTGATATGCTATAGTGATAGAAGACTATCATTGATAGAATTCAAAATTTTGCTATAACTTGTAAGTATTTTAATTTATTTTGCTATTTTTAAAAATGCCCCAACTTTATTTATTTATTATTATTATTAACTATTCTTCATTCTAGTTGAAAATCCAAATAAGGATATATATGTAATATCGAAATTAGAATATGGATCATTTTCAAAATCGATATCGTTGACAGATAACTCTGAAGAGTTTTTGTTGACCTCAAAACCATCTTCTTTTTGTTGTCGTCTGAGATATTGTGGACGACCGTAATAATACAAGATTTATGATTGATTTGATTAAAAACATCATTATTTCAAAAATATAAAAAAATGACAGAAGAAGAAGAGAAGAGAAAGACGATGGAAAGGAAAAAAATTGCAAAGGAGAAAGAGAAAAAAAGACGACGAAGGAAAGACAAACCTAAAATATTTTACAAAAATAACCAGCTTCATAGGCTTTTTGATTTTGTTACACGGGTGGTAAATATTTTGTCAATTTGTTATATTTATGAAAATTAACCTTATTTTAGTTTATTTTTCTAAAACACACAATGATTCAATATTTAATTACCAAACACTATATTACAATTGATTTTATTTCTAAAGGCACCAAATAGCTACACTTATTTGAAGAGCTACGATAGTCTCAAACTAAGTCAAACTTTATTCATATTTTATCTTCAATAGGTGATTACAGATCAATAGACATTGACACTCAAAACAAAACTGCATGGGTTCAATCTGGCGCAACTCTCGGCGAGCTCCATTACAGGATCGCCAAGAAGAGCAAAACTCTCGCATTTCCGGCAGGCGGTTGTCCAACAGTCGGTGTAGGAGGACACTTGAGCAGTGGCGGCCATGGTGGGTTGCTTAGAAAATATGGTCTTGCTGCTGATCATGTGATTGATGCGTTGTTGGTTGATGCAAATGGAATGCTTTTAGATAGAAAATCAATGGGAGAGGATTTGTTTTGGGCCATTAGAGGTGGTGGAGGAGGAAGTTTTGGCATTGTTCTTGCATGGAAGATAAAGTTGGTTTATGTTCCTCCAACTGTCACAGTTTTTAATGTTAACAAAAAATTGGATCAAAATACCTTGAAGTTGATCCATCTGTGGCAATATGTTGCGAGCAAGGTGGATGAAAATCTGTTCATTGGCATCACCTTGAGTGTCGGTATGATTACCAAATTTGATTAGATTCTAAAAGTTAAAATGTAGTCGTTACGGTTTGACAAGATTTCATAAATACTGGTTTGATAAACTAGTCAGAAATAGCCAAATTTAAAAAACTAAATCCATTATTATGTTATTATTTTTGCTATTCTTCAAAACTAGACATATGGATATTCAACAAGGCATTATAAAAGTTTAATAATACACACAAGAAAAAATCTGGTCGGTTATAAAAGTAGGTATCTATAAACTTAAATTCAAAAGCTAAATACAACAATTAAAATGGCTATCAAAGGAGTCTAAGCATAAATAAATTATAGACGTTCTAAACTCGATTCGTTTTTTTTTAACAGGTCCGAAAAACACAAAACATGGAGGAAGAAGAACGAGAATGAGAAGAAGAACCGTGAATGCCTCATTCTTTTCTTTATTTCTTGGCAAAGCCAATGATCTACTCTCCATCATGCAAAAGAGCTTCCCAGAGCTAGGATTGTCAAAAGAAGATTGCATAGAAAAGAATTGGATTGAATCTGTTCTCATTTTAGGAGGCTTTACAAATGGAGAGTCCTTAGAAAAAGCTTTACTCAATAGAAGCACAACACCATTCTACATTGGAGCCTACAAAGTTAAATCAGATTATGTGAAGGAACCGATTTCACAAACTGGCTTAAAAGGGATTTGGCAAATGTTAAGAACCACTACAAACATTGAATCAACTTCAATTGTGTTGCTTCCTTATGGAGGAAAAATGAGTGAAATTTCTGAGTCAGAAATTCCATATCCACATAGAGATGGGTATGTGTTTAAAATTGGATACTTTGTTGTGTGGAAAGCAAAAGGAGTTAAGGCAGCTAATAGGCACTTGATTTGGAGTCGAGAGGTTTATGATTACATGACTCCTTTTGTTTCGAAGTTGCCGAGATCCGCATACGTTGGCTATAGAGACCTTGATATCGGATTGAGTTACAAGGAGTTTGGGAAAGGTACTAGTTACAAGGAAGCAAGCATTTGGGGACTTAAATATTTTGGGAATAATTTCAAAAGATTAAGGCAAGTGAAAACGAAGTTTGATCCTTATGAGTTCTTTAAGCATGAGCAAAGCATACCCTCTTTTGTACTTTAATTATCATTAAACTGAGGTTGATAACTCTTGGCCTAATTTAGAATAATCAGCTATTTGGAATATTGGTATTTTGTTGTGTGTTCAAATAAAACTTGATTTTGAGTTAACTTTGGGCCTAGTCCAAGTTAAAGTCTAATTTCTAGAAGTAGTAATTATATTATAATTGTAACTACCCAAACTTCCCAATTTAATTTGAGAATTACTCATATATAAAAAATATTCAGAATCAAGAATATGCAAGCTTTGAGATCATTTTAGTAAAGTAAAATAGGAATACCAAAGGGAGCTGAAATAAATAAGATTATGAAGAAAGATTGATGTAAAATCAGGAAAATAAAGAGCTAAGAAATTGAGAACTGAAGAGATAGAAATAGATTAAGAATTTTGGAACTAGAGAGAGAAATTAGATTGTTAATAGGGATAAAAGATGTAAATAATAAATGGGAAACTAGAGATGGAAATGGATTTTGAAATGTAGAAAGAGATGGACAGTGAAAATTGAGAAATACAGAGACTTGATTTTTCCCAGAAAATCCAAAGGTTAGCAAATGTGATCACATACACACCGCAAGTTAAAGAAATAATCGGGAATGGTGTTTCTTTGGCAGTGGCAATCCTTTCTAACGGTGGGCGATAAAGTGTTGGAAACGTAATAAACCCTCACCATACAAATCAACAGGTAAGAGAAGAAGATCGTTCTCCTACTCACACAATTTAGAAGAAATAAGAACTTGAATAATATTTCTTATAAATTTGTTTTTCTTACTTTCTTCTTTATCTACAAATGAGAAATATAATCTTATACACTCAAGTAGGAAAATACATCACAACACATCAATAACAAATACGCATACATGTGACTCTTCATTAATCATTCATCAATATATTTAGTAATTAACTATTCCTATATTTTAACTATTCATACATATTGCAATAATGCAAATTTATGTATTAACTCTAGATTAATTTAATTTCAACATCCTACCTTAATCTAGACTTGAGCAATTCAAAGTTCTTTTAGTTGGAAATGAATCAGCGAGTATACAAACTTCACAAATACTTGTCTCATGCCTCTCAACGTATGATTAGTGATCCAAAATTCAAGTGACCATACGAAAATACCAAAGTTAAGATGGATCCTTCAAAATGCCGCTCATACAAGATATTTCACCATATGTAAATTTAAAAGGAAACATCTTATTAGCAGTCATTTTTACATTAAGTAAGAACACCAGCTTGATCTTTGAATTGCACATACTCCACCTTCAAATGAAACCTTTAGACCTTGTTGAAGCAATTGGCCAATACTCAAAAGATTATGCTGTAATGTAACACCCAAGTCCAAGATTCGGACAAGCATTTGAAATTTGAATTCCAACATTTTCTTGCATCCCCTGCGACTTGGAAATATCATATCCTTGTCTTATAAAGGCTTATTATAGTGAGAGTCGTCACCACAAACCAACACGAGTATTTTCAGCATGTTTTGTTCTTACTCACATGTAACTTGGAAAAATTCTCACAAGGTCATTCAACATAGAATTGTTCCAAGCTAATCACGCTTAACTTTGGACTCTTTATGATTAGCTTGGAACAATTCTATGTTGAATGACCTTGTTAACCTTACTTTTATGTCCTCAAGATCACTCTCATTCAGATGTGATATTAGTTCATTCATGTCCCCCTCCTAAACTGAGGACGCTACATTTAGACCTGGGAATATAGAAACACATATGTAACTCATTTTGTGCCTTTCTTTGTCTTCACAAGAATATCACATTGGCCTTTTCAGTTGTGATCTGGTATCATCGCCAGTTTTAACTTCACTTTGGAGAGATTCATCCAAAGTAGCGAAGATATTTTTGTTTTCTGTCACGTGGTTACACAACAAGAAAATGAGGATCTCCCGATGCACAAAATCATCTAGATATGCATGAAAAAGCGTCAGAAAAGGATCTTCCAACAAATAAATACACATCAAAATCAAAGTCGAAAATAATGAGTCAGAAAAGGATCTTTTGATGCACAGAATGAAGTGTCGGGAGATCCTGTATTTTTTTAACAAAAAATACCTTTAATTTAATTAATGAAAGGCAGATGTATCCACTTTGAGACTTGATCTACCATATATCCACCCAGGCCATTTCAACAATAAAGCAACCATGCAAGCAAAGGATAAAAAGAAACAGTAACAGAAATCCATAGCAAAAAAAATTATATGCGTGCTTCTCATATTGACAATAACAAAACTTGAGAAAAGAAACATATATTTTACTTAAACTAAAAAAGGACCGTTTGCCTTCAAAACTCTCAAACTTAGAATTTGAAGATTAGTCACATTGGGATGAGACAAATAAAAAATTCAATGCCCATTTCAGCAAACAGATCTCTTGTCCCTTACCAAACCATGCACTTAATACAATAGTAATATATGGTAAATGAAACCATATTGAAACTTCATCTTGAAAAGCATCAAAATAATGTTTAGAACCCAAATTTTACCTGGAAACTTTCCACCGTAAAATGTTCTCTCTCCAACTGTACCTGAGTAAGATATAAGAGCGAGGAAAATTAACTTACCATCGTGCAAAAAACTATCAACAGTGGATACTGCTCACAGGTCCACATTCTTACAACTTCTGCAGAATAGGAAAGACTATATTCAAACAACTTTTCAAAGAAACCACACTGCTTCTAACTCCAAGAAGAAGACCCATATTGCTTCTGAAAAATGTGAACATAAATGATAAATAAGAACGGTAGCTACAATTGTATTAGACGGTTACAAACTCATTGCCAACATGTACGATGAAGAGCACAATTTAACCAAAAATGATAATCAAACATCATGTGCTTGAACCTAAACAAACATTTAATAGAATCAACAAGAAACAACTTTAGTGATACTAACCAAAATACCAAAGGGAGAAAACTAAATAGTCAAATACAATGTTTTCCAACCCTAATTCAAAACTTCATTCATCGATCTCATATAACAAGTACCAAAATAAAAAATTAAAAAATACGAATGACATCAGACAAAACACAAAATACCAACGTTGAGATCAAGAATAGAGGAATAAGATTGTTTCCACGCAAATCATCATTACTAGAAAGGTAATTCCAATTAAATTAAATGAAAAGGAAAAACTCTTCAACTAAAGTGATGAAGAAATATTGCACTTTTTCATGTGTATCATTGTCCTTGGATTTCATGTTTCAATGATAAAATGAAACAAATCATATGAGCCACAAACTAGAGCTATTTAATGTTCGATCCACTTCTATATGATCAGTTTGAGTTTATTTTTCCTTTCTTAACTGTGAAAGCACAATAAGGATGAATTATCATAATTCATATCCACATTCCAAGTCCAAAAACATAAATATAAAAAATTATCAAAATATCTCTACAAAGTACAAAGAACATCAGCTCCTCCAATGATGTCCAAATATGTAAAAGTACAAAGCAGTTCGAACACAAAACCTAAGTAAAATGCTACACTGAAGCAACAAGAAGATACAAATTTCAACAATATTCTATATACTTGAGGACTATCTCATAATTTTGCTCCTATAAGCAGTCCGAAAAATAATTAAGATCAAAATTTCTGCAAAACTGAAAATGCAGGAGTTAATTTAGAACCCAAACCCTATCTGTTAATAATCTTCAATAGTGAACAACAAGTACTGCAAGAGCAAAGCATATATTCAGCTGCTAGTTTTCATGATATGGAAATACTTATTGATTGTAAATTACATTTTCATGGGATGAAAGTAAAGAAGCAAAGACAAAGAAGAAAAAGTCCTAAATACTTCAAAAAAATTGAAGCTACCCTAAGTTCTACAGCCCTCCAAAGCACACATAAAATCAGTTAAAGTTATAAAAATATTACATACAGAAAGAGATAGGGACAGTGGCGGCAACAACGACACTGAAAACCTTCTTTGTAGATCTGTGTTTGATAGATCTGGTAGGACTTTTAAAGGGAAGCTTCCAACACATGTATTATGTGTCATTAGTTCTGCATAAATTCCCGACATTATGACTAGCTAATAGCGCTAGGAATTATCTTCTATCTCCCAAAGCCATCCATGCACGATGTCAGGAGATGGTTACTGTAACGCTCCAAAATTTAAGGTATTTATTCTCAACCTATTTGTGTCATATTTTATTAAGATTTTATTAAGATTTTAAATTTTTTTGGTGTTAAGTTATTGGAATTTTGGTGTTGTTAAAGAATTGATTTAAGTTGAATGTTATTGGTTTTATTTAGAATGGATGGATTTTAAGAAACTTTTTGTTAACTATATATATGTATATATATAATTAATTTTGGAAGTGAAAAATAATTATATCGGTGATAATATATTTTTTTAAGAAAAAAAAGGATAAGTAGAGAAAAAAGTTAGATTTGATGGAAGTTATTGATGAAAGAGAAAAGAAAATTTGGATTTTTGTTATTGAAGAAGGAGAAATAGGGAGAAAAGATAATAATAATAATATATTATTATTATTATTTTAAATAAATAATATGCCTTGAACAAATGGTGATCAACGGTCGGTCGGAGCTGGCCAAACCGACTGCGACCAATCATAAGTTAGTATGGAAATTGTTGACCTGATGCTGGCCATCGTTAGCAACAAAATTGATCGAACCGAGGTTCGGTCAATCGATTAGTTTTGTTCAGTTTTGGTCTTTTCTTTTCTTGCTTTCTACTCCCTTTCTTTTCTCTCCAAGTTTTTGCTAGTTAATTAATAAAAACATAAAAATTAGATTGTAAATATACTATCAACATAAAATAATTTCTATTAAAATTTTGTAGTAAATAAATAATATGTGGATGATTTTTTAAACATATCAAATGAATTTAACAAGACTAATAAATTTAAAATTTTCATAAAGTAAATAAATAAAAATTAATAAAATTAATTCCAAATGTACTTAACCCTAAAAATAAAAAATTACTTTATATATATATTTGAATAAACATTAAAAAAAAAGAAAAAGAAAAAGAAAAAGGAGTTTGGTTTTTTGACCTACCATGCTCACTCTACCTCGAACTGTGTGCCACAACAACTATTCATCATCTTCTCCATACTTCTCCCTCACGATACTCTAGCTGCCACTACTAGAGTTTCTTCGATCGTCGAACTTCCTTGCCACAGTTCACCGCTACAGACTTCTCCATCGTCAGTTGTCGCACGTAGAAGATCTGTAGTAGCAATCGTTCTCCGTCGCACACGAAGCTCGTGATGGAATCCAAGTTATGCCTCATTCTAGTCGCACCTTAACTGCTCTCGATCAAATCGTCGTGTGTGTTTGGCCATCGATCATCATCTCCTTTTGTTGACGAAGCCTCCGCCTATGCAGCCACCGTTCGAAAATGTAAGTTGGGTTCCTTGGCCTTTGTGCCAACATTCCCACCCTTGCAAGCCACGAGCCTCTTTCGCAAGCCGATCCTCTTTACTTGAGACGAACCCAAGCTGCCTCCTTCGATCTGAGTCGATCTATCTCTGTTAGCTGAGCCAAGTCGCTTCCTGCCCTTTAATTGCTATCCATCACTCCTTGGTAAGTTTTGATTGGGTTTAGGTATACCCATAAAGTATTAAATATTGGTCTAAAATAAATTTACTTTAGATTATAGTTGGATTTTTCCTTGAAAGTGCCATTGGGGAAGTATCGCTCGAGTTCTTGGAGTTTATGACAAGTTTGGTTTGGGGTTCAATTCTCCTTTGTTTGGACAAGTTTGTGGAAGTCACATTTGAGTGAATTGATGAGTTTATTTGCAAAAGTTATTAATTTTGTGTTTATTTTTAGATGGGTTTGTTTGTAATTTTGTTCAAGCAAGGAATTTAGCTAATTTTAGGTAAGGTGTAACGACCCAACTTTTTATACCAAGCTGAGGTCATTACCTTAAAGATAAATAACAATTTTGACAATTTCTTGAAAAGAGAAAAACTAATTTTTCATTAAAAATACCATGAAAACATGTTGCAGCGGGTTTTACAAATTTTAAAGATAATAAAAACAAATAGATAAAAATATTTAAGCTCAAAACATTGAAAACAAACAATGAAAGATGGAAGCAAAACTATGTCCTCATATGACATCTCATGGATCCTTTCGATCACTCTCCAACTTTTCTCTATCTTTACTTTTGCCTGAAATATTAAACATAGAAAAGGATGAGCATACACATACTCACTAAGGGACCCACTATTGGTCCCCCTAGGTGTCTGTTAACTTTTCATTAGGGATTCATAAGTAGTACCCCAAAACTATCGTGCTCCTAAACACACTCTAATCTAGTGATCCTGTAGGGAACACATCCGGTCTTCGATGAACCCGAAGGAAACACCTAAGAGAAACTGATCTTCGATGAACCTGAAGGAACACATAAGAGAAACTGGTCTTCCGCGAACCCGATGAAACACCTAAGAGAATCTAGTTTGGTTTAGGGTTCAATTCTCCTTTGTGTGGGCAAGTTTGTGAAAGTCACATTTGGGTGAATTGATGAGTTTATTTGCAAAAGTTATTGATTTTTTGTTTATGTTTAGATGGGTTCATTTGTACTTTAGTTCAAGCAAGGAATTTAGCTAATTTGAGGTAAGGGATTTCTACTATCGAACACCAAATTTAATTGAGATGTATTGTATGAGACGAATTGATTGATTATAAGTAGTGTGAACTTTCATGTCTTGATTGGTTATGTATAAGTTTGAATGTATTGATGACTTGCTATGCTAATGATTGAATATGTACTATTATGACTAATTTCACTGCTTATGTAGTGAACCTAAATATTGTGAATAGGTTAGGATGTATTGGATTATTTAAAGTGTATTGAGATTATCTAAACTAAGGGGAAACTGTTAGCTTTAGCTATGGTGTAGTGTACCTTGCAACTACGTGTCCTACGGGATCACCTCATATTGTGCATTCGACGGACCACTAGACACATATGTGCATCCTTGGGGATCACAAGACTGAAATATGTATCCTTCGAGATCACAAGACTGAAATATGTATCCTTCGAGATCACTAGACTGATATGTGCATCCTTTTGGGTCACTAGACTAATATGTGCATTCTACGAGATCACTAGATTGTTTGACGTGTATCCTACGAGATCACCAGACTATTATGATGCAGGATGCCTCATAATAGGAAGTTAACAATTTTTGCCCCTAACGAGACCTGTAGTGGGTCTCTTACTTGGTATATTTTTATATTCGCCCTTTCCATGTTTAACTTTTTTAGGCAAAGATAATACGAGAGGTAGACCGACAAATGACAAGAAGGATACGTGGACGCCATATGGAAATATTTCAAAAGTGCTTCCGCTTAATGTTTCTTTTAAGTTTTGATGATTGAAATGAGTTGTATGTTTAAAACAATTGTTTGTTTCTTGGTGACTTGAAACGCAAACACTTGTGAATTTTTATTTTTGTTTGAAATAGAGCTTGAATTAAACTTTCTTTGATGTCTATTTTATTTAAAACGGATTTTTACGATCTTTTATGTTTAAACAAAGTGTCTTTGGGGTAAAGTAATGACCTCAGCTTAGTTTAAGAAGTTGAGTTGTTATAGTTGGTATCAGAGCCACAGTTTTTAGGCTCTGTAGACTGACTTATGATGTGAGTCTTTGATTTTTTTTTTCTTATGGTTATTACAATCCTTCGTCACTTGACAGGTATGTGTTTTACGATACATGATTATGATTGTGATTAGATTTATATGAATGTTATGATTTAATGGTGAAGGATTTGGTTGTGAAGTTTCAGGGAAAATGTTGCCACATAGAGGTGCTCGAAGGGGTGGTCGAGTGGGCAAAGGAGTAGGACGTAGTCAACTTAATTGACTGTTTTATGATTGAAAATCTAAGAAATAAGTTATGCTGGTGGTTCTAAGGAGAACTAAATTCATGGATAAGTTCAAATATAGCAAGTGCATTAGATTGCATTTAGAACTGGGATATTGGGAAGGAACAAAGAAAACTTTAGTGCATAGTTGTCGTGATGTGACTGTAAGAAATTGTTTACCATGAAGAAAAAGTTACTGAGTTGAAGTTTTCTAACCATGTGGGTTTAGATTGTTCCTGTAAATAGGTAATTTTTAATCCTCTAATAGAGTCAAGTTACAAGTGCAAGAGGGTTGGGACTGTGGTCCTATTCAAAGTGATCTAAGCCATGAAGGCCAGTAAGTTGCTCAACCAGGGTGCCTAGAGTATCGTGGCTAGTGTTGTAGAGACCAGAGAACTAGAGGTTTCTTTGTCATCTGAACCTTAGGGAATATCCCGATGTTTTACGAAAGAGCTTCCAAAATTACCGCCTCACAGAGAAATTGACTTTGCGATTGAGTTAGAACTAGACATCGTTCCTATATCTAAAGCTCTATACAAAATGGCCCCAACTGAACTGAAAGATCTGAAAGTCCAGTTGTAGGAATTACTAGACAAAGGCTTCATTTGACCAAGTGTGTCACCTTGGGCTACATCAATTTTATTTATTAATAAGAATGATGGGTTGATGCGTTTATGTTTTGACTACAGAGAGCTGAATAAAGGTGACTGTTAAGAACAAATATCCTTTACCTAGAACTGATAACTTATTTGACCAGTTGCAAGGAGCCACAGTATTCTCTAAGATCGATCTTCGATGGAGATACCATCAGTTGAGGATTAAGAACAGTGATGTTCTGAAGACAACTTTGCGTTCGAGATATGGGCATTATGAGTGCATTGTGATGTCTTTTGGGTCGACAAATGGTTGAGCAGTATTTATGGACTTGATTAATAGAGTGTTGAACAAATTCTTAGTCATTTTTTTTATTGAACTTATTAATGATATCTTAGTTTATTCCAAGATAGGGACAAAGCATGAGAAGCATTTACGCATGGTTTTAGAGACTCTTCGAGCCAACAAATTGTATGAAAAGTTTTCAAAATGTGAGTTATGGCTAAAGCATGTGTTTTTCCTATGGTATGTGGTATAATAAGATAGTGTTTCTATGGACCAAACAAAGATTAATGTTGTTACCAGTTGGCCTTGACCTTTCACTGTGAGTGAGGTTTGTAGCTTTCTAGGTTTAGTAGATTCTTATCAACAATTTGTGAAAAACTTTTCTCGTATACTACTCCTTTGACTCAGTTGACCATGAAGGGAACTCTGTTTGTTTGGAGCAAAGCCTACGAAGATAGTTTTCAGAATCTTAACTAGAAACTTGTTACTATACAGGTTCTTACTGTACTTAAAGGTTTAGAGAGTTTTGTGATTTATAGTGATGCTTTTAGGAAAGGTTTAGGTTGTGTTCTAATGCACCAAGGTAAAGGAGTTGTATTTTCTTCTTGTCAATTGAAGAGTCGTGAGCATACTACCCTACACAATATTAAGGGTTGGCAACAATGCTTTTTACACTAAAGATTTAGAGGCACTATTTGTATGGTAAGAAAATATAGATCTTTACAGACCATAAGAGCTTGAAATACTTCTTCATTCAGAAGAAGTTAAACATGAGACAACGAAGGTGGCATGAGTTAGTAAAGGATTATTACTGTGAGATATTATACCACCAAGGTAAGACAAATGTGGTAACTGATGCTCTTAGTAGGAAAGTATCACATCAATAGAACTTATTACCAGATAGATTCCATTGCACTGAGACCTTGAGAGAGCTGAGATTGTAGTGTTAGTAAGGAAAATCACCTCACAATTAGCTCAGTTCTCAGTTCAACTGACTATGAGGTAGAAAATTATTGTTGCTCAGCGTAATCATCCTTATTTGGTTGAGATGCATGCGTCGCCTAGTAGAAACATGGTAAGGTGATAAGTTCCCCCCATATCCTCTAATGATGGGTTTTTGTTTGAGAGACGATTATGTGTGCTAGCAGACAGTGCAGTTAAAACAAATTTGTTAACTAAAGCTCATAGTTCCCCTTTTTCATGCATCCAAGTTGTACAACGATGTACCAGCACCTAAAATGAGTTTATCGATGGTGCAATGTGATGAGGGACGTGGCAGATTTTGTTTGTAAATGCTTGGTGTGTCAGCAAGTTAAAGCATAGAGATAGAAACCAGCGAGTTTATTGCAACCTTTGAGTGTGCTAGAGTGGAAGTGGGAGAATGTGTCTATGGACGTACTATATTACAGGACTGCCTAGAACCCTGAGGGTTATACAATGATTTGGGTTGTTGTCGACAAACTCACGAAAACAACACATTTCACTCAAGTTCTTAGAGTTCACAACAAGTTTGGTTTGGGATTCAATTCTTTTTTGTTTGGGTAAGTTTGTGGAAGTCACATTTAGTTGAATTGATGAGTTTATTTGCAAACGTTATTGTTTTTTTGTTTATGTTTAGGTGGGTTCGTTTCTACTTTAGTTCAACCAAGGAATTAGCTAATTTGAGATAAGTGATTTCTACTACTGGACCCCAAATTAAATTGAGACGTATTGTATGAGATGAATTGACTGATTATGAGTAGCGTGAACTTTCATGCATTGACTACTTATGTATAAGTTTATATGTATTGATGACTCCTATACGGATGATTAAATATGTACTAGTCTGACTAATTTGATGGCTTATGTGCTGAACTAAAATATTGTGGATAGGTTGGGAAGTATTTTTAAGTAGATTGTATTTTTTACTTTTTAGACTGGATTGAGATTATTTGGACTGAGGGGAAATTGTTAGTTTAAGCTATAGGGTAGTGTACCTTACAGACACGGTGTCCTACAGAATCACCACATATTGTGCATCCTTTGAGATCACTAAACTGATATGTGCATTCTACGGGATCACTAGACTGATATGTGCATCCTTTGGGTTCACTAGACATATATGTCCATCCTACGGGATCATTAGATAGATTGACGTGTATATTACGAAATTATAAGACTGTTATGATGTATGGTACCTCATAATAGGAAGTTAATAGTTTTTACCTCTACCGAGACTTGTAGTGGATCTCTTACTGGATATATTTTTTTACTCACCATTCCATGTTTATGTTTTTAAGGCAAAGGTAATAGGAGAGGTAGACTGACGAGGGACAAGGACTCATGAACGACATGTGAGAATTTTTGGAAAATATAATGCTTTCGTTTAACATTTTACCCTTTCTTTTAAGTTTTGATTATTGAAATGAGTTTTATGTTTATAATGACTGTTTGTTTCTTGATGACTTGAAACACAATACTTTTGAATTTTTATTTTTGTTTGAAAATGGGCTCGAATTACACTTTCTTTGCTGTTTATTTATTTTTAAACAAATTTTTACGATCTTTTGTATCTAAACAAAGTGTCTTTGGGTTAAAGTAATTAATGACCTCATCTTAGTTTAAGAAGTTGGGTCGTTACTCGATAAGCTTAAGGTTTATAGGGTTGGAGCTTGGGGCATTGGGTTTTTTCCCCTTTATTCTTCATTTTAGGAATTAGTGTCCTTTGTTTCTTTTTTTTGTAATTTTTATATCTATATGATTGCTCGATAAGCTTGTGGTTTAGAACTCAAAAATGGTTGGATTTGTTTGATTTTAATGTTTTAATGAATCTAGAGCTTGTTTTGTTTATTTGTTTTTATTAGTACAACAAAAGATGTATCATGTTTGTGGATTTGAACCTTACTGATACATTGACTTGTGCCTATTTTTAAATTTTTATGGGATGCGATGTGTTTGATGAATTGCATCAATACCAACTATGGAAACCCCTAGTGATCATCGCTGAAAAATGGTAAATACAAAGCTTTCCTAAGCACACAAGATTTTAACAAAAAGTAAAGTTCTAACTCATTGTTATTGGATTGTTATTGGGTTTATAACAGGGATAGGCAACCCAAATGACCCACTCAAACCAATAAAATCGAAGCATTGAAGGAATGAGAAGAGGACTAGAAACGACAATGGCTACTAAACAAACCTTCTTCTTAATCTTCAAGTGTCAATGGTAGTTTTACTTGTCTGGTCATGCAATATGGTTTGTGTGCACTACATGGAAGATGATTGCAATGTGAAAGGGTATTTGGTATGGTCTCTATTGGATAATTGGGAGTGGGCAATTGGTTTCTATTCAAGGTTTGGCCTTGACTTTGTTGATTATTGCATTGGATTTTGCACATTTGAAATTTTGGAATGAGGACATGCTTAATTATTTATGACTATCATTGTATTAAATGAAATATATTTCTTTTATTATTTTATTTCACTCTTAGTGCTATGAATGGAAAACATTGTTTGGAGGTAGCTATTGAATTTGTGTTCTATAAATTTATATGTTCAGGCTATGTGATTGTATGGCTCTCTGCTACAAGTTAGGTATCAGAATTTTTTTTTTTTTTAAAGCTTGATATTATTCTTGTATATTGTGGTGTGTGTTTACTACTACTTATTATATATCTATTTTTAAACCTAAATGAATTCTAAGTCCTATCGTAGATTGTACAGTTCATTTCAGTGCTTCTGGAAACAGGCAATGTAACTGTAGAGAAAATATTAATTTAACTCGGGCACTTTTATTTTTAAAAAAAATAGAAGATCTCTCTCGACGCATAAGATGCAACGTTGGAAGCTCCTAAGAACTCCCGACAAAATGAACAGTGTTAGAAAGTCATATATGATCTCTATATGATTAATGTTGTCATATTTTAACGTCAACACTACTACATATAAAGCCAAATCATGAGTAGGATAATTGTACTCATTCTTATTCAATTATTTGGTAGCATAAGCTAAGCACCTTACTTTTCTGCATGAGAACACATCCTAATCCCTGATGAGGAGCATCCAATTGTAAATTTGGAGTAGAAAGCAGGCATCCAAATTGTTAAACTATGTGCTGCAACAAGTCATCTTTTCAGTTCCTTAAAGCTATGCTCGCAGACTTAGTTCACACAAGTTCGAGTTCTTAATCAAATTGGTTAATTGAAAAACTAACTTTGATAATATCCAGACCAAGAAAACAGCGTACGTCAGTAACTATTGTAGGCCACTCCCACTTAAGTACTGCTTCAACTTCTCGAGGATCCACTTGTACACTTTTGGTTGTAACAACATGACCAAGGAATATTACTTGTCTACGCCAGAACTCACATGTACTGAACTTATCATACTCTTTCTTGTCTTGTAATGTTGTAGAAATTATTCTAAGATGTGTCATTGTGTTTTTCTTTTCTTTTAAAGTAAGCAATATATCTACAATAAGCAAAATGACAATTTGTTTTAGATTGACGTACTCGGTTCATTAAGTCAATAAAGGCAGTTGGTACATTAGTCAAACCAGCAACATTACAAGAAACTAATAACGCCTATATCTCATTCTAAACATTATCTTTTGTACATTTGGCTTGATAACTTATAGAAATACAAGTTATTGCAACCTCTTTTATTGAATAACGAGGCCAAAATGTAGAAGAAACATATCAAAATGCGAACATTATGTTGAAAATGCATAAGTACTTAGAAATATACTTCACATAACCATTATGCCTATTTTATGCGGTTTTCAATGTCTAAATAGAGATCTATGAACAAAAGAAGAAGCTAACAAATTGTAGAGTCTTACGCGAGAAGAATAGGCGAGAAGACAAAATCACAGTACGAGAAGCGGTCTGCAAGATGATAAGAATGGTAGTTGGAGGTGATGTGACATGTCACAGATAGCTTTTGGCATACAATGTTGAAATATTCAGAAGAATAGAAGTTTTCCAGCCAAAATCTCCCTATAAAAAATCTCCTTCTTCACCAAAGAAGAGAAGGTTTAAATGGACCACAAAGACGCTTGAACAGGCAAAAAACCTAGAGAGAGACAAAAAGGAGTAGCCTCTCTGCCACCTGTAAAGTCCATTATCTCCTTCTCCAAACAGACTGTAGAGTAATAGCTTAACTTTCAAATGGAGAAGATTTCATATTTCCCATTTCCCCTTAACTTGTAATATTTTACATCTTCTTTGTCTTCCATATATGTATTTCTCTATAATATATGTGTTCATATTGTACAATGGCCGAAGACCTACATTCTTTAATATATTGCATTATTATACCCATTTCAATCCATCCTATCTTCACTCTCCATCAATTAATGTGTTATTTGTAGTTTAGGTTAGTGATCAGTTCTTGATAAGAAGTTTTGCTTATAAGTCTTATCGTGTTAGTTGAGTTATTCTCATTGCTTGGCCAACGTAAGTCGCCAACTACTCGAGAGGGTAAGTAGCAAGGACATGACTAATGCGTGCAAGGAAGAGTTTTCTTCCTTTGCGAGATCACTTCCGACATTCGTATACTGAAAGGTGAACAAGTGAGGGCACTAGGCGCTGAGAGCTTGTTGTCCTTAATTGCCCTATACGATTTATAAGTGATCTCTTCTAGATATATCTTGTCTAATCATTCTTAGTCATAGGATCTCGAAAGGTGATCATGTGTGATATATAATGACTTCGAGAGAAGCACGCCTTAATTATAAGCATGGTTGAGTAAGTTATAGCACATCAAAGTTATCACATTACTTAATCGTGTGATAATGCATAGACATTCCTTCACTTATTTCTCGAATACAAGTTAGTTCGCATTACCATTTCGCCATCTTATTCCCTCTTTACAGACTCTCTAGGCTTATTTACGTAGTTTAGTTTAGTCTCACATTTTTTATATTTGTTATTATTTAATTATTTTATACCACCTAGATGATAAGTAATTCCTAGAAATAATGTCTTAAATCAATTTCCTGTATTCGATCCGGGATCATCTAGGTAAACCTACTGTTTCACTTGCAGTTGGACAAGCAGTAGGAAAACTTGTACTCAACGAGAACATAGTTACTACGTGATATAGAGAGACATAGTGAGGATATTGCATGCAATGAATATGCTTAGTGACATATCGCCTAGACCAAAATATAAACTCAACACACTTCACATACTGAGTCCAAGTGAACTAACCACACACACACCACCCAACCATGGCTCCTTAATCTTTAATTGAAGATATCCAGATCTCAACTATTTTAAAGAATAGTAAGGTATTCTTTAACCAATCAAACAAAACATCAACATGGCATTGAATATTTTCTATGGATTATTACCTTGTTTAGGTGTCGGTAATCAATACATAACCTTGGGATACAACCTTTCTACTATCACAACAAAATTAGTGCATCTCATGAGGAAACATTCATGTTTTCTAGTTACTAAATGTAACCCTTATCCACCAGTTCTCACAATTGAGTTTTTAACTCCTTTATTTTTGTTGGTACCATTTTGTATGATGTTATACTAGTTACTAAATCAAAAGTAAATTCAATCTCTCTATCAGGTAAATATTATTTGAAAACACATTTGAAAACTTGTGAGACCTTGATTGAAAAGGGAGTTCTATTGAAGAAAGATCCCACCAAGAAAGGAGATTTTTTTTTACTAATTGTTAGAGAGAAGCGTCCTATGGTGGCAGGTGCGTTGAAGGAAGGATGCGAAAAGAAGTTTGTAAGCCAAACTGCTACCATATTGAAGTAAACGACGTGATGAGGATTAGTTGGCGAGAAAGAAGCATGCATTAATGATAATAATTAGGCGTTTGATGTAGTGACGGGGAAAGAGATGCCTACACCTAAGTATGGTCGCGATAAGGTAGACATTCTGTTGAAAAGATGGACGTCCAATTAGCTAGCGGATTGGACAACTCACTAAGGCAAAGTTAATGTTCGATGGCTTCCTAAGAAGAGAGTTCGACGACGAGAAGTTTAGCTTTCCAAGGACATACAGTTGGCATCTCCAGGAAAGTGTATTTTTAACTGATACTGAACTTACGTGTCAAGTTTGGATTGGCTGCATAATGTGGAAAAATGGGTGGGTAATAGATGTAAAGCTTGAAAATGACCCATGGATGTGAAAGGTCACTATAAATAGGACCAAAGATCGAAAGATAAAGGGGTATGAGATGCTACCATTCTGATAATCCGTCAAAAGGGAGTTTCGAGAGTTGAACGGCTGGTTGAGAAGGTCGCTAGACGAAAGAGGAAACTGAAAGCAAAAAAGGAAACAGTGGAGTCTCAAGTGTTCGTGAGTGATCCTTTTAAACAAATGATTGATTTTTAATGATCATTTTAAACAAATAATTGTTTGTGAGTGGTTCTCACACATAAAACTGCATTTCGATGAATAGTTTTCATATGAGAAATCAATATCCTTGTGAATGATTTTCATGAAAGTTTGAAGTGCTATATTATGTTTCTTATAATCGTAAGAATTTTCTTCTGAGTAATTCTGTGGCTATATCCTTTCGTAATATGGTGATTTAAATGGTATTGTGTTGTTATGTCATTTTGTGTCGTTGGGCTAACATTTGTAATGATACTAATCGTGTATTGTGTGGTGATGAGATTTATCTCAAGATATTGGTGGATATCTTAGGTAACTCTCGAGATGCTGGTTGAGATGAATCTCAGGTCTAGGCGTGGGGAGAATCCCAGGCCCATGAGGCAAGAAATGATATGCAAGGTGCTGGTGGAAATTCCAGAAAACTCATGACACATTAGTTGAGATGTGTTCTGGGTCTAAGCGAGGGGAGAATCCCCAATCTAATAAAGCAAGAAATGATTTGCGAGACGTTGGCAGAAATCCTAAATGAGATGATGTCATTACTCGTGAGACGATGATTGAGATATGTTATAGGTCTAGGCGAGGGGAGAATCCCTAGGCCGATGAGGCAAAAAATGATTTGCAAGACATACGCTAGTGGGAATCCTAGGTAACTTGGGAAACGCTGGTTGAGATGTGTCACAGGTCCAAGCAAGGGGAGAATCCCAGGTCCTGGTGATGAGTAGCGATTGTGTGATGATGTGAATTGTATGAACTTCTTTGTAATGATTTTGGCTGTTTTGACAAGATAAAAGCCTATATTTATGGATTGATGAGTTGATATATATATATATAGATAGATAGATAGATAGATAGATAGATACTTGAGTATTTGGCATAGATATTACTTATATTTCATTTGTTGTATTCTCCAAAAAGGTGTTTCTTAAACTCATAACTCAACAAGTCTTTGAATTACGTCTTAAGTTTCCCCCTCCTCAGATTGTTAGGTGTTGAAGCCAAGTAAGTAATGAAAATCAGGCGTAGAAGCCAAGTAAGTGAAAAGAATGAGGGTACGTGTGGTTGTGTAGACTTATGCGGTATGCAAAGTTGTGTCATCCTATCTCCCATTTAAGGAGTTGATTGGTAAGTGCATCGCTCCTTAACGTAGAGAGCTCAACTCAGATCAAGAAAGACCGTCCAACGTTGAATGTGAAGGAACTGAGCCAAGGAAAGAAATCCCTAAAGATTGTCATTAAGTTAGGTTGTTGGCGACTCAAGTAGAAGGATGAAATCAGATTCTTATAACTCCTGAAAACCTCTCCACAAAGAGCAGCATTAGGCAGTGGACGAGGAAAGGTGAACCAGAAGTCAACTTTAGTTTATGTTCTGCGGGAAAAAGAATGTAATTTGTAATGCATGAACCTTATTAAAGTGTTAAGTTAATAAACAGAAGTAGTTATGTTATTTTGTTGTTTCATTATTATTTCTTTGAGCTTATCACCTAGGAGTTAAGGCTAAGTTGTAACATATAAAGAGTACTAGATGACGGAGCAAAGTCTAAAAGTTGTAAATTATATTTCCTTTGCAATAAGAAAGTCTAAGTTTGAGGCAAAGGCTTTGCAAAAGGACATGATAAGAAGTTGTTTCGCTTACTAAGCATTTAGCGTGTCATCTCGCAGGGAAAAACGTGATGAATGTCTAGGCCACACATCTCTATCTGGTTGCACGAAGTGACATTTGGGGTGGGGTGGGACAAAAATTTTGTACCACAAAAACATTCTCAAATTCTGTGTGATCTGCAAAGGGTTCGACGTGGAGGTGGTCATCATCCAGCGAGGCGAGTAAAGCAAAGACGACCGAGGTTGGCGTCAGCGAGTCACACAGTGGCTGGAGTGCGTCATGGCTAACGCACGATAGAGAAAGACGCAAGAGCATCAACTGGGATTCATCGAAGTGTGATTATCGTCTGGTGTAGGAGAAGGGTCGTTGCCGGCATGTGAGGGAGAGGGACAGATGGTTGGCAGAAGAGAAATTTCGACAGGAGGGGGCAGTCAATGTCTCTAGAATAATGGGGAAGGAGGAGAAGAGAGTTGAATCTTTTTTTTATATATAAATTCATTAAAAATGAAAGAAGAAATAATAATAATAATAATAATAATAATAATAATAATAATAATAATAATAATAATAATAATAATGAGAAATGACCATAATACCCCTAACTTAACACTAAACTTCAAATTTGGCCATTTTCTTAGTTTTTCCATCTTTTTAACACATAAAATTTCAAGTCTTTTTCCAAACTAAATTTATTCCAATTTCCTTATTACAACTCTTCAACCTTAAAGAATTGATAATTATGTTTAATTTAAACTTGTTTTTCAAAATTAAAATATTAAATAAATCAAATTAGGAGAATGGAATGAGAGATTACATACTTGCAAGTAACGACAACTACCGTGACGTTCTAACTCAATATTCCTTCTTTTGGTCTACAATTTCATCATTATCTCGAGTTTTAATTTCTTCATTTTCTTTATCTAAGCTTCATAATGAAAAAAGAAGAACAAGAGATAAGTTAAAGAATCTATTTATTTTTGTTTTTGGACCATTTTTGTAAAAATGAAAAGTAAAGCAAGAAGAGAAGGATTCCTACCCACATGTTAATTTTAAATCACTACGTGGCTCTTTCTAAATCACACACTACTTTTTTTTCTCTTTGGATCAAGTTGATATTTGGGCTTATTTTGTTTTTTTATATAAAAACTGAACAACACAAATTTAGAGTAGATGAAGTGAAGAATGAGGAGATTTAATTGTCATTTGATATATATTTTGTTATTTCTATTCGATTGATATTTGTTTGTTAGGGTTGGTATTATAACCTCCCCTCACAAACTACTTATTATCACTTGATATATGATATTCAATAAGTAATTACTAATGTGATATACCCAATAAGTTATACGTAATTTCAATAGATTGCTAAGTGATGTTCAATGAGTTGTACCTTGTTATAATAATCAGATATAAAGAACTGTAAACTTGTAATAACTAAGTATAAGATATCAATTATATACAACATTGTTCATATGTTATCAGTAAGTATAAAGTAAACTACTTAGGATGCCACTACTATTTATAATGAAATTCAATTATTGCAGCTATAGCGCTCCAATTATTTAATTTCACTATTGTCTTCACAGTAGTTCCAACAAAAATTACAATTGAGATTTTCAGAATAGCCGACAGAACAGGACCCTTGTTTGGCTTGTTCTGAAAGCCTTTGCTTACTTGAAAAGTAGAAAGATAAGATTGGTGGGCCAGGACCCTCACTATCTCTTATCAGAAACAATAAAGAAAGCAATAAAGGAAAGCGATTAAAGATAGGTGTGATATGTCTGGTAATCTTGGATTCTCTCTTCTGAAAACTTACTGGAGAAGATAATGACGTCACCCGGCTGTCTTCTGATTGGCTTGGACTGTTGATTCCTCTAATATCGATCGTACAGGCATTCTTTATGCTCTTTGGAATACACGGCCTCACCTATGGTCTTACTTCGGCTACCCCGCATGCTTCCACTAGAAGCACCACATCGTTGTAACATGAATTCAGCCCTTTGAGATATAGGAATCTTCTCTTATTCGGAGTCAATCCACTACGCTAACCTCCCCGCCTGAGGTTGGTGAATCCTCTTCAGAAGTATGCCATCTCCGTCATAGAGTCTTCTCTTTCAAATTTTCTTCACTAAAAATCCAGAACTTTAGCAGACTGTTAAAGCGATGATAAGATCGGAATACAAAGATCTTATCTAAATAAATGCAAGAAATTTAAACAAATTAATTTACAGATATTTACAATAATTTAACTAAAATTAAAACACTTGAATAAAATTAAAACTCTTGAAATTGGTGAATTCACATAGATTGTGAATCCAGAAATGGGTCGTTGATGTTGTATCCTTCATAGGGGTCGAAGGTGTCTACGTCTTCGTCTTCGACATCATTGACCGAAGATGGAGAAGCTGCTTCATCTTGAATGTCTTCTGAATCCAGGAGATGTACAACAACTGTGTTGACGACGGAGTTGAACTCTACTTGGGATCCGGCTCCAGCTAATGAGGACATAATCGCATTCTTCGCAAGGAGGAAACTCTCATCTTCTTGCCTGGTCATGTCCTGAAGATGAACGTTTGCTTTGAACCAATCTTTCATCTTATTGACTTCGAGATGGGAGAAATTGAATTTTTCCCACCACTTGATCCTAAGGGACTTGCTTAGGGCCTTGAAGCTACCTGAAGGTCCTAGCTGGAAATTCCAGCAAAAGATCCACGGTATTTGGAAATACAAAGCAAATCTAAACGTGTTCGAAAGGGGAGACGAGTAGATACTCTGTTGGAAGAGATGAAATGAACGTTGAACCTCAACGGGGAAGATCTCCTCGGAGAGTCCAAAGTACATCCACCAGTTTTGAAACCAATTTGGGAAGTTCATCTTGTAAGCTTGCTTACAGAATGTCACAAACCAAGAGTGGTTGAAAGGTTGAAGCCAAAATACCAAGTACCATGCCCTTGTGTAGTCACGGTAATTGTAAGATGGTGGTTTGAATGGGCGAGAGAATTTTTTACCTACGAACATCCCTTGCTTCTAGTAGGATGGAGTGAGGATTCGAAAAATTCTCAGCTTGGAGTAAATGATCTTAGAAGGATCATTCTTGTCTGGAATATGAGTACTTTCGGCGGATTTGGAGTCGACCAAAATGTACTCATAGAAGGTCCTAGTTTTGGACAGATCCTCTGGCAGGAAGTTGAAGCCATGAGGAAATATTTGATTACAGACTTCTTGGACAGAAGGTCCATCGAACTCTGTTTCAAAGGTTAAATCCACCATTGTGGTCTTGGTGAAATAACGTTGAATTGGAGGTCTAGGCTGGAAAACCTTGGGCCTAACTACTTGAGAGAACGAGGAAGGATTCCTCGGAATTGGAGACCTTAACGAGAAAGCGGCTGGAGAGGCAGCACGCTTGTTAGGAGTTGAAACACCAGAAGGGCGTAACAACCTAGTTGAAGGATGAGGGGGAAGACCAGAAGGGTCTGATTGAATGGTCAAAGTCCTTGGAGAGGAACCTTGACGACGCCTGGATACTTGCTCAAACTGCAAGTCCATAGCGTAATTCTCTGCACTCATTGGAGCGGGTGCAGATGTTTGACCTAAGGGTTGGTTTCCCTTATAGGGAGGAGTAGTTCCTGAGGAGGAAGCTACTGATTGAGGATAATAGTTTTGAGAACTATTCGGTTGCGGTGGTGGTCGCGAAGGTGGTCGTTGCCGGTCGGGAGGAGGTTGCATGGGAGGCTGATTGTGGGTTTCTCAAGAGGTGCTCCCTTGAGATGTAATCAGCTAATGAGTTTTCGCTGCCTTTTATAGGCACAATCTTGAAGTCAAAAAAGGATAAGATCGCTTGCCACCTGGCAAAGATCTGCTTGGAGATAAGGTTCTTGACGTCTTTCTCTAATATAAACTTGGACGCCTTTGAATCGGTCCTGATGACCAAATTTTTGTTGATAAGATCGCCTTGGAACTTTTGGACTCAAAGTACTATTGCTAATACTTCCTTCTTGACGGTGGAATAGTTCTTCTGTGCACTATTCCAGACTCTGGAATGGTAACGGACAACAGAGATTTTCCCGTTAAGTTTCTGCTTGAGAATGCCACCGTAGTCGATGTTAAAGGCATCTGTATCAATGATGAGTTTGGCCTGTTCATCCACCAGGGATAAGCACGGGATGCTTTTGGCCAAAGACTTGATTAATTGGACCGCTCGGGTATGCTCGTCCGTCCACGATTTTGGATTTTTCTTCAGTCTGTCGTAGAGTGGTAGACAAATTGAGAGGAGATCCCGGATGAAATCGCCGATATAGTTGACTCAACCCAAAAAACGTTGTAGCTGCGTTTTGTCTTGTAGCACATCTGGAAATTTGTCTACGAAATCCAGAGATCGTTGAATTGGCTTGATGATTCCTTGATTAATGTCATAGCCAAGAAACCTGATCCTCGTTTGAAACAACTTGATCTTTGGTTGGGATACCACAAGACCATTGGACTTGATAACATTCAGGAACACTTGCAGATGCTTGAAATGTTGATCTACTGAACTTGAAAATACCAAGACATCGTCAATGTAGACGATCGTGAATTCTTGATACTGGTTGAAATTTTCGTTCATAATCCTTTGAAATTCAGACGGTGCATTCTTTAATCCAAAGGGCATGACATTCCATTCGTATTGTCCAAATGGAACATTGAAGGCCGTCTTGTAACGGTCTGCTAGATGAATCTGGATTTGCCAAAATCTTGATTTCTTGTCGAACTTTGAGAAGACCTTTGCTAAAGTGATCCACTTCAGCAAGTCCTGACGATTAGGAATGGGGTACCTAATCCACTTGAGGGCTTTGTTGAGAGGCTTATAGTTGATAACAAGCCTTGGGACACCTCGTTCTTGTTCGGCCTGCTTGTTGACATAAAAGGCCGCGCAAGACCACGAGCTTTTGGAAGGGCTTATGAGTCCTTTGTTGAGAAGGTCTGCTATTTCTTCGGAGCAGACTTTAACCAGATCCCTGTTCATCTAAATGGGCCGAGCCTTGGTAGGGATTTAGGCCTCCTTGAATTCGTCAACATATGGTAGGGTCACCATATGCTTCTTCCTGTTCCAAAAGCATTTGGAAGGCTTGAACAAACGTCTCTTTCAAGCTTCTGTTGGAAGCTTCGAATTTTGAGTTGAACGGATGGCTTGTCTATCTGGGAAGCCACCTTGCTGGTTTTAACCTCATCTTGAAGGAACTCGATCTGCTTTTCCTTCCTGGCGATGCGATTGATGAACTGATGAATTTCTTCTTCAACGTTGTTGATGTACTTAGGAGTTACTGGATTAATGAACCCGAAAGTAATTTACTTGTCAAACTTCGTTGAGACTATACCCTTGTCGGAGACGTGGAAAGGATATAGCTGGGTTAGGAATGGTGTTCCTAAAATGATCCCTTCATTAAGGTTCTTAACCAAAATGAACGTGTTGATGAGACACACATTTCCCTTGGAAATGTGCACCTTGGACAACTTGAACTGGATGTTGAGCGGACCGTCGTTGGCTCCACTCAGGGATTCCTTCATTTTTTCAAAATACTTGGAAGGAACGAGGCCTTCTTGAATGACATTTTGATCTGCTCCTGAGTCTACGAGGGCGATTGCTTCGAGAAGAAAGTCTTTTACCTTGAAGACGATCTTCGTTATCCACTTTTGACTTTGAGATTTGCTGATGTAGTTGATAACTCCGGCTTCGTTTGGTTCTTCAATCATCAGCGCTTTTCCTGGCATTTACCTTTCAGGATTGGAAGAGGAGGTTCTCGGAACTTTCTTTAGGTTTGAGGCTTCTCAGAATGCTTGGAAGGCTTCTTCGAGGAGGTTTGTCTGTTGTCTGCAACTTCCATTTTGATAACCTTTACTTCATGGTTAAGGTCTTCAATTTGAATAGGCTTCTTCTTTTCGCCTTTGATTCGATTCAGAACGTCTTGAAACGAGTAGATGATTGGACTTTGAATCGTCTTCTGAGGGTTTTGTTCCTCAATACTCTGCCTTAGCTTGAGGAGGCAGGTTTACTTAGAAGACGCATCAGGTAACTCCTCGATAAGATCAAAAAGTCGTTCTTGATCCTTCGTGATGACATTGATATGACCGAAACATTTGCCAGCACACCTTCCCGTGCAAGGAATTGCTCCTTTTTCATCGCTCGAATCACTTTGGGAATAGAAGGCATCTTCGCTCGAAGATCCTTCGTCAATGAGAATGTTGATACCTTCTTCATCTGAAGAGGACTCGGTTTGAGAAGAGGTATCGTCTTCTGATCTGATGGCATAGAGAAGAGACTGTCTGGTTTCTTCATCCATAGTCAGGGCATTGATTTTGTCCTTTAGAGGACAATGGTTGGCAAAGTGACATTTCCTGTTGCATTTGAAGCAAACGTTGGTCTTTGAAGCATAACGTTGTTTGCTCTTGTACCGGTTGTAGTATTTCCTCTTCCTTCGAGGAAATTCAGGATCTTTAGCTTTGCTCTTGCTAAAGAGTCGCTTGGAGGAAGATTTTTTCTTTTTCTTCCTTTCTTCCTTCGGTCCTTTGTCGAGGCCGTATTACTTGCAGAAGGTGCCCAACTCTTTCTTGTAGTCGGAATCCTTGATCACCTTGGTGGTATGCTTATTCTCCGTACAGAGATTAATGCATATAGAGTGAACTGTGGCTGAGATGTCTCCGAAGGTTAATTCAGACCAGTCGATTTGTTTGGTAACTGAATTAGTTGCCACCGTTTGATAGAACTTTTGAGAGATGTAATGCGGTAGTCTTTCGACGAACTTCTGCTTCCAGATGTCAGCTCCACAGGTTGTAAGAGTATAAAGACGTGCCAAGAAAGTATCTTTATACCATTTGTATTGGCTCATCTTGTGACATCGTAATCCGAGAAGGGACTCCGTCGCAAGATTGAAATGGATTTGGGTACTGCCAATGAACTGCTTTGTCATTGCGTAGACCAATTGGTTGACCATATCCTGCTCTTCGATTTGGATAGGGGTAGAGGCGTTCTCTGTCTTGACAACTGTTCTTGTAGCAGTTAGAATGCATATCTTTCCTGCTCCGTCGGTTGGTTGTGCCACCAGCTCCTTAGGTTTCCGGTGAAACCTAAAATTAGAATCTGGATTGTTTCAAGAGTTGTTTTCCTGGCGCTGTAGGCTGAGGCTGCTAACAACATCTCTTGAAAGCTATTCATCATTTGAGCTTTAGAATATCCATCGATATTCCAAGTGACTAGAGACATACCATCGTAGGTATGTTTCTCATGATGAAGGTCATCCCATCCCAGATCTGGAGGTGATGGTTGAGGGTAGTGGTTCTTCATGTCTACCCATTGAGCTACAAGGAGTATCTTTGAACTAGAAGCCTGAGGAGAGGAATCCTTAGTAATCACGTTGATTCCTTTCTGGATCTCAACTTTACTTGTTGAGGTCTTTGCTTCGTTGTTGATGGAGATAGCTACAAGGCGCTTATTGATTTCAGCCAAATAGTCTGAATTGTCATCTTTGAGCTTTTCGATGTTGAAGCTGTTGGGCTGGAAGATCGGTTGATTGGGGTCAGCTTGAGGAATCTCTGGGTTCTTGATCTTGATCGGAGAACTTGGATTCTCTATTCTTTCTACCGCTTTGGATACCGTAGAAAGAACCTTGTTGGTGTAGTTGAGCTGATGTTGGATGTTCTTGATCTCTTGAACTCCAACCTTTTGAACCTTGTCTTCATCGATGGTCTTGTAGGGAGAAGAGACCATCTTGATGGCAGAGACCACCGGATGAGGGAAGTAAGCTTCTTCTTCTGGAGGATAGTTAGAAGCTATTTCTTTGCCCTTGGCGGTAACGTAGACGCTTGACCCTTTGATGACTGCAACGTGGCCATGTGCCTCGAATTGTTTGACGAGCGCTTCGTTTCTGGTTCGCTCACTTTGCTTCAATCTGTCAATGAAGATTGGCATTAGGAGAAAAGGTTTCCTTGTCTCTTCCGGAGCAGCAAGTCATAAGTCTAGATACCTACTGTAATGTCCTTGAAAGCGAGCAACGTCGTCTGGATCTACGATGATGACATTGATTTGATTGTAGACCGGTTCAGTTCTCCTTTCCTTATCAGACTGGGTAGGAGAAAGTGATCCTTCTTCTTTTTCGTAATGAACATCGGGGATTGTATGAGAGAAATCTACTAATGCTCGAATTGACTCTGATCTTTTCAGATAATCAGGGAGAGAGGTTTCTGTCCTTGCAACAGAAGACGTGCTTGGGCGGCTGCTCATGATCTCGCTGATCTTAGGATATAAGGCTCCGGAGTTGAACTGGACTTCGACGTTTCCATCGGGAAACTCGGTAATTGATGTCTCGGTGCTGGTTCTGCTGACTGGGGCTGTTTCTCCTCGTAATTTCCAGACAGGATCCTTTGTTAGATCAGCCCACTGGAGGGTCTTTGGAATGGTTATGGAAGATTTTTCCAGATTTACTTCCATAAGCATGGTCTAGCCTTTGGGAGAAATACCTAAGGCTTTAGGAGAAAGGTTTGTATGCATCAGTTTGAAGTAGATGCGGTATGAGACAGCGAAAGGAAGTGAACCATCCTTTAGTTCGAGTCCTTGTTAATGAACATCAAGGCTTAGGGAATCCATGATGTTTCGGTCTTGAAGGGAGATAGTAAGACCAGGTTTGCAGTTGAAATAAACTGGTCCTTGCTCCAGATTTGACTGAACAATCCCTAGGAGAGAGGGAGTGAATCGGAGATTCCTTTTGTCTCTTAGAGCAAGGTAGACTGGCACATCTAGACCTTCTCTGAAGAGAGGCTTCAAGGCGACTTGAACGCAACCGATGTGGAGGTACTTGAACTTGTTCTTGACTTTGAAGAGGGTTTCTTCAGGTAGGAGCTTGATTGCAGTGAATTCGTCTTTCATTGCAACGTTCTCTTCAGTGACTATGATGACGTCTTGTTGAGAGAAATTGAAGGTATTGATCTTGTATACCTGACTTGGATCGATCTTTGGAATAGACCAATTTTTGAGACTGTTTTCAACCTGAGCCAGATGGGCTTAGGCTGAGTTATGAGTAGATAAAGCTTTTGATAGATCATCGTTTGATCTAAGGTTCTTTGAGGCAAGCTAAGAGGAAGGGGAAGTAGTTGTGTCGATAATCGCGGGGGAGTGAGGAGAGAGCTTAGAGAGAAGTTTAGAGATCATAGAGAGGGAGAGAGAGAATCCATTAGTTTCCAGATGATGAACACAGATTCTTTAAGGCATTAGTTTCTTCTTATGAAAACAGATTTCTTAAATAAATCCTATTAAGATTTTCGATCAATCAACCCTCTAAAACTTGAATATCCGCATGGTTATAGCATAAATATTAAAAGAGTTTGTTCAGATCTTGAAGGTTCATCACTCCTTTATCAAGATTAGAAGAACTAACCCTTATAATATTCATGTTTCAAACCACTGAATAAACTAAGTCGAGAAGAGATACCCAATCGTAATATTCTTTAGATAAGAAATGAAATCATAAGAGAGACTAATTACCAGAAAGAAAACTTAGAACATCATCCTTTCACCGCCGGATTCAAAGAGAGGATTACTCCATGGGGAGGGAGAAAAAGAGAGAAGAAAAGAGTGAGCTCTTGGCTCTGATACCATTAAGGGTCGGACGCACTGCTATTTATAATGAAATTCAATTATTGCAGCTAGCAATCAATATCAATAACAATTAATTAGTGGTAATTAGATGACAATCTGAAAACCATCCAACAATAATCAAATACAATTTTACATTTTTAACTGTGAAAGCCTTTTGGTCATCTGACCGTTTTAATTTAGTTGGACTTGTTAATTTATCATTACGGTAAATTTTAAAGTGTTGGTCATAGACTCAATTTTCATTTTATATTTTACCCTAAGTGCAAGTGGTCCATTGTCGTGATTATGTATCATGATAAACGCTTGATAGTCAATAGTCAATATGAAACATGATTCTTTCAAAGATAGTGTATCACAATAATATATAATAATACTTCATTAGTTGCTCCCTATGGCATGATCCAATCCTTAAATCATTGGTCAATGCTTACTTTAATGATTCAAATAATTCCTAATAACAATGGGTGTGTTAATTATCAATTTGTTTAAGCTCATTACATGCTCCTCTCCTATAATTTTCTTAAGAACTATAACAATTTGAAAGCAAAACGCAAATTCAATTGTAAGATGAGAAGAAATTCAAAAGCATCAAACCATTTTAGTGAGAAAAATAGATGGGTTAGAATTTGCTCTGGTATTAAACTTACGTCAACGTGTCTGCAAATCTATATCAATTTATATTGTTCTACGTCATATGAGAGGTGAATCCATGTATTTACATTCTTTTTTAAATACATATGTAAAACTTAGGAAAAACAATAAACTAAAATGTCAACAATTAAGTTGAATATATATTTTAAATAATAGAAAACCTCTCACCCTCTTTCTTTAGGGGGAGAGACAACTAAACATCCAACTTTGAGATCAATAGTACAAAATTTAGTTTAGTTAATTAAGAATATATCGATTATTGATAAATATTCAAATATTCACACCTTTTTTTCACTTAAAATATATAGGATTGTTTGCAAATATAAAAAAATGAATATAACAAAATAGATAGAAACTATTAATGATAAACATTGATAGACTTCACTTATACTAAGATTGATAAACATTAATAGAAGTTATTAGTGAGATCGATAGATATCGATAGAAATACATCAATGTCTATCACTAATCCATTACAATTAATCATTAATTAGTTATTTCATTACTTCAATGAATATAAATATCTACTTTCACTATTGCATGATGCACACACCTTTTTTTGGCTTAGCGGTATAGCCTGCATGATGCAGGTCTTCAGGAGTATATACATAATAATATTACTATAAAAATATATTGGTTTAGCAAAGATATTTGAAAAACAATGCATAATTTGAGACAAAATAAACCTGTGTGCTTGAAACACACATTCAAATTTTTATTTAAAAAAGCAAGTCATTTAAAGAAAATGGTTAAAAAATGAAGTGTTTTTAAAAAATATTTAATCAAAATAGTTGAAATAAAAGTGAATTTTATATAAAAAAAACATGTACATATTTTTTTTGAAGTCGTCCTAAATTTTTAGTACCTTCTCAAATATGACGTCAGTGTACAAAATTACACATTCCAATAATAAACAAATTAGATGGTAAGTATAATTTTTATTTTTAAATGATGGTAAAGTATAACTTTAATTAAAGCTTGAATTCTCCTACAAATAATGCAGCTTTTCAATACACGAAAGTCTCGAAATAGTCATGAAATCTTTTCTTCTAACCCCTTCTGCTCTCTTCTTTATTGTTCTATCCTTCATATCTCCATCATGGGCAGTTTCTACTAAAACACATGAAGCTTTTCTCCAGTGTCTTCTCAATAACTCTCTAACCACTAATTACTCCATTTCTAATCTCATTTACACTCCCATCAACTCCTCCTTTTATTCAGTCTTGAATTTCTCCATTCAAAATCTTAGATTTTCAAGGAAACGAACCCCAAAGCCACTCGCCATCATCACTCCTTCACATGTTTCACACATTCAAGCAACAATCCTTTGCTCCAAATCCCACGCCCTTCAAATTCGAATTCGTAGTGGTGGCCATGACTTCGAGGGTCTTTCTTACGTCTCCGACGTCCCATTTATCATTGTTGACCTAATAAATCTTAGATCTATTACAATTGATGTCGAAAACGAAAATGCATGGGTTCAATCTGGGGCAACACTAGGTGAATTCTATTATAGAATTGGTGAGAAAAGTCAAACACTTGCTTTTCCTGCTGGCTCTTGTCCGACGGTGGGCATCGGCGGGCATTTAAGCGGTGGTGGATTTGGATGGTTGATGAGAAAATATGGTCTTGCTGCTGACAATGTAATTGATGCTTCTTTTGTTGATGCTAGTGGGAAGGTCTATGATCGAGAGTCAATGGGGGATGATTTGTTTTGGGCGATTCGTGGTGGCGGGGGAGGGAGCTTTGGAATTATTGTGGCATGGAAGGTGAAGCTTGTTCGAGTTCCAGCGACGGTGACCATCTGTGGAAGTCAAAGAAGTTTGGAGGAAGAAGATACAATCAAGCTGATACATAAATGGCAATACATCACTAACAAATTGGATAAAAATCTTTTACTTGGCATTAGTCTCACTGGTATTACAGTATTTCTATTTGTTTTCAGTTATTTTTTAATATCAAGTGACCATTTCTTTTTCTTTTTTCTTTTTTTTTTTCAAAAGTAACCCTAGAAGTGTTGCTTCCACTTTGTTTGTTGCCTACATTTTATAGATGTGTTCAAAATCTAAACTTAAACTTAGAAAGAAAAATTGGTTTTACAAACTTTTTTTTTTCTTCGATTTTTTTTTAAAAAAAAGATACGTTCGGAATTTAGTACACTTCGTTTTCCTAAAAACAAATGACAACCTGAGATGGCAACCTTAGTTTAAAAAAGAATTAAGAAAACAAGCATAGTTTTTAAAAATAAAAATCGGGCTTTTACTTTATACGGAGTATAAAAACTTTTCTTATTTTATCCTAAGAAAGTTGTCACAGACAATTATTACCAACAAGAGCTTAGTTCAGTTGGTATATATGTACCTGAAAATAAAGATGTCTCGAGTTGAAATTTCCACAATTGATTCTAAATCTAGAAAAAAAAAAGTTTATTAGAACATATTTTTGCTAACTCTCTCTTGTTTTTTTTTTAAACTTAGTTTTTTAGAGAACAATATAATATATTTTGCTTATGACTCTAACTTTCTCTCAAATTTGTTTCTATACTTGTTTTCTCATAATAAATTTTTTTGTTAACCTCTATCTTTTATCTAATTTTCTACAGTACATGCATGTTTAAATATCTGAATTTAGTTGTAAGGAACAGTTATTTGTTACCCTCTATCTTTTTCAAATATGGTTATCGTTGTAAAGAAAAGTTAGAAAACAAAAATCGGAAAACAAGATACAAAATTACTAGAAATAGAAAAGGAAAATTAGTTATCAATAAAACATGAATACACATTTGAAATTCCAATTGTTGATGATATATGCAGGTGGGAATTCAACTCAAGAAAGTGGCAAAACAAACCCAACAGCTCTATTTTCCTCTTTCTTTTTAGGAAAGGTAAATGAACTTATGCCAATTTTGAACACCAATTTTCCAGAACTGAATTTGTCAAAGGAAGAATGTTCAGAAATGAGTTGGATCAAAACAGTTCTAACAATGGCTGGCTTCCCCAACCAAGAACCCTTTGAAGTTCTACTCAATAGAACACCTCTTTTTGGTCTAAGCACCAAAATCAAATCTGACTACATCAAGAAACCAATGTCTGAGGCTGCATTCAAAACTATGTTGAAAAGATTGAAATCTCAAGATATAGAAGTTGCACAAATTATGTTTATTCCTTATGGAGGAAGAATGAGTGAGATTTCCGAATCCGAAATTCCTTTCCCACATCGTGCTGGAAATATATACAAACTTGGTTACTATGTCAAGTGGAAAGATCAAAGCATTGATGCAGAGAAAAGGCATCTAAATTGGATACGAGATATTTATGACTACATGACTCCTTTTGTCTCAAAATCGCCAAGGGCAACGTATAGTAATTATAGAGATCTTGACATTGGAATGAACAATAAATATGGAAAAGCAACCTATAGTCATGCTAAGGTTTGGGGGTTCAAGTATTTTGGGAAGAATTTTGATAGGCTAGTGCATGTTAAAACTAAGATTGATCCCAATGATTTCTTTAGAAATGAGCAAAGTATACCTGCCCTAACCAATATAATATACAGTGCAATTTGATATGTTAAACTATGTTACTATCTCAGCGAAGTGAGTATCGTTCAATCATAATTGACATGTGTACTTCTTAAATTTTTTTTAGGTTGGAATTTCAAGTTCTTATATTGTACTGTGTTTAAGGCTTTTCAATTTCGTATTCCATGTTGCTACTAAAATTTTAAGTTTTGATATAGATAACCATGATATGAGATGGTCATGGTTGCTAATTAATTTAGACGATGATTTTTTTCTTCTTGTTGATGGTGAGTCCAAGTATAGTGTACTATAGACTTCATTAATGTTAGCTGTGGTCTATATTCATAGTCGTGGTCTATTAATATTCGATCCAAAGGAGGAAGGTGTGCCCGTGTGTCTTTGGTGTGTATGTGTGTATAATATATGTATTTGTTTAGGTTTCTTCGCGAGGTTATACAACTAATTTCCAATGCCTTGGATTTCCAATACCTTGGATTTTGGCATTGGTGGTATGCTTTTTACTCCCTGCGGTTTTTGCTGCATGAGGAATCATTGCCAAGTCCCATTGCCTATTTATATAAATATATTCCCGAAGCCGCTGTCCGGATACGTCTTATGTTCATGATTGTCGATGCCATAAAAGTAAAAAAGTGTCAACAATTTATCTGTTTTTGTAAATATTAAATTTGTAATTCTAATATTTGAAAATCTGATCAGACTCATAAGAGTACAATGAAATTAAACCGTTGTACATTCAAGAACATTTTTTGTGAAATCTAAATTTCATTCCGAATGAAACAAGTTCACAGGATCAAGGGCGGATTTAAGAAGGGGCTCGGGGGCACGTGCCCCCTCACATTCTCGGTTTTTGTATTTTAATATTAATTTTGAAGTTTAAAAATACAATATATATTAAATAATACTCTTTTAAAGGTAAAATTGGTTTCTGGTTTAGTGGTTGTGCCCCCCTTTGTAACTCCCACATCTCGTGTTCAATTCTTCCCTATTGTTGTTCTTAAAAAGAAAATGATTTCATTTCCTAAAAGGAAAATAATTTTGTAAAAGAGGAAAAAAAAACCTATACAAGGTATTATTTTTTATTTTATATTTTTTTATGCAATTTTTAAATTCACATATTTACATTACTTATGTATATATTTATTTTATTTTATTTCAGAATTAAACGATACAAAATAATTTTTTTCCATTCATCGTTAGAATATAAGTATCGTATCAATTCACTAGTAAGTTCAAATTCTTCTTAATATTTTTAGTTTTTACTTTTCAATCTATGTGATAAATCATAATACTTATATTGTTTATTACTAATTTTGTAGAGTAAACATATCAATATGGAGAGATATTTTAAAAGAAAATCAATAATAGAAACTATAGAGACATCATCTTCAAACAAGAGTCAAATACCTGATTCCGATAGATCTTATACATAAATCAATTTAGAAGAACTACCTGCAGATCCTGGTCTAAGAACTAGAATTTCTGAATATAATTATAATATTCAAGATCAAGTTCGTAGAGCATATCTACAAAAAGGTCCTTGTCAACCTCGAAATCATACTTTTCCATTCAACAAATTTGGGGCAAAGTCAAGACGATTTAATCCAGCTTGGTTTAAAGAATATCCTATTTGGTTAGAATATAGCATTTCAAAGGATGCTGCATTTTGTTTATGTTGTTACCTATTTAAACAAGAAGTAAGTGAAGAATCAGGAAGGGAATGTTTTGTTAGTGAAAGATTTTCCAATTGGAAGAAAAAAGAGAAATTGGAAACTCACGTTGGTGGTCCAAATAGTGCACACAATCAAGCTTGGGGAAAATGTGAGGCTTTTTTAAAACAAAATCAACATATTGAGGCTTTTTTAAATAGGATGTCTGACCAAGCACTAGCTGAGTATCGAACTCGATTAGGTGCATCAATTGTTTGTACTCGATTTTTATTACGGCAAGGTCTTGCATTCCGTGGACATTACGAGACTGATGATTCGAAGAATCAAGGTAACTTTCTTGAACTACGCTTGAGGATCAACTTCAAAATTACATTTTTGATATGCGTTCAGAGTTTGTTGAACTAAAAAACATTGGTGATCTTGCAGTGAAAATGGCCATTATGAAAATGTAACGCCCTTGAAAAAAAAAAAAAAAAAAAAAAAAAAAAAAGG
>CM046894.1:4910445-4978137 GCA_025688845.1 Cucumis hystrix | reverse complement strand
ATTAATACTCACCCTTTTTATGTTTAACTTTTCAGGCAAAGGTAACATGAGGGGCAGACCGACGAGGGACAAGAAGGACTCGTGAATTTTGCCATAGGGGTCTGTCTTTAAACTGCTTCCGCTGACGGTTTGAAAAATATTTTGATTTAACTAAGTCTACAATAGTTAAATTTTTTTTGTAAACAGCACATTGTAAATTTTGTATTTTGGAAATAGGGCCCGATTAAATTTTTCTTCGTTTTCTTACGGTTTCAACTGAATATTCTTATGTCTTTTGTCAACAAACGGTTTTGTGTCAAATTGACGACTTAGACGGTCAGTCCGAAAAGTCCGGGTCGTCACAGTACAAGATCGTTTAGACTTGGTACAAGATCGTTATACTTAGTACAAAATTGTGTTTTTCATGTTGTGTTAGCGATTAATTGCGTGGGTACTTTTGTTACTTTACGTTGTGGGCTTGGGGATTTTTTTCTTTCAAAATTATTCTATATAATATAAATATATATTTTAACCGTTTATTCTATTTTTTAGAATCCCCTATATTTATTGCCATTTAAAATGGACCCAATTTTAATGTGACATGTGAAACCATGTATAGAAATATGACTCATTGGTGACTAATTTATTTTCTTAAATAAAAGTGAGAAAATTCAAGATTACTACAAAATAATATTTTAATTTTTGAGTTCCTAATTTTAATTACTTTGGACTTTTCTTACATTATTCCCATGCGATGTGAACTATATATATATAAATTTTAGTAATTATGTGAACAATAACTTGGTGTTAGAATAATCAATGCACCCAAAAAAATGGGTGTTTTTATAAATAAATACATAAAAGGTTTTTTCATTGACAAACTAATGAAGGGTTCGTGAAAAGAATCAATCTTCATCTTGATTTCTAGTTGTATATATTTTCTTATCGGAAATTTTCAAATATCTCCAAGTTGCACTACTAGACTTGAAAAAAATGTTACACTTTTTATATAGTTTAATAAGTCATCGCTTGAAACGTTGTTTAGAAAAATATTTTTGTACGTCTTCAATGAATTAGTTATACATAAAATATGATGCTAAATTGAATAATTTAAAAATAATATTAACTTTGAAGTTACATTTTTGTTGAAGTTTGTGTTTTTGACAAAAGTTATTCGATTGTTTATTTGTTTCTTAATCATACTTAAAATTATGCGATACTAATTGAGAACATTATTTAAATTAAGAAAATTATTAAAAATATTTAGGACAACTTCATAACCTATCAATTACATAATTGATATATATTGATAAACTACTATCATCTATCACTAATGAACATCTACTAATAGCTATATTAATGGCTATCAATATCAATAGATGATATATATTTAATTAATATTAATTATATTTTTTTGTCATATTTTTAAATATTTACTATATTTTGAAAACGACTTAAAAGAAAATAATATAAATTTATGACTTTGATCGATTACATTTCTGGACATTTATCTTCGTTGAATAAAAAAAATTGTCCTTATTGTAATAATTAGTTGACATTGAAATCTCATTAAAAAAAAAAGGTTTAAATACAATTTTATTTATGTTTGAAAAAAGAAGTTAAACTTGTGTAGTTGTCGTGATTTAGTTTCCATTGTGCGTAATTTTTGTTCTTCTCCCTTCTACATCTTGTGTGAACCATGGTTTTATTCACTTGGGGTGATTTTTTACAAGACTTGCCACTTTTTCTCACTTTCGATTTTGGAACCTTTGACACAAAGAGTTTATTATTATAGTTTTAGATTATTATAATTAAATTATAATAGTTTGTATTTAAGATGTAGATTATTTAAATATTGGTTAAAATTATAATTTATGTGTTTGAGGTGTAAACTATTTTATCGTTTGAGAAGAAAATAATAAAATTTGTAGCAAAGAATAAAAAATGATAAATGTAAAATAGTAAAATCTATAGTAAATAATAAATTGTATTAGGGATTTGAGAGTTGTTTTTATATTTTCAAAAGGCTGTGGTTAAGACAATTGTCTATGTTGGATATTTTTGTGAAAAAGAAATAATAAGTTTCTTTTTATATTGACATGGTTATTTAAATAAGGGTATTATTTAAGGATAAAAGATTTTCCTTCATATAGGAATATTTTATCTATATCCTTGCGTAGAGAAGATTATTGTGGCCTTTAAATAACTAAGCTATTGGGTTAGTTTTTTGTGCGCATCGACAGAAAATTGATTTGAAGAAGTTCTCTCTCGAAAAATTATTATTCGTGGGTAGTCGAATTGTCTTTTTTATTATGATGTATTACTGAAGTTCTGTAAGAGATTTTATATTGCACCTGGTGATAAAAAATATATTGAAGACTAAGATAATTAATATGCACCAAACAAACTTAGGGGGAGTCGAAGTTGTCTTCAATAAGATTCAATCACACATTCAGAAGAGCCTGTTTTATTTAAGTTTTTTGTCTAACTTAAAAGAGTGGTTTAACTAGAAGAGTTTACTTCTGAGTATTGATAAGTTGATTACTATGTTGAATCTTAATAATATTTCTTATATGAGCAGAAAGCTCCCTAGACGTAGGTGGTATTCATCGTACTGGGTTAACAAATCCCTCTGTGTTAATTGCTCTTTTTTGTTACATTAGCTATTTTCATAGTTAATTACTTTCAATATAGCTAGAGGATATTATTAATCATCTTGTTTAATTCAAATTGGTATTAGAGAAAGGTTCCAAATCAATGGAGATGATCAAAGAAGGCGAATCAATAACTCAACCACCTATTCTTGATGGAAGAAACTACTCTTATTGGAAAACACGTATGACGTCTTTTATCAAGTCTCTTGATGGAAAAGCTTGGAGAGCTGTTATTGCTGGGTGGGAGCCACCGATGATTACTGTCGATGGTAAAGTCACCCTGAAGCCTGAAGTGGATTGGACGGATGTTGAAGAACAAGCTTCTTTAGGGAATTCATGTGCTTTTAATGCTATATATAATGGAGTGGATCTCAATGTATTTAAATTGATAAATTCTTGTAGTACAACTAAAGAAGCCTGGAAAGTTCTTGAAGTAGCATTTGAAGATACTTCCAAGGTAAAAATTTGTCATTTGCAGCTTTTGACGTCTAAATTTGAATATTTGAGAATGATGGAAGAAGAAACTATTGTTGAATATAATGTGAGAGTTTTGAAAATAGCAAATGATTCCTTTAATCTCAGTGAGGGAATATCCGAGTCCAAACTAGTAAGAAAGGTTGTACGCTCGTTGCCAAGCAAGTTTGATATGAAAGTAATAGCTATTGAAGAAGCGCATGACGACATTACTACCTTAAAGCTGTATTAATTATTTGGGTCTTTTCGTACCTTTGAAATTGCAATATCTGATAGAGAAGACAAGAAAGGGAAAGGGATTGAATGTCCTACATATCTACGAAAACAAAAGAAAATTAGTTTTGGGGCTACTATGTTCAATAAGGAGTCTAAGGATAGTGATAAGGAAGGAGAATATACGAGAGCATTTGTTAGTATTCTATCTCAAAGTGATTCTGCAAAAGACTTGTAACGACCCAACTTTTCAAATCTAAGTCGAAGTCATTATTTTAGCACAAAACAATTTGTTTGAGACAAGACATAGTAAACTTTAGTTAAACCAATAAGAATTCGAAGAAAACTTTATTCGGGCCCTGTTTCAAAATATAAAATTTTAAAGTACTGTTTACAAAAAAAAATAACTATTTGTAAACTCGGTTCAATCAAAAAATATTTTAAAACCATAAGCGGAAGCAGTTTAAAAGATAGTCCTCTATGGCAATCACGGCTCCTTCTTGTCCCTCATCGGTCTGCCCCTCGATTTACCTTTGCCTGCAAAGTTAAACATAAAAAGGTGAGTATTAACATACCCAGTAAGAGACCCACTACTGGTCCCGTTAGGGGAAAATAAACTATTAACTTCCTATGGAGTACCCTGCACAGTCACAGTCTTGTGATCCCGTAGGATACACATAATCAGTCTAACGCCCCGAAGGACGCATAAATCAATCTAGTGTTCTGCAGAAACACGTATCAGTCTAGTGCTCCCGAAGGATGCACATATTAGTCTTGTGATCCCGAAGGATACACATAAAGGGTGGTGATCCCGTAGGACACCTGCAAGGTAACCACCTATTAGAAAACTAATAATTTTTCCCTTCAGTCCATTCTAAACATCTTAACCGTTATTCACAACTCAGTTAATATTCTCATCACATAAGCTCTTCATTTAACCCCAAACAGCCATCTTACTCTAATTTAGCCCAAGGTCAGTCAGAAACACGTCAGTACATCAGTCAACAAACTAAAATAATCATAACATCCACCTCAGTCTACAAAGGCACAACCATGATGTCTCCTCCGTTCACAAGAACACTACGATAGCTGTATATCATACATTCGGTCTACACAACAATCTACCAGTTCAAGCCACACTATATATAAACAACATCTATGAGATTCAGTCATTCCCACATCCTTATGTTTGTACATATACATAACCAGACAGTCACAACATGCAATCAACCACAAGTCCACATCCAAACATATACATCATAACCGTCATCCCTACTCAGTTAAGACATAACAATACGGTCTGTACAGTCAATACATCTAAATTTTGTTATTGAGTCCAGTAGAAAGTCCCTTACTTTAGAGTTAGGTAAGCTCCTTAACCGCACCAAGGTCCACGAACAACAAACCTAACCATCAAGATAAGTACTCAGTATTTTATCCAACACATCACCCACTTAAAATCAATCCAATGTGATTATTCACACTTACCCAACTATTAGCGAAACGAGCTCCAACTAAATCCAATATTTGTTGTGAACCCAAGGAACTCAAGCGCTGCCTTTAATACCTTCAAGAATCAATTAACAATTTCAACATTAAGTCCCAAGAACCACACCTATGATAGCTATGGAAAAATCTACAAAACTTCACAACTTTTTACTACCAAATAATCTTACAATAATGCAGCGGCAGTGGTTCCTAACAGGAGGAATCGACGTATGAAGACTGATGCGGCTCAAGTCTGAGGACGGCTTGGTCGGACGGAAAGCCTTGACAGAAACAGACTACGGCAGGGGAAAACAAGACGCGACCGGAGGGGGGGGGGTGCTTCGCGAACGACCGGCAGCTTCACGATTTCGGCTCGGACGAAACCGGACGAAGGCGCGGCGGCTGTGGATCGGCTGGGTTTTGTCGAACGAGATTTGTTCGGCTGGTCTTCGTCGGGCGGAAAAGAGAAAGATGGTGGCGGCTAGGGTGAGCGGAAGAAGAAGAATAGAAAGGAAAAGAGAAAGAAGAAGAAAAGGGAGGGGGGCGGGGCGGGCGAGAGAGAGGGAAGGAGAGAGAGAAAAATTAAACTTTTTTTTTAAAACAATATAATAATAATAATTACAACTATATTAATAATTATTATTATTTCTTATATATTTTTAAATTCCTTATTCCATAATCTTTCCCAACAAATCCTAATTACTAAAACACCCCACAAGCCTAAAATCTTAAAATAACGATAACTTGATAAAAAAAAAAATATTACCTTAAAATTTATGGGTGTTACAATATGAGAGCTTTTGTTAGTATTCTATCTTAAAGTGATTCAGCAAAAGACTTGATTTCGCATCAAGACAATACTTTGTCTTATAACAAGTTGCAACATCAATTGGAGGAAGATTTGTCAGGTCGTGCTATTCAAAAAGAAAAAAAAGTACAAGAATTGCTTGATGAAAATCAGTGTTTGTTAACTGTTATATCTTCACTAAAGCTGAAACTGAATGAAGTGCAATCAAAGTATGAACATATGTCAAAATCGGTGAAAATGTTGAATTATGACACAAATAATTTGAACCAGATTCTGAAGACTGGAAAATTCGGTTCTAATAAGCATGACCTTGGCTATAATTTTTTAGGATATGAGGATAAACAGAAGACCTCAACTGTTTTGATCCTGCAAAAATTAAGAAAGAAAATGAAGAAACCTCAGCTAGTCCAGCAAAAATTGTTTCTAGTAATAAAAGTTCAGAAATCTGGACTTGTTATTACTATGGGAAAAGAGGTCATATCAGACCTTTTTTTATAAGTTATAAAAAGATTTATTCTATCATCAGAAGATGTCGTCTAAAAGAAGTCGTAACCAAGGATATCAGAAAACCAGAAATATTAGCCGAATAAAAAAAAAAAGAACTAGAATGGTGTTTTAAATTAAGAAGAGCTTTGTACCATGTAATATTGCATTTACTAATATACAAACTTTAATGGAAGACTGGTATTCTAATAGTGGTTGCCCAAAACATATGACAGGCAATCGTGCATATTTCTCAGAGTTAAAAGAATGTTCTTCTGGTCATGTAACCTTCGGTGATAGTGCAAAAGGAAAAATTCTAGCGAGAGGTATCATTACCGATTTGAATCTTCCAAGACTTAAAGATGTCAGGTATGTTGAAGGCCTTACTGCAAACTTAATCAATATCACCAAATTGTGTGACCAAGGATATACTATGTATTTTTGTAAAGAAGAATGTATTATTGCAAAAGATAAACATAATAGTATGTTTATGAAGGGCATTCGACAAATGGATAACTGTTATCACTGGGTCTCAAACAAAGCATTAATATGTAATTTATCAAAAGAAGAGCAGCCCCAACTATGGCACAGGAAGCTGGGACATACCAACTTTCTTTCTATAAGCAAGGCTCAAAAGAATGAAGCTATCCTAGGAAGCAGACTAGGTCTTCTCACAAACGTATCAGCAAATGTTACACAAGCAGAGTGCTGGAATTACTTCATATGGATCTGATGGGTCCAATGAAAATAGAGAGTCTTGGCGGTAAGAAGTATGTTTTTGTCTGTGTTGATGATTATTCACGTTTTTCATGGGTCAAATTCCTAAAGGGAAAATCTGATACATTCAAGATATGTATAAACATAAGACTACAGCGAGAAGAAGGGAAGAACATTGTAATAATATGTAGTGATCATGGAAGAGAATTAAAAAATGAGGAGTTCAACAGTTTTTGTAACTCAGAAGGGATTCATCATGAGTATTTTGCTTCTTTAACTCATCAGCAAAATGGAGTAGTATAAAGAAAAAACAAGACACTGCATGAGATGGCTAGGGCCATGATTCATGCCAAAAAGGTCCTTGTGCAATTTTGGGCTAAAGTTATGAACACGACATGTCATAGTCATAACAAGAACACCATTCGATCAGATACCACTTCAACCATCTATGAATTGTGGAAAGGAAGAAAGCCAAATGTGAAGTATTTCCATGTATTTAGGAGTACTTGTTATATTCTTGCTGACAGGAAATATCATAAGAAGCTGGATTAAAAAACAGATGAAGGAATGTTTCTTGATTATTCTCAATATAGTCGTACTTATATAGTTTTCAACAAATGCGTGAATTTTGATATGGAAATGATAAATGTTGTGGTTGATGATTATGAGAAATCTTCTCTCAAACGTACTGATGATGATGATTACATTACTTTACACCAAACTGATATTATCACTCTCCAGATGCAAACAGATGTAGTTACTCCAGCCAATCTTGATGCTAAAAGCGACATTGATAATTTAGAACGCCATCACAATGATCCAGAAACTCTTGTAAAAGATGTAGCTCCTTCTCATGTTTAGAAGAATCACCCCTCCAGTTGCATTATTGATGATTTGAACACTGGAGTCACAACACGAAAGAAGGATATAATAGATTATGCTAAACTTGTTGCAAACATCTGCTACACATCGTCAATTAAACCAACATCTGTTAATGAGGCTCTTAAAGATGAGTTATGGATAAGTGTCATGCAAGAAGAACTGCTACAGTTTCAAAGAAATAATGTATGGGAATTAGTTTCTAAGCCTGAATTTGCCAATATTATAGGAACTAAATGAATCTTCAAGAATAAAACTGATGAAAAAGGGTGTGTAACGAAAAACAAGGTGAGACTCATAGCTCAAGGCTATTAACAAGTTACAGATGTTGATTTTGATGAATCGTTTGCACCGGTAATCAGACTTGAAGTTATACGCTTGTTACTCACCATATCATATATTCTAAAATTCAAGTTGTATCAAATGGACGTCAAAAGTGCATTTTTGAATGGATATTTGAATGAAAAAGTATATGTTGCTCAACCCAAAGGATTTGTTGATCCTGTCTATCCTCAACATGTGTACAAGCTCAATAAAGCATTATATGGTCTAAAGCAAGCTCCTAGAGCTTGGTATGAACGATTGACAATTTTTCTTAGTCATAAAGGGCACACTAGAGGAGGAGCTGATAAAACCCTATTTATTAATAAATTAAATAATAAAATAATTGTGGCACAAATATATGTTAACGACATTGTTTTTTAAGGTTTTCTTGAAGAAATTGTCAGCACCTTTGTTAATACCATGCAGTAGTTTGAGATCAACATGGTTGGCGAGGTGCCATTTTTTCTTGGTCTGCAAATAAATCAAGAAAATAACTACATTTTTATTTCTCAAGAAAAATATGCCAGGAATATTATCAAGAAATTTGGTCTTGATAAATCTCAATCCAAGCGCACGCTACTAGCCACCTATTTGAAGCTATCCAAAGAAAATAACTACAAAATTATTTCAATTGAACATGTTCGTTTTTCACTTCAGTTAGCCAATATCTTTACAAAACCCCTTGATGATATATTGTTTGAGAATTTACGAGCTAGCCTGGGTGTATGTAAAATTTAATGAATAAACAAAATGGAGAGGAAGAAGGTAGAGAGCTCATTGTTGGCAGAGCCCATTGGTGAAGGCCCATATCTATGGCCTAGTATTTTTAGTCTCTTTTAATAATAGAGAAGAAAAAGCAGGAAGTTTCCTTTTATCGCTTCATATTCAAGAAACTCATCCTCGCTACGAACAAAAAAATCTTCAATTCTTTTGGGCTTGAACGATGGTAAACACTAGAAGGACTACTTTTCAATCTTCTCCAGTTGTTTCAGAAGATAGCAACATCAAAATGAACATGCATAGTGTGCGAATGCAGGGAAAACACTTCAAAAGTATTCTTGCTCGTCGTCCCTACTATCGACTCTCTCATCGAAGTAAGTCCCGTACTCTTATAACTTATGATGATTCTTTGCATCATAATCTTGTGTGTTCTGATAACCAACAAACCGTTGAACATAGTAGTCCTGTGTATTCTAAGTCTAATTCAAATGAAATGGATTATATTCCCTTGACTAAAATTTTAAGAAAGGGTTTCAAAAGCAAAGCTTCAAAAGTTCCTATTAGTAGAACTAATCTTGGCCCTTCCGCTTCTAAGAACCCTTTTTCAGTGCCTACTACATCTCAATCTATTAGTTATGAAGATACTACCTAACACCATTCCAATGATAATTGTTCCCCACAAAATAACATGGACTACTACTGAAAACTTGAGTTCTGATTGTGAAAATGTTGCTCAAACCTGTCATTCTTCCCAAGAAGCCCCTGCAAATACTGTTTCTGGTTCTATATGTTCTGACCCTCAAGATCATGGTGATTGCCCTGCTCAACCACGTGTTCCTAATTCTGGTACTTCATTTTCTGATCTCGAGGAGCCTGCTCCTATTCCAAAAAAAGTAAAAAAGGTCTTCCAAAGGGCCGAAACTAATTACCACAAAAAACTGGACGACGAAAACTACCTCTGAATGTTCCATATGTTCCCATTGATGGAATCTCTTTCCACCATGAAGAAAGTGTCTAAAGGTGGAAGTATGTTATCCGGAGGAGGATAGCAGATGAAGTTCACATCTATGATAAACATCACTCATTCATTAGTGTTATTGATTTAATTATTAAAGTTGGTCTCTCAAAGACGATTACTAATGTAGTTTCTTTTAAACGAGACATTAGAATTCATTGTCAACCTGCCATCTGACTTCAATGATCCTAGTAGTTTAGATTATCAACTTGTTCATATAAGAGGTTCTCAATTCAAAATCTCTCCAGCTATTATAAATAACTTTCTCATAAACAATATCTCATCTGATTTGGTTGCTTCTCTGCCTTCAAATGATGAATTAGCTTCGGTATTGTCTGTGGCATTTTATCAGTCTGGCTTATCAATGGAACTTCTGTTGTCTCACTGAGTACAAATATGTTATTTTACATAAAAATGGCATTGCCAATTGGTTCCCATCATCTCATGCATCAAGTGTTTTAGTTGCCTTGGGAACATTTTTGTACCAAATTGGTACTAAAACCCCAGTTGATGCTTGATTATTCATCTATACTCAACCTTTGTGCCATCTGGGAATGTATGGTGTGAAGATCCCAATTGCTCTGCTTAAGTTCTTCTCCAGCTTATTGATCCATTTGAATCCTGGGCTCCTTTCTAAGCAAGATGCACTAGAGCATGATCCTAAAACTTTATCACTCAGTTATAGACTGTTCTAGGGTTTTCATGTCCCTGATATAGAGCATTCCATGCTGCCTGCCAGGACTCCTAGAACTTTTGACTCAGAAGATGTGGATGTTTCTAAGGACAATATTCATATTGCTCGTGATTTGGCAACGAGGATTATCAACCCTCTCACTGCTAAATCTCGAGCTCCTAGCATATATATTAATCTATTATCTGATCGATGACTGGAAGTGGATGGTCTTGTTTGCATTTGAAGTCCCTACTGCCATCATCCAGCTATGTTAATCAATCTTGAATAAAGATTATTTTTTTCTGTTCAAAGGGAGGAGTAGTAGATGTGTAATATTATTGTAAATGTTATGAAGCTGGTGTTGTTATGTGGAGTTGTTATGTGTGATGGAGGCTTTCTTTGACATGAGGTATTTATTTTGTGACTATTGCTAAACTAGACTTGTGTTGATTTTGAGATTATTGCTGGATGTCTTCCATTATGATTACTATCACTTCTACAACTTCTATTAATATCTTTATGTGGCATCTGGTTGAACATAAAAAGAATACTTCTCTTTTTGACAAAAAGGGGGAGTTTGTTGGATATTTCATTAAAAAAGAATAATAAATTTCTTTTTCTTATCAACGTGGTCAACTAAAGATATTACTTAAAGATAAAAGATTTTCCTTCATAATAAGGACCTTTTATCTATATCATAAAAAATATTATCGTGACCTTTAAATAACTAAGCTATTGGATTAGTTATGTGTGTACATCGACAAAAAAGTTATTTCAGAGAAGTTCTCTCTCGGAAAATTATTATTCGTGAAGTTAGTCGAATTGCCTTGTTTATTATGATGTATTACTGAAGTTTTGAAGAGGTTTTATGTTGCACCTATTGATAAGAAATATATTGAAGACTAAGATGGTTGATCTGCATTCAATAAACTTAGGGGGAGCAGGAGTTGTCTTCGGTAAGATTCAATCACACATTCTGGCAGAGTCTGATTTATTTAAGTTTTCTATATAACTTAAAAGAGTAGTTTAACTAGAAGAGTTTACTTTTGAGTATTGATAAGTTGATTACTCTGTTGAATCTTAATAGTATTTCTTATATGAGCAGAAAGCTCCCAAGACGTAGGTGGTATTCACCAAACTGGGTTAACAAATCCCTATGTGTTATTTGCTATTTTTGTTACGTTAGGTATTCTCGCAGTTAATGACTTTCGATATAGCTAGAGGATATTATTGATCATCTCCTTTCTTCTAGTCTCGAACAAAGTTTTAATCTTTGCTCATGACATCAAAAGTGAAACACCCCAACCTTCTTAGAAGGTTGAGATCATTACTATTTAAATAAAATGTAGTTTTTTTTTTTTTTTTTTTTTTTAAAGGCAAATTAGTTTTATAAGTTTTGAGAAATACTTAAATAAATAAGTAGTGAGAATAATAAAATAAAATACTGATTTGGGCCCATAAAAATAAAAGAAATACTTTTAAAATAATTAAAGTTCTAAAGTTCTAAAAAGAATAATTCTTGAATCATAAATGCGGAAAAACTGAACTATTCCCTATGGCGAACCACGATCACTTCTTGTCATTCGCCAACTTGCCCTTGCCTTTATCTTTACCTGAAAATTTAAACATTTGAGAGAATGAGTATATAAAATTATACTCAGTAAGAGACCCGTACTTAGTCTCCCTATGTGTTGTTAGTCTCTTGCTAGAGTCCTGCAATAAGGTACCACGCTCTATGGTGCTCCCGAACGCACGCTATCCAGTAGTCCCACCGGGACTGAACTGGGCTCTCGGTAATCCCGAAGGAGTCACCCTAAAGGAGAGTCAGGCTGTAAGTGATCCCGTCGAATCACGTCTCAGTAATACTCAAACATATATATGGGAGGACCTTAATGGACCCCTCGTGGTACGACTCTAACCAGTAGACCAACAGAACACTATAGGCTATACATGCTCATCATAAAATCAACATTCAACTCAACATACACAATCTCATAGATACATATAATCACATCATGCATCGATAATATGCATCTCAGGCAAAAAGGGAAAAATTCTCTTACCTGAAGATCCGCTAAAAATAATTCACTGGTTGACAGTCAATTCCTCCCAGTACTCAATCCCGAAGATTAGGGTTGAATCCAACACAACCCTAAGTGAAACAATTCACAGTCTCAGTTCCTCCAACTATATTCGTTCCTTCAAGAAAACATAGATCCACCTAAATCCATAATCTTTATTTATTCAGAATAGAATAGGAAATTAATGGGAGTACCATCTCAATCGATAATAGTCCAACTCACCAAAGTGACTCCACAACAAGGAATGGCTTGAACCAAATGAAATCAGCTCAAGTGGCTTGATGAAGAGACTCGGCTCGGACCTTGAGGCTTTACGGCTTACGTATGGACGAAGACGGCCCGCGCGGCTTGGTGAAAACGGACGCTGGCGGCTGGACGCGTGCGGCTCGGTGAAGACGGACGCGTGGACCCGTGCGGCTGGAACTCGTGCGGCTGGACGCTGGCGGCCGGAACCCGTGCGGCTAGACGCTGGCGGCTGGAAGCGTGCGGCTGGCCGACTGAGACGTGAGGCGAACGACTTCGTCCGACGACCGTCGTCGTGGTGGTGTTCGCGGCAACTAGGGTTTCTTTGTGACGGCTAGGGTTTCTTTGTGAGGAAGAAGATGAATTGTAACTATGGCAAGCATCCCGAGGGTGTATTTAATATGTAAAATACTAATAATAATAATAACATTAATACCATTATTATTATTATTATCTAATTTTCCCCAAATAACTCCTCTTTTTCTTCATCTCTTCCTATTCCTATTTAATTTTCCCTTTTTCCTCATTAATATCCCTTATAACATATCTTTCCTTAATAATTAATAATGATAACAATAGTATTACCAATTTTCAACCATTAACCCCACATCTTTCCAAAATACTTTATTTTCCACAAAAATTAAAACCATCTCACAAAATAACACCCAAAATTAATAAAATGATAACGAAATATCTTGAAAATTTTGGGGTGTTACAAAAAGATTTTTTCCTATATAATATTTTTCTTATTTAGAATTATGCATCTAGAATATTTTGTCCGATATTTTCCTTTTCTTTTCCAAATGAGAGTTATTTTCCTTCTAGAATTTGAGTATTTAAAAGAAATTATGAAGCTCCTTTTAGCTAGGGTTGCCAATTGCATGTGTTTATTGAGTAAGCCGAACTTGTTTATCAAGAAAGCAGCTTTTGCTTACCTAGTAAGAGTTGTTCTGTGTTGCACGACCATTGTGTTCTACATTGTGGTCTTGCATGTTGCTCAATTGTATGTCACTGTATAAGTTTTATCTTCATTCATTGATCACAGCATACACTAAAGTTAATCACAATTTAAGGGAAGCATGCCTTTAAACCATTATTGTTGTCAATAAAAGATTATCAAGCGTAGAAGGAGGAGGTCACGATCATTACAATTGTAGGTACGTTCTACCTTTCCATCATGTTGCTTACTTCTACGTCAACTGTAGTTTTTTAGAAGATAACGTAAATAATATGTCCCATGAAGGATATTTTTTCTCTTATTTCAAAGGACGATTTATCTTCCATGCATATGGAACATGTCTGATAACCTTTTATACTCTATCGGAATAGGTCACCATAGGCAAGAAAATCATTAAATGGTCCACAATAAGGTTGCATATAGTTGAAAGAACCCATCAATAAAAGAATCGTAAATATGCACACCAATAGTCCATAACTCTTTCAATTTCCTTTCTAGGAGATCTCGGACCAGGTATGAGCAATGAAATGAAAAAGTCAGATTCCATTTCATGCTTCTAAGGTGGAAAATTATAAGGGATTATCACCACAAGCCACATACTGTAGGAAGTACTCGTATTCTCAAATAGATTAAAAACCCATCTGAAGCTACTCCTAAATAACCATTTCGTGAATCTGAAGTGAAATGAGGAAGTTCACAATCTAAATGCTTCCACCCCTCTGCATCAGCTAGAAATTGTAACACATCCTCAATTTTGACTATTATATCTCTATGTCATCTCATGTCATAAGCGCTTTTTTTGAGGTAAACAAACACTTTAATCTCGGTATTATAATAATTCATGTGGATTTTTTTTACTTTTGCCATCATTAACTTTGTATCGAGACTCACCATAAACTGGACATTGTTGCAAATCTTCAAATCCATTCATTCCAATATAATACTCAATCGTGTTTACATGAATGAATAATGGACTCATAACCTAAACCTATGTCATGCAATTTTCACTCAGCTTATAAAAGGAAGTAGGTATGGTGGTGCTCGATGGAAACGTTGCTTTTAACAATTCTGGCAACATGTCAAACGATTTGTTACTCTGGCCGTTGAGAACTTTAATATGCATCAACTTCACTAATAAGTTTAAGGAGGCAAGTTCTGACCAACTAGGGTAGTTCATTACGTGCTTCACTATTCATTAAATTCTCAAATAAGTTAGTCATATCTCGTTCTTGACCATTAAAGGGCATTTCATTCTCGATCCCTTCTTCTCTGTTGCTTCTTTGATTTCAATTGGAACTTGTAAATCATTTCTAAGATTCAACATTTCATTTTCTTAAAAAATGTTACTAGTTTCTTCATCATTTTGCGACTCTTTCAAAACATGTAGATAAGCTGACGGGCTCTCCATGATATACCCATTGACAGTATGAGGGAGATATTCCACAAGTTAACTTTTGCATTGAGTTCGTACAATTTTTGCATAGACAACTTGTTTCATCCGAAATCATTAACATGAAACTTTCAACTCTAAAAATTGGGACACTCCTTTCCTATATTCAATCGACAATTTATTTCTAAGTTTGATCCACTACTTGTTTATCGTTAAGAATAAACATTTTCCAACAAACTTGTGAATTTAACACAAGTAATTCCCAGTATTATTTAGCCAAATGGTTAAAGTTACTTATTACTTATTACAAGCTCATGGATGCTTATAGGAAAAAAAGCTTGTTCAAATCCAAACAAGTTTAACGAATAGATTATACTCAAGTGACACTAGCTAGCTTAAACTCTTGAAAGTAGTTATATTTCAAACAATAACTTTCTTAAATCAAACCTTACATAACCTCATAATTTATCACAACCAAAATCAATAAAGAAACTTCAATCCAATTTATCACAACCACAACTCAAATTACATTTAAAACCGAAAAATAACCCTAAAATCTATCCCAACCAAACTTCAAAACACATAAAAATTAGCAAAATGGAGAGCAAATTAAAGGAGAGATTTCCATACTGGTGGAGATTATCGGTAGCGACGGTAGGCAGTGGGAGGAGTAGTTAACCGATGGTCGATGCGTCGTCAGACAGTTGTTCAAGCGACCTCGGATGATGGTTAAAGCGACTATGATAAGTAGCGTAAGGGATTAAAAAAGATGATCGATGTGGATGAGTTACATTTTTTTTAGTTCTTTCAATTAAGTGAAATGTAGATATGAAAGGAGCTTTTAAAAAAGAACTCCCGACACCACCTTTTTTAATATGTTGCTTCCAAATATAGTAAAACAAGTCAAAATATTTACAAATATAGCAAACATATCTATATGGAATGGACAGTGTTAGACTACTATGTGTATCTATCGTGACACACATATATATATCTAGTAGTTTATCGCGATCTATCACAATGTTGATATTTTGTTATATTTATAAATGTTTTCAGTAATTTTATCAATTAAAATAACTTTTTTCATTATTAAGTTAATTTTCATAAATATAACAAACCGAAAAAATATTTATGGCCCGTGTAACAAAATGAAAAAGTTCATGAAACTAACTATTTTTTTAAATATTCCAGGTTTGCTTCCTTTTCATCGTCTTTCTTCTCTTCCTCTTTTGCAATTTTTTTTCTTTCCATCGTCTTTTTCTCTTCTTCTACAGTGTTTTTTCTTTAATTTTTTTCCAATTGTTATTTGGTTTAAAAAAAATTTCAAACTATTATTTGATTGTTTCAAATATAAAAGATTGTGGAAAAAAAATCGTTGGGATATTGGATAGCCAAATCTAAACGATCGTGTACCAAATAATCATAAAATGTAAACAATTGTGTACCAAATAATCTTTAAAAAAAATTGTTTAGATTTGAGTAACCAAATTTAAACGATCGTTTATATTTGGTAAACGATCGTGTACCAAATATAAATGATCGTATACTAAAAGCTTTTGAAAAAAACATTTACGCGCGTTGGATGTCAATTAATAACGAGACATCTTTTGTATTTTTCATTGTAAGCATTTAGACTTTTTTCATTTTCTAAATTGTTTCATACAGAGTAAGTATTTTACCGCTTTGTTATATTTTTTAAAAGATATGTTTTTATTAACATACATATATAGAAATACCCACTCGAAATAAATCACTCCAAGTTGTGAATAGAACCAATTCAAATATCAAACCTTTTAGTTCATGATGTATATACTTTACGTTAGTGGAGTTAATTATACATATAACCACGTAAAAAGTTAAAAAAATATAACACTAATAGAAAGATAATATAAATTTTCTATTTCTTTTTAATATTTCGTTTCTAACATATTAACTATAATTTTTTTTTTTTTTTTTTTTTTTGTTTTTTTTTTTGAGGTTTAGATTTGTCTGGGAAATAAGGATAAAGGTTGAATTTCAAGGCCAAGATAAAGCATTCTTTCACGCAATATGAAACATCTTCAAAATTAATAGTACAAAATAAAGGGGAAAATGTAAAGGACAAGTTTTATATTTTTTTCTATATCTTAAATTCTTAAGCCTTGAGATATATGGAAATTTCCACACATTTGATTCGATTTTCTTTTGATATGTCGTAACATTATCATTTAAATACAAGACTTTTTCTTATCATCACAATATTAAAAGAGAACTAAACTTCTACCATCAAAACAATTGTCAACCTATATTCTATGCCAATTTAGCCAACCTTGTTTTAGAATTAGTGCACAAATTATTAATAAAAATATTTTTTGATAAGTAATTTAAATGGCTTATTATTATTATTATTTGATTCAATGTATTTCTATGTAGAATTTGAACCTCTAATTTTTTCGAATTTTTCAGATAAAAGTATGTGTGTCTTTATATGTAAGTTGAATTAAAGTTATATATCTTTTTTATGTAATGCATGTACTTGAATATACCATTTTTCTCATTTGAACAATAAATGAAAGTTGAAATCTATGTTTGGCTTCCAAGTTTAATTTTCATGTGTGTGAAATCATAATTCATAAACCTACAACCCTTTTGGCCGGGCAACAGTATAACTTGTCAAATTAAAATTGCAATTTAATTCTACATGTAGAATATATGGTTGCCACAAAACTTGAATATATTTCAAAATCGATGCAATAAATTTGAAATCAACTTTATCTATATTTTAATTTTAATTAACATTATATATTTCCCATTTGAAGATTTTAATATTATCGCTTTTCACTCATAATTTCTTTTTTTTCTTTTTTTTTTTCTCCAAGATTTCCCACAAATTGTTCATCATTTATATAAACTTCTGTAAAGTTAGAAGAAAAAACAAAAATTGAAATAAAAGAAAAGAAATGACTCCAATTATATATAATTATTAATTTCAATTAAATTAAATAGTAATTCAGTTCCTAATAATTGAATTTTTTTCCCTCAAGTTTCAATTTTAATCAAATTTACCCTTTTTTCCACGTTTTAGCATATCGAGGAGAGAACCTGAAACTTACCCTTTACTTTTATGTCAAAAGTGCTTGATGTTTAAGTTTTCACTTGTGTTAATTAGTAGATTTTTAACAAATTTGCTTTTTTAGAGAAGTTTTCAAATATATCAAAATAAACCAAAATGTTTATAAAATTTAGATGCTATCAATGATAGATAGTGATATGACATTGACAAACATTGGTAGAAACTAGTAGAAGTCTAATAATCTCTATCAACATCTATTTAACAGCCGAGACCCAGGATTTAGACTAGGATATTTGGAATTCAAATTCGACTTCTAACTACTCTGGTATTTCTTTATGAGCCCTACGACTTGGCATGCCACATCATCCTCTTGCTTGCCTTGAAGTCTTCAAAGAGTACTGGAAATCCTCTCCATAAACCAAGACAGGTTCTTTTAGGTTGCTTTGTCCTCACTCACATGCAACCTAGGAGAATTCTCAGGAGAGATTATCTAACATAGAATTGTTCCAAGGTTGAGCATGCTTAACTTTGGAGTTCCTATGATTGAGCCACCAAAAAGGAATGTGCACCTTGTTAGTATATGTATCTGTTCATTCATGTCCCCCTTCAAAACTCAGAACTTTATATGCCCACCAGCTTCCGCTTGGTTCACTCTTGAACCACATCTTACTGGAAGAGGTTTCGCTTTGATACCATCGATGTATAACGGCCCAACTTTTCAACTTAAGCTAAGGTCATTACTTAGATAAAAATAATATTTTAAAACCAAAACCATTTAAAGTTTAATTCATTTTATTAAAGAAATATATACTTAAAACAACCAAAACCAAATGTTTAGAAAAATAAATTAAAAATAACTATAAAAAAATCTTTTATTCATGTCCAAAGTAAAACATAAAACAACTCATAAATTTAAAATAAAAACTAATAACAACAATAACAAATAAATAAATACATAATCAAATCTTAGTATCAAGTTAAGTTTATCTAATTCCTGTAAAAGTTCGTCACCATAGAATTAGTTGGCATGACATCATGCCGAAAATTAGTGGTGTGGTGATTAGCATCATACAAAAATTATAGCATTTTCAAGGTATGAACCAAATGTAGCATTAAACAAAGATTTAACATTTTGAGGTTTTGGTCCTTAAAATTTCAACCTTGGTTCATTTCGGTCCTTGTACTTTAAAAAAGCAATAACTTTTTTACACTTCATTTTCATTTTTGTGTCATTTTTAGAGTATTAAAGTGATAACATTTTGAAAGTACAATGATCAAAATGAACATTTACAAGGTGTGGATACAAAAATGAACTATGTTTAAAGTATAGTGACTAAAATGAACATTTTGAAAATGTAAATAAAGACCACAATGAGCTTGACTGACTGGCCATAATGGACTACATTGTAGAGGAGGAAAGGGGCAACAGACGCAAAAGAGGGTCGGAGGCAAACCAACTTTTCGAACTCTGAAGGGGAGATAGACGAGTACGGGTGGGAGATGGGGACTGGTAGCCGTTGCGGATGGGGGCGGTCGCAGATGGAAACGAGTGAGTGTGTTTGGAGTAGGTTTGGTGAGAATACGTTATTTATGGAGTGTGAATGGCAAATAATAGAGATTACTAACTTTCTAAGGAAATGATCTTTTTCAGCATCAACAATGTCGATCTAAAGCCAATAGTGTTTTTTCATTAAAGTTTTATCGTTAATGTCGATTTTTGATTGACACCAGAAGAAATTGGGGAATTTCTAATGCCATAGTGCATCGAAAATCATACAAAAATGCGTCAAAAGAGGTTTACCCGACGTCAGAAGCTCGGTCGGGGAGGACATTGGGAGTACAACGTCAGAGGAGATTTCTTCGACGCATCATAAAGATGACGTCGGTATTGCCTTATCCGAAGCAGTCAAGGTTGATGTGTGACCGCCATCGACATTGAAGTACCCCTGACATGTCCTCCTTGTGTCGGATAAGGTAGTCTTGATGCCACGTCAGGAAAAGATTTCCCCAATGTCATTCCATAATGTCGGGGAAATCCCTTGATCCCGACGTAGGGTATACGTCCGAATTTTTTTTAATTAATTTATTATTATTATTACTATTATTATTTTGTTATCATGAGGTATTGTTTTCAATTCCGCTTCGAAACAACAAAAAAAACTTATAACAAATTATTAAAATTAAAAATTTGTAATTTATAAAATTAAATACGAAATCATAATGTATAACAAAAGTTGCAATTGTTATAATTGTTTAAAACAATTACATTAAAAGAAAAAAACTAAACTATCTCCTAAAACTAAGCAGCGGACGCCAGATGCCCCAGGATTGAAAACTTATAAATGATATAGAAGTAAAGTTATATATATATCACCGATGAGAAATTAAACAAATTAAAAGTTAAAAAATACGTACCCCAAGTGTTCACTGTCCTCTCTGTGCCCGACTCATTTTCTCAATCATCTTACTCATCTCTTCCATTTTTCGTGTATTTTCTTTCATTTTTCGATCACCTTCTTCCATTTTTCTAGCAGTCTCTTCCATTTTTCGACCACACTCCTCTTCCCTTATTTGTTGTTCTTCAATTAAGTGGTTAGTGTTTTCAAGGTTAGCCTTTAGTTCGCTAACATCTCTGGAGTGCATCTGTTGGTCATTATAAGAGGAAGAACTGGAAGTAGTACTCTTTCAAGACTTGGACTTGGAGCCCCAACCAAGACCTTTTGAGTAGCCTAGTCACCTACTCAAAACGGTCTCGCATATCTCATCCCAAGAAAGTGGTTAAGAACCCTCTGGAGTGGGCTGAGACTAGATCAGTTCCAACATTTGATTCTATAGAATACAAGTTGTAAGTTGTGAGATGAGAATTAAAATAGAAAGTATAATAAAAAGTTTTCATAAACTTACATGCGCGTTTGCTGCCACCTGTGAAACAAACTCGCCAGTCCTACTGGTGTGTGTTGCTTTAAACAACTAGACACGATCTACCAAACGATCGCGTTTTTCATCGAGCTTGTGTTGTCGTTGTAGGAACAACTTGGATCCACTTATGTGGTTGTAAAAGGCTGCTTTGCTCTAGTAGCCTTGTTGATCTCTGATTGTCAAGTCATGCAATGATCGTAGAGGAAGTGTCAATCTTCCATCAGATTCATCAATCTCGGTAGTGGGTTCGCACGTGCTTCTTCAAGTGAGTTGAACTGCTTGAAATCTCGATGGTTGTCTCCCCTGGATTTCTTCCACATGCTGAGCATTTGATGCTCAACAAAACGAGTAAGTGCTTGATCTTCGAAATCAAGCACGAACCAGCGCTACAAGAGAAAAATACATGAGGATTAGTTTCTACATATATGGGTTTAACATATATATAAGGTAATTTACAAACTTATCCATAGGTCGCCCTTGACCACCTCGATGTACTCTGAAGGTACATCAACCGACTTGAGGGCCTGGATTGAAAATGTGTCTCGCATTAACACCCTGATGGTGCAGCTGAACTGAACAGCGTGCGAAGAGATATGCTTGTCCCCTCCTAGGCGATTGATTTGGGGATCTTCTCATTTTACTGAAGTTTTCGGAGTTCTCACGTCTCCTCAGAGTGGGAGTGGGAGTGGGTAGAGGGCCATTTACAAAAAAAGAAGAGTATCAGAAACAGAAACTTAATTACCTATTTAAGTGTTTATGTAACGGGACTAACCTGAAGTGTCGCCCACCGAAGAGGATCCTCTCGCATTATTGAATGCGTCGTCCAACTCTAGGTACATATCTGTCTCATGGAAACCACTGGAAAATGACATAATTCATGTAGACATACCAACAAACGTTAAACAAATGTGAGTATTTAAAACTAAATGTATAAAATAATGACTAATGTGTATACGTGAAGATGGCACTATTAATTATTCATCGTCGCTTGATCTGCTTTAAGGTAATGATAATTGTTCATCATCATCGTCTATAAAGTCACCAGCAACATGACGCACATCCGATCTTTCCACCACTGTAGGATCAACCTCAGGCTTGCACAGAGTGTTATCCTCAATTTGTTCGTCCATACGATGTCCGACAACGATTTCCAAGATATTAAGTTGCTCATTCTCAATATCGTCCACTTCGGACACATCTCATATACGTTTATTTTGTACCACTTGAACAAGTTTTCAATTGATACCATTTTTTGGATCCTGAAGGTAAAACACTTGATGTCTCAATACATCCTCTGTTTTCACTCGTTTATCCCTATGTCATCTCATGTCAGATGAACTTTCTTGCTATACAAACAATTGTTGTAATCTCGATACCAATGAAAAGTGGTACAATACCTTCTGTAGAATTGTTTTTCCTCTGTTAGGACTAACCTTGTACCAAGACTCACCACAAGTTGGATAACGTTACAAATCCCCAAAATCCTTCCAATACAATACACAGTCATACTTACAAGCATGAATAGTCTTGTATCTCAGGCCCAAGTCAAACAATTTTCGTTTAGCTACGTAGAATGAATTAGGGATATTGGTACTACATATTGGAACTCATGTTTTAATATCACCAACAACATGTCAAAGGACTTGTACTCCAGCCGTTTGTGAACCTTTATATGCATGATCTTAACCAAAAAATTCAGGGAGGAAACTTCAGAACAACCGGGGTATAGCCCACTACGTGCTTCATTCAATAAGTTCTAAAATATGTTTGTTGTCTCTTGTTCTATATCTACCTCACTATTAAACGACATGTCATTCTCCAAACCTTCCATCGTTTCTTCATCTACGTGTTCAATCGGAGCTTGCAAATGATGAAGCATACCCAATATTTCATTTTCTTTGGAAAAAGGGTTACTACTAGTTTCTTCATCAAAAGGGTTACTACTACTAGTTCCTTCATCAAATCTTTGTTTACATCTATGTAAGTTCACAAGTTCTCCATGATATACCCAGTCTGTATAGGAAGGGGATATTCCAATGATTAATAGATGTCACTCCACACCCTCTAATGAATCCCAATTTGAGTTCATACGTCATCTCTTGTATGGACACCTTGTTTGTTCGTAATTATTGACTTGATACTTTGCAAGCTCTACAAATTGGAACACTCCCTCCCTGTACTCAAACGAGAACTTATTCCTAAGTTTTATCCAATCGTTGTCCATCGTTAAAAGCCCTAAAACATAAATAGGTATTGATTCGTCTTATATTCCTCCTCTCAAATGCTCAAACTTACTCCATGATGCCCAATCTCCCAACTTTTACTAAAGTTAAGTTTAAAACCTACCTAACACTTCCAACATACTCAAGCTACCAAACACCTTGACCTAAAAAGGGTACCATAACTGTAAAATAACCATAAGAAATCAACCACAAATTACTTAAATCTTTTACAAGCTATCTAACATTTCCAACAAACAAAACTAGCGCCAAATAACCCCCACAAATTTTCAAATATTCAAATTGGAATTGAAATTGAAATTCAATGTCAAATACACAATCTCAAATTCAATGTCAAATACACAATCTCAAATTCAATCTCAATCTAAAATTCAACGGCAAATTCAATATCCCCCCCCCCCAAATTCAATATAACCCCCCTCCCTTCAAATTCAAATTAACGTACCCCACAACTATTCAAATATTGAAATTCAAATTCAAATTCAAATTAAATATCAATCTCAACTTCAATCCCAACGTTAATCTTAAATCGTAAAAACACTTCAAATTCAAATTCAATACCAAAACCTAACACTAATTCAAAATCTAAATTCTAAAACTATTTCAAATCTAAATTCTAAAACTAATCTTAAAACTAAAACTAAAACAATAACTAATTAAAGAACTTATTGGAATGAATAGAAACGGTAGTGAGAGGATGACAGACAGTGGACGACAAGCGATGACGAACGACTGATGGCGAACGACGAGTGACAGCCAACGGCGACCGACGACGAACGGTCTTCTCGGTATCTCTCTCAACTCCCTCTGCCCTTTTTCTTTTCTTTTATTCTTCATGTTATATTTGTGAATCAGAAATGAAACCCCTTTTTATTGGGGAACTACTAACGCACATAAGAAACGTCGACAAACTCAACATATCTCGACGTCAAGACCGTTAACGTTAAGGGAGTTCATAGCTTTTTCTGACATCATAAGTGAAACGTCGGGAATTGTTATTCACTCCCTTGAAGTCACCTGCATGGCATTGGGGAAGATTAAATATTTATTTAATTGTTTCATTTTCACTGACATTGTCAACTTTGATGTCGAGATTGTTGTTTCCATGGCCGATATTTGTGTTAATGCGTTAGGGAAGATGAAAATAAATAATTATTAATTTCTTTTTGCACCGACGTGTACAATTTGACGTCGACGATGGGGACCATATTCCCAACGTTTATGTGTATTCGTCGGGGAAAAGTTTAACTTTAAATAATAATTTCCCTTTCCGCGACATTGTAAATCATAACGTTGAAGTCGATAGTCTTGGGTAACGCCTTATTTACAGCGTCAGGGCATTCACTTTTTTCCAACGTTCTTTTCAGCAACTCCTTTTACCGCGTCAAAAGAACTCTGAATTCTTGTGGTGTGACATTAAAGACGAGCTAGGCCAAACCTAGTAAGTATTTAATAGTATGAGATTCTATCTCAAAACCAATTGACAATGTGAGGAGTAGCCCATAGATGGTACCTCTGTTGGGTTTATCAATCTTGATTGGAGCTCAATTTCATTTTATTGGACTATATAATCATTGAGGCTTTATGGGATATGATACTATATTTGATAGTATGATATTTTCATCTCCAAACAAATTGGCATATAAAAGGATAGTCCATCTATCTTATATAAAAAGTTTGAGTCCCTTTGGATTTTTCAATGTGGGATTCTAAACAATAAGATGTGGTTTTTAGGGTCCAAATCTTAGGAGGAAAACGTGAATGAATTGAGATCACACATTCAAAAAGGTGGATACTGCAAATATAAAAGTATAGTCAATAAAGGTTTAAAAGAATTGAAAGCTATTGTATAAATATACCTATAAGGTGCATCAATTTTTTTTTTCATTTTTGTGATTCAATATATAACACTTAGCTTGGAGCACTTCATACATGTTGGATGACCTCCTAGGAATCTTCCTAGAAAGAATGTGATTGAGGACAAAAAGTATGCTAAAAATTTTTATGGGGATCGTCGTCTTCACTCGTAGAAGCAATTTAAGATAAGCAAGAATGACCAAACTAGGTCACAGAGTAGAGGAATGTCGTCGCCATCGAGTGTTAAATGCAAATTTTGAATCCTGGGATTTCGAGTATTACTATAGATTTTATTTAGGTCATATATTTTGAGTATTTTAACTAAATTCAAATGAAAATATATCGCATTAAATTAAAGAATACAAGTTTAAAATTGTATAGTTGTAATTTGATACAATCAAAAGTATAGATTGATAAATCATTTTAAGGCCACTTGTACTCATGCCGAAATATAAAATGAAAATTATGCCCATGACCCAAGATTTCAAAATTTGCATAAATGAAAAATTTACAAGCCCAACCCAATTAAAACGGTTGGATAATAAAAATGTCTTCATAGTTAAAAATGTAAAACTGCATTTGATTACTATCTGATTGTTATTAGAATGTCATCTGATTACCACTAAGTATCAATGATGTTGATTGCTATTTGATTGTTGTGTGATTAATGTCTAATTGCTATTTAACGTTCATTGTTATCTGATTGTTAATGATACTGATTTACCATCTAATTGTTATTTAATTTAATATTGATTGTTATTTGATTGATGATATCAATTACTATTTTGATGACCTTACATTTTTTTTTAATAATTACTAATTAGTTTCTGATAATAATTTCATTACCTTTCAGTTTTTGTCAAGTATATTAAGTAGTTTCTTATTACTATTATACTATCATATGATTACCTTCCATTTTTTGTCAATTGGTAAGGATATTTTTATTATTGCATTATGACTGTCATCTGATTGTCTTACATTTTTTTGCCAATTACTATGGAGTTTCAATTACAATCCATTTTTTTTATAATAATATACACAACATATTGTTGATCATTCTAATTGTCAATATGAAAAAAATACCACACGAAACTTAACCACAATAAGAAAATACTAAGATAGTCATTATATTTAATTAATTACCTTATGATTGTTATCTGATTATCTTCATTTTTTTTTCAATTCTAGTTAGCTTTTTGAGATAGTCAGCGGATTACATTTTGATTGACACTTTTACTTTTTAATGTCTTTCAATTTTATTTAGGCTTATCAGATAATCATTTAATTTGATTACCTTTTGATTTTCATCGATTTACCTTCTATTGTTTTTTTTTTTCAATTGTAATTGGTCTTATGAGACGGTCACATTTGATTACCTTTTGATTATCATCTGAATACATTCTACTTTTTTTTTTTCAATTGTAGTTAATCTTATGAGATGGTCATTTGATTACCTTATGTGATTACTTTTTTTTGTCATGGTAATTTTTTTATATTATTTGATTGTTTTTTCATCGTCATCTAATTAGCTTTTATCTTTGACACGTCTAATTTCTATTTAATAGTGATTGTGTTATCTAATTCTTATTGTATATTTATTTGTGATGCATTCCACGTCTCAAACCATATATATCTTCCATATACTCGATAAATAAGTCCAACTACTCCATCAAAATGTTATCAATCTCAATATGATTGACATCTTATTATCATGTGATTTCTATATGATTGAGTTTTTAAACATTAAAGATATTTAATTCAATTAAAACCAATGACATTTTGAGGTGCTTGCAAAAATAGCAAAAAAATTTATATCGAATAATAGGGCCCGTGTCACTACATGTTCTAAATTGTAAAAGTAGCAAATTTAAAAGTCGATAACCTTATGATTACTATCTAATAGCCCTGCGATAGTCTTATGATTACCGTCTGATATCATTAATTTTGTCATATTCGTAATATGCAAAAAATAGGTACCATGTGCTAGCTGTTTTTTTCTAAATGTTTTTGTCATTTGATGCAATTTTCCTAAAAAAAATCAAACGTTGCTAACTTGTAACCTCCAACCTTCACCACCACTTGAAGTAAGCCATGTTTGGTTGTTATTCTCTCTCTCCCCATTTTCTCTCTCCATTTCAATTAATTAAGTAATGTGATTTGAGGTTTTCAAAATTGAAGTCGAATAAAAGAAAATCTAAGAAATGAGAAAAGTGAAGCAAACAAAATAAATAGAATTTGAATTGGAAAACTTTATTTGAATTTTTTTTTTCAACTTAAGAAAGCTTGAGTTTTGCAACAGGTTGCGAAAAGGGAAGAGAGTGTGTGCGAAAAGAAAAAGAAATGAGGGTAATTTTGAAATTGAAAAGAATAAATTAACATGATTAAAGATGTGTTCAAATTTATTGATTTTTTTTTTTTTTTGCTATATTTGCAATATAAAAAAAATGTGACAATCACTCAATTTTATTAAAAAATTATGCTACCCATTGCAATTCTCCATCATTTTGAGATCATCTAGTTTCAAAAGAGACAGACTTTTCTTTTTCTCAATTTTTTTTTCTTTTTTTCCTTTTTGTTTTAATTTTCTCGAATTAGACTTTTGACTAATTATTTTTTTTTTCCGATAACTATATGGAGAAAAAATGAACCATCTCAATCCATTACATAAATAATTGGCGTGCATGGAATTTTCTTTGTTCAATGTTTTAAAGCTTTGACATTTAGCTATTATTTCTTAAGCTTAAAACAAAGCTTCCTTTAACACTATAAATATATAACAAAGTTTTCTCATTCAAAAACAAAAGCAAATTCAAAATGAAGTCTCCAATTACCTCCTTTGCTCATATTTTTATTGTCTTGTCGTTTGCATGGGCAGCTTCTGCTCACAACCATGAATCTTTTCTCCACTGTCTTTCTCATCATTCTCCCAATACCTCTTCCATTTCAAAGATTATTTACACTCCAACCAATCCCTCATACTCTTCAGTTTTGAACTTCTCAATTCACAACCTTAGATTCACATCTCCTAAAACCCCTAAACCTCAAATCATCGTCACACCGTTCCATGTTTCTCAAATTCAAGCATCCATCATTTGTGCCAAAAACACAGGCTTTCAAATTCGAACTAGAAGCGGCGGTCATGACTACGAGGGACTTTCTTATGTCTCTGACGTCTCATTTGTCGTCGTTGATCTAATAAACCTTCGGTCGATTAGTGTCGATGAGGAAAACAATGTTGCATGGGTGCAATCTGGAGCCACCATTGGCGAACTCTACTACAGAATTGCTGAGAAAAGCAAAACCCTAGGGTTCCCAGCTGGGGTTTGTCCGACGGTTGGTGTCGGTGGACACTTCAGTGGCGGCGGCTATGGATTGATGCTACGTAAATTCGGCCTTGCTGCTGATAACGTGATCGACGCTTACTTCATTGACGTGAATGGTAAGCTCCACGACCGAAAATCAATGGGGGAGGATGTGTTTTGGGCCATTAGAGGAAGTGGAGGAGCGAGCTTTGGAATTGTCCTTGCATGGAAAATAAAGCTTCTCCCTGTTCCACCAATTGTGACTGTCTTCACAATCACAAGAACTTTGGAACAAAACGCCACAAACATCATTCACCGATGGCAATATGTCTCTAGCAAACAAGATGACAAACTTTTCATCAGAATCATATTAACAGGGATAAACACAACAAATTCTCAACATGGAAATAAAAGAACAATAGAAGCTGCTTTCAACTCCTTGTTCCTAGGAAAAATCGAAGAACTTGTTCCAATAATGCAAAAGACTTTCCCAGAACTAGGGTTAACAAAGGAAGATTGCATTGAAATGAGTTGGATTGAATCCGTTCTCTACTTTGCTGGCTTCTCAAGAGGACAACCATTAAATGTTCTTCTAGATAGAAGACCATTAACCCCCAAAAGATTTTTCAAAGCCAAATCAGACTATGTAAATGAGCCAATCCCAAAAGCTGGCCTTGAGGGCATATGGGAATTCTTTAATGAAGAAGAAGCAGAAGCGGCAGTTTTGATCTTGAGTCCGTATGGTGGAATAATGGACAAGATTTCAGCGTCAGAAATTCCATTCCCACACCGAGCTGGAAATCTTTACAAGATTCAGCATTTGGTGTATTGGGATGAGGAAGGTGAAGATATTGCTAAAAGACATATAAATTGGATCAGGAAACTTTATAGTTACATGGCTCCTTTAGTTTCAAAAAATCCAAGAGCGGCATATATCAATTACAGAGACCTGGATATTGGAACAAACGAGAAAAATGGTAGAAACACGAGCTACAACAAGGCAAGTGTGTGGGGAGTTAAATATTTCAAGGGTAATTTCAAGAGGTTGGTGAGTGTAAAAACAAAGGTTGATCCTTCTAATTTCTTCAAGAATGAGCAGAGCATTCCTTCTCTTAAGCCATGGTGGAATAAGAAGGGATACTAGATGTGTTTTGAAATATATATTATTGTGTGTTGAAGAAAGCCCCAAATGATTGGATGTGTCTAACAAAGAAAATAAAAGGGGGTTCTACTTTGGTTTATACTTTGTACCTAATTAATAAAATTGATTCCTGTGTATTAAACATTTATTTGAATGTATTGTGAAATCTTACAAGTCCACTGTGCAAGGTGAACAATCTTTTATCGGCTTCATTCTTCAATAACAAAATACAACCAAAAGACGATGTAGAAGAGAAAACAAAACTTCAATCTAAACCAATTCTCACACAAAACCAAGAAAATTTACTTATTGTATAGAAAACCAAAACGAGACTATAAAACCTAGAAAAATGAGTCTGCATGATGATGCCCCGAGATGGTTAATAATCCTTGTCTAGTTCACAGGATAAAGTGTTCAAATAGAATGATTTTGAAAACTGTTTGAAAAAACAAGTTGTGTGGAAACTATATGTAAAAATAAAATTGATTTTTAGTTTTATTCAACTAAGTGATCTTTATAAGATTCTAATTATAAATATTTTATTGGGGTTTATTAAAAAAATATAACAAACCGCCGAACAATTTTGAACACCGAAAAAGCTCGAAAATAGAAAAGTGTCTTAGTCAACACACGATTAATTGGCCATCGGGCGCATAATATATTTGACACACGATCTTATATACCAAGATCATTTAGATGTAGCTACACGATCGTTTTGATTTGGCTACCCAAATCTAAACGATCGTGTACGAATATCTCAACAATTCTTTTCAAAATCATTTAGTATACGATCGTTTAGATTTGGCCTTTAGATTTGGCTACATGATCGTGTAGATTTGACTTTTTTCAAGATTCTCTTTTACGCGATCATTTAGATTTGCCTACACGATTGTTTAAATTTATCTATACGATCGTTTAAACTTGGTTACTCAAATCTAAATTTTTTTTTTTTTATATTCTTTGTACAACGAACGTTAGCCAAATCTAAACGATCGTGTATATACCAATATGCCAATGATTATTTTATTTTCCAAATCTTTTATATTTTGTACACGATCTTGAACCAAATAATACTTTTTTAAAAAAAACAATACAAGATTTATAATTGATTGAAAAAAAAGATGATGATTTCAAAAAAATATAAAAGAAAGATTGATAAGCGAAACTACCTCAATCACATTTAAGAACTCCTCTTATTTCATGTGAACCCACACAAGAGTAATAAGAGTAACCCCAATTAAACAAATAGCTAAACAAAAAAGCTAAACATATTTTGGTTTGGAAAAGATTGATCAAAGATCGAAAAGAAAGGAGATCTAATTGTTCCTAACTTCAATATTTCAAACTCTCCACAATCTAATTAATTGAACTAGATTGAAAGTCCTAATTAAACATACATTTTAACACAAGAATACAAAGAAAAGCATAAAGCTTGAGAGATAACACTGTATGAGAAATTTCATTCAGATTCAAGTTGTCTTCGAAATGTGGAAACTACAACCCTATTTATACTAATTAAAAATGTCTATGAAAGGACACAACATTTAATTTTATGCCCTTTCAACTATCCTAATAAATGAAAGTACATATCATTTAATAAGTACATATTAAATATGTGAATGAATCTAAAAATGCATTAAAGATGTGAACGAATCTTAATTTCTAGATTCATTAATCCTTATGACCCATGGGTGTCCAAGTGAATCTTGAAGTTCCGACTCTTCATTAAAGGCTGAAAATTTAGCTTGTAAACAAGCATTGAATCCATCTTGACGTCTTTTAGCTCTAGCTTTTGTCATTGAGCCTTGAGTCATAGTCATTGCCTCTTGATTGGTTTGACTTGGAAAGTTCTCCCATGAATTTCCAACATGTGCTTCATTTTCCTCTTCATTTGAGTTGGTGTGAGCTTGTTGAGTCTCGTTTTCTGCTTTGTTGTTCAACATCTTATCAAAGATTGCAGAAGAAGAAATTAGAAAGATGATGGAAAGGAAAAGAAAAATTGTAGAAGAAGAAGAAAAGAAAGATGATGGAAAGGAAAAGAAAAATTGTAGAAGAAGAAGAAAAGAAAGAAGATGGAAAGGAAGAGCAAACTTGGAACATTTAAAAAATGGTCTGCTTCATTGGATTTGTTTTGGTTTAAAAAACGCTCCTTTGAAAAATGAACCCAAACCCAATCTCTTGGTTTTAGAATGAGTGGTACCCTTCCTTGTTTCAATCGTTTGACTACCTTGCCATTGTGCTTTTCAATTCTCTCTTTTACTTGCTTATGAAACTTCTTGACAAATTCAGCTTTTGATTTAGCATCAATATGTACAAACTTGTTAGTTGGCAATGACAGTAAATCAAGAGGTGTCTTAGGGTTAAAACCATAGACTTTCAAACGGAGAACATTTAGTTGTACTATGGATAGCCCTATTATAAGAAAACTCAACAAAATGTAAAATTTCCTCCCAAATGTGAAGATTTTTTAAAAAATTGTCCTAAGCAAAGTTATTAACGTTTGATTGACAACCTCAGTTTGGCCATCAGTTTATGGGTGACTTGTGGTAGAAAACAACAAGTTAGTTCCAACCTTTCCGCACAAAACTTTCCAAAACTGACTTAAGAACTGGACATCGCTATCATTAACTATTAAACTTGGAAGGCCATGCAACTTTACCACTTTCCTAAAGAATAAATTAGCAACATTCTTGACATCAACAGTTTTATGACAGACAATGAAATGTGACATTTTGCTAAAATGATCAACAACAACAAAGATGCTAGGGAGACCAAGAATAATAAAGCCATAGACAAATCAATCCAAGGTGCATTATGGATAGGCAAAGGTATGTAGAATCCATGTGGCCTACACTTATATTTAGCTTCTCGACATGTAATGCATGTACGACAAACTTTGTGAACATCATGTTGCTTAAGTGGCCAATAAAAATGACTCTTGAGTGCTTCATATGTCTTACTATATATGTTTTTATTTTTCTTCCTTTATTCCTTTTCAAATAAAAGTTACCCTTTACAACAAACTACCATACAATCTCTACGAAAATTACATAAACTGAAAAAATTGGATTCAGTACAAGATTACAGAGAATCCAATACATAGAGAGGGGAAATAACTTAAAAAACAGAACTAGTTTAATGACATTGGAGCATTGGCAATGAAATGAATTTTTTACTGGAGAGAAAAATTAAATTAGTGTAGTTGACAGCAAAATGTTCAAGTTGCAATTAGCCTAAAATAATAATTGTAAAAGAATATTTGCTTACCCATATACAAAACTAAGCCCATTTCAAGTTACTATTGTTAAAGAATTTGAATAATCATCTTCTCTGTTTTCGGCGAAATCTTGTTAACAAGATTTGGTGTGCATCTCTTTTAATTTTGTTCGCATGCCTATCTAGGTCTCAAGCATGCGAGTTCAGTTGTAGTGTGCTTTTGTCCACGAGTTGTTGTGTTCCTGTCGATTTTGTCAGAATCTTCAATTTAGGTAAGGATTGGCTTAGTTTGGTAACTTTTGTGGATATTCTTGAAGGTTTTGTTTATCCTTGGTTTAATTTCATTTTTGGGTTGGACTAGAAGTTTGGAGGGTATCAACTATCCAACGGAGGTGAAGTTATTTTTGTTAACTACTTTTACTAGTTTTTTATTCATAAAAGATGGTTTATTTTGAACTAATCATAACTATTGTGCTTGCATGAAAGTTATGGGTTAGATAATTCAAAATCATACAGGAATCTGACAGTATTTTAGGCCTTTTTTTTTGTTCATGAACCTGAGTACTTGCTATAATTTTACTTATGTATTAATTATCTGAGAGAGTTGGTGTAAGACTATGCAGGTGTATCTTTATTTGCGATGGTTGCCTAATACCTTGGGCACTATTGTATTTGTAATGATAAGATATGCTAAGACTTATTTTTACATGAATCATTTCTAAAAATGTGATTGTAGTACACAACACAAAGGCTATCTCAGTGACACTTGCTTATGAAGCCCAACCATGTCCTAGAGCAATTGCTTCCCTTGCAGGAGAAAGAATTGTTAAAGTTGCATGTGGAACAATTTGTGTACTTGGAAAAATAAATTTTTAACTTTCTTTTATGCATCAAATTGTGAAACCTTCCATTCTAATATTTGATTTTCAGTCTTTTCTAAATGTGTATGTAAAGAGAGGACTACAATTATGATGGTTCATTTGTTGTAGCTCGAGCAATAGGAAGGTTGTACTTGTTAGTGTGTCCGTGGCTTCATTGATAGGCTTCTTGGTTTTAGTGGTTTGTTTTCTCTTGTGGCATCGAGGAAAGTTAAAGGTAAAAAATCCCTTCTAGTTTAGTATATCATCAATCTGTCAATTGCTCATTTGCTTTCATCTTTGTTTCTTATCTTTAAAATTTGTGCTGGGACTTGTGCAACCCTCGCTCATCTGTTATTTTGTGCAACTCCTCGCTCATCGGTTTGTTGGTTTTGAGTTTGTTTTTGCTTTTATTGCCAAAAGTCTTCTAGATTTTAAACTCTTTTTTCTCATTGTGATTTGAGTATTTGTAATGACCCAACTTTACTAGAAGGTTGAGGTCGTTACTATTTAAATAAGTATAGTTTTTTTTTTAAAAAAAAAGGAAAATTAATTTATAAGTTGAGAAAAATTTAAATAATAAGAAAATAAATAAGTAACTAAAGTGGTAAAACAAAATATTAATTTGGGCCCATAAAATTAAAGAAATACATTAAAATAAATATACCAAAGTTCTGAAATCCAAAAAAAAATATAATACTGAAACATAAATGAGGAAAAGCTGAGCTATTCCCTATGGCGAACCACGGTCACTTCTTGTCATTCGCCAGCTTGCCCTTGCCTTTACACTTACCTGAAAATTTAACATTTAAAAGAATGAGTATAAAATTATACTCAGTAAGAGACCCATACTTAGTCTCCCTATGTGTTGTTAGTCTCTTTGTTAGAGTCCTGTAATAAAGTACCACGCTCTATGGTGCTCCCGAACGCACACTATCCAGTAGTCCCACCGGGACTGAACTGGGCTCTCGGTGAACCCGAAGGAATCACCCTAAAGGAGAGTCGGGCTGTAAGTGATCCCGTCGAATCACGTCTCAATAATACTCAAACATGTATAGGGGAGGACCTTGATGGACCCCTCGTGGTACGACTTTAACCAGCAGACCAACAGAACACTATAGGCTATACATGCTCATCATAAAATCAACATCTCAGCTCAACACACATAATCTCAGAAATACATATAATCACATCATGCACCAATAGTACTGCATCTCAAACAAAAGGGGAAAAATCTCTTACCAGGAGATCTGCTAAAAATTCACAGGTTGGCAGTCAATTCCTCACAATACTCAGTCCTAAACATAAACAAAATTAACATTAATAATCTTGTCAACCATCACCCTACTGTTTAATTAAGCAACCAAACTTATCCGAGCTTACCCCAAGATTAGGGTTGAATCCAACACAACCCTAAGTGGAACAATTCACAGTCTCAGTTCCTCCAATTATATTCGTTCCTTCAAGAAAAACATAGATCGACTTAAATCCATAACTTTATTCATTTGGGACAAAATAGGCAATTAATCGGAGTACCATCACAATCAATTATAGCCAAAACACACCAAAATGACTCCAAAACAAGGAACGACTCGGACTGACGAACACGGCTCACGTGGCTCGGTGAAGGGAAAACGCTGACGGACCTCAACGGCAGCTCACGCGGCTTGGTGAAGGCGGACGCTAGCGGCTGGACCCGGGCGGCTGGACGCGTGCGGCTGGAGAGGTAACACGGCATGGACCCGTGCAGCTGGAGCGTGGACCCGTGCGGCTGGAACCCGTGTGGCTGGAGCGTGGCTAGCGTACGGCTTACACGAAACGGCTGACTTCGACGATGAGGAGACGCGCGAAGGAGAAGGAATGCGTTCGGCTTTGACTGCGGCGGCTGAAGGCTTCGTCCTGCGATCGTCGTCGTGCAGCGGCTGCGTCAGTCGTGGGATTCGCGGCGGCCGGAGGTGAGGCACGGCGGCTAGGGTTAGGGTTCTTGGATGAAGGAAGAAGGTGATGAATAGTAATTTGGCACACATCCCGAGTGGGTATTTAAATCTATTAAATTCTAATAATAATAATAACAATAATGCCATTATTATTATTTAATTTCCCCCCAAATAACTTCTCTTTTCCTTCATCTCTTCCTATTCCTATTTAATTTTCCTCTCTCTTCATTAATAACCCTTATCTCACCTCTTTTATATTTCTCCTTAATAATTATACTAATAATAATAATAGAATTTTCAATTTTTCAACCATTAACCCCACATCTTTCCAAAACACTTAATCTCCACAAATCAAAACCATTTCACAAAATAACACCCAAAATTAATAAAATGATAACAAAAAATATCTTAAAAATTTTGGGGTGTGACAGTATTAGTCTCTTTTTGTTTCATCAATTATAACGTTGTTTCTGTTAAAAAAAAAAAAAGATAGATGGTTTGTTGAACTCAAACTTGAGATGTGATTCTTCTTAAGCTAGCTTTTTGCTACATATTAACATTTTGTTCTTTTTCTCAAGCAGAGGGCAACTATATATGAGGGGAAAAATAAAAATTTAGATTTTTTGTCAGTCCTACTGCCAATTTCATGAGCTTCATGAATGGTTTTATCAAGCTTTGGAAATGAGAATCTTCCCCTTTCGTAGTTTTGGCTCCGAGAGCTATCACTTTCGTTGAAGATGAAAATTTTATTGTTTCCTCTTCTCAAACCATTATCAACTGGACTTTGGAGGACCCTAAAGTTTCTCGTAAGGATTTGAGTATTCTTCAAAGTGAGATTAATAAGCATATATTTGTCCATCAATTTAAGTTTTTATGTAATGGTTGTCTATTAGAGAACTGGAACTGTTATATGTAGGATAGCAGTCTTTGATTCATTTTGGACATGGGGTAATCAATATGATTACGAAATTGATTTCTTATGCGGTTTTTCTAGAAGCCAAATTTTAACTAAAAGGCTCATTAGATTGTTTGGTAGTTCTCCTTTTCTACTTTCCTGTTTTCCTCGAGTTGATCCTTAAGCATTACATGAACAATTTAGAACCCTTATCTGCAACTGATGTTCATTCTCCAAATGATGGTTCCAAAGTTCGAGTTGCATATCAGATACAACTCATGGCTTCTCTTTTACTTTCAATTGTTTATGGCATCATTGTTATTGTTTTGTTCGTATGGTGTAGGGTTTACCTGGAGCATATAGTGAAATTCCTGCATTGAAAGCATATCCAAAGTGTGATACTGTCCCATGTGATGATTTTGAAGCTGCATTCGAAGTTAATAAATTTGTTTCTAAGTTGATATATACTTGAGACAAAAGATGCAAGGGGATAGACTTTAGTTTTAGTATACCACACATGTTTTTGGTTATATAAGATAGCTATTATTATTGTAAATTTTGGAGTAGACCACATATAGGAAATTTTAGTTGGCTATATGGATTGGAATTGTGTAATTGTTGATGACATATTGTTGAGAAGAATGAAATTATCGTTAGTTTCTTTACTATACTAAACTGTTTTTCCTTTTTTTGTTGTGTAACTACTGGTTGGAGAGTTTATTTTGTTGATAAATATGTCTTATTGAAATGAATGTATGAAATGCAGAAAATGAGAAATAGATAGTTTAGTATATTTATTATATTAATAAAAAAAATATACAAGACGTTAAATACATGTCAAGTATACTAACTTACTTGACACGCTTGACATGTAAAATGAATCAAATATACTATTTTGCGGGTAAATATTGTCAAATATACTATTTTGCAGGTAAATATTGTCAAATATACAATTTTACTTGACGTGTAAATAGTATCAAGTATACTATCTTACTTGACGTGTAAATAGTGTCAAGTGTACTATGTTAGTTAATGTGTAAAATGTGTCAAGTATACTACTTTACTTGACGTGCAAAACCGTCAAACGCAATTTCTTACTTGACACGTAAAAGGCGTCAAGTATACTATCTTACTTGACACGTAAAAAGTGTCAAATGTGATATCTTACTTGACACAAAAATAACGTCAAGAAATAGAATACTTGACAGTTTTTTAGTGTCAAGTAATTTGACTATACTTGACAGTCGATTACTTGACGCTTTTTAAAACGTCAAGTATAGCTTTACTTGACACTGTATTAACGTCAAGTAATCCAATTTTTTTTGTAGTAGGACTTAGACTTTCCCTCACATATCCTTTACAAGCAATTCATCCACTTATTTTTTAATTTATTCTGTCTTGATAGGGTTAGCTCGATAAGCTGGCCTATTTGGAATGACAACTCCTGTAGGGAAGTCAATTTGGTGCTCAATTCCTTTAAGTGGCGCCAACCCACTTGGTGTGTCTTCACGAAAAATGTCCTTAAATTCCTGCAACAAACTAAGAAAAACATTGGGCAAAGAAGTATTTGAATCATTAGTTAGAAAAACAAGGGCCTTTGCGAAAAAGTACAAAAACTATTTTTTAGCACAAAGCTTTTCTAACCTCCCTATTTCTAGCTATTAGAGTCTCTCTTCTTTCTTTTCTTTTTTCTATGGGATGTTTTTCTTTTTTTTTTCCACTCCTTTCTTTTTCTACACATTTATTTTTAGCATTCTCATCAAGAAAATTATTTTTTCTTTTGCTTTTTCTACTAAAAGTATTTTTTCTTCTTTCTCAATTTTTTTTTTTCAAATTTCACTCTCATTTTCTCTAACTTGCATTGCTCATTATACACATCACTAGTGGATAAAGGAAGAATAATGGTTTTTCTACCATTTTTGTTGAATTTATAGTGATTAAGATAACCATCATAACTTTTCTATCAAATTGTCATGGCCTTCCCAACAAAATTTCTCCAACATGCATAGGTGCAACATCACATAAGATACTATCATTGTCTCTTTCAATCGAAAAAGTCACAAGACATTGTCTATTCACTCGCACTTCCCCTCTATTGTTCAGCCATTGAAGTTTGTAAGGTCTAGGATGTGGTGTTGTTGGCAAACCTAATATTTTGACAAGTAATGTACTGATAACATTAGTACAACTCCCACGATCAATGATACAACATGTCTTTCCATTCACATGACATCAAGTATGAAACAATGTTTCCCTTTACCCCTCAACTAGATCTTCTTTAACTTAAGCACTTAAAGCTCGTCTAGTTACCAACATATCTCCAACTATCGGTTCTTCGAAACTTCCATCACTAGCCGTTCCTAGCTACTTCAACAATTTCTTCCTTACCCTCTTCATTTTCACTTTCCTCTCCCTCAGTTACTACCACGCCATCTTGAATGATCATTGTCCTTTTATTTGGACAATCTCTAGTGACATGACCTAACCCTTGACATTTTCAGCACTTAATATCTCTATTTCTCTCCTTAGACTCTTCAAATTTGGATTTTCCTTTCATAGAAGACTCACCTTTTTCTTTAAAACTTCCACTGATAAACTTATCCTACTTCTATATTCTCTTTTATTCTCCTTTTTCCATGATGAATTGAAGGAAGAAGAAGGTTTAGAAGAATTGTACCTTGTTCTTCTGCTACTCAATTGTTTTTCCACTTTGATGGCAAGATGCACCATCTCCTCTATGTCACAATACGGCTATAAATCAACCTTTTCAGCAATCTCCTTGTTGAGGCCATTAAAAACCGTGTCATGAGAGTCTCCATTTCCTCATCAAGATCAAGTTGATCCATCAAAGTGTCTATATCTTCGTAGTAGTCTTCCACTGACTTATTACCTTGCCTAAAAGCTTGAAGCTTTTGTGCCATGACTCTTTGAAAATGATTTGGAACAAACTACTTCCTCATAGATTCTTTGAATTCATACCACGAATAAATTGGTGCTTCAAGATTCCTTCTGCTTCTGGACATTAATTTGTCCCACCAAGTTTGAGTATAATCCTTAAATTTGGCAACACAAAATCTAACATTATGTACGTTGCTAAAATTATGGCAAGCAAACACATTTTCCACCTCTGTTTCCCACTGAATATACTCGTTTGGCTCAGTTTTCCCAAAGAACTTTGGAATTTTAAATTTGATGGCTCTCATGTTTCTCTCAAACTGAAGCACTTCTAGTTGAGCTCTCATTTGGACATTTTGATAAGCTCTCCCAGAACCTCTTCTTCGAACTATTCCATGTCCCACACGTCTCGGCTCTCCAATTAATGTAACTTGGTCATCATATAAACCATCAGAACCATCACCCTTATATTGGTTGTCATTATGGTTAATTACCACAGATTGTGCTAGAGGCGGGGGCATTCTTTCTTTTGCCTGATTTTCAATCTCTAATCTATCTAAACGATCTGTCAATGCTTCCATAATACTAACCATTCGTGCAATAAATCCTTGTTGCGCCTCTCTTAATCGTACTTTGTCATTTTGATTGTCCATCCTATAAAAGAAAAACAAAGTAAAGAAAAAATATGGACCTCACCAACACTTCCTTACGTGATTACTCTCTATAAGATGAAAGGTCACTCGTGTTTTCACTCACTAAATTCATAGGTTTACTCCTAAGACTAGAAATATCTCACTTCAGCAAGCAGTATGGTATTCTTATGAGAATTATACAAGAACAATGTCAATTTAGCTAGAATGTGAAAAGTCACAAAAAATCTCAAATGATGAAAACAAGTACGGTTAGGTAATGGAGTAAACTTTTAAGAAGCAAACAAGTAATGAAGAGTTAAGAGAAAATGTGTGCGTGTGTGTGCGTGAGAATATGAAAAGTCTAAAAAAGACGATAAGTCACTTTTTTTTTTTTCTTTTTGCAAGCACAAATAAATTATGAAGCAAGAAAATTGATACGATAAAGAGTCACAATAATTATGGAAAAAGATGAAATGATTTAAAGAAGAAAAATGACATGGAAATTAAGAAAACAAGGAAAGGATATAATTAATCTGTTTAGAGCCAAAGCTCTAATACCAAACAATAAGCGGAACTACCTCCATCACGTTTGAGAACTCCTCTTATTCCAAGTGAACCCCAACAACAGTAATAAGAATAACCACAATTAAACAATAGCTAAACAACCTTAAAAAAGCTAAACAGATTTTGGTTGGGAAAGGATTGATAAAAGATCGAGAAGAAAGAAGAACTTGTTGTTAACTTCAAAATTTCAAACTTTCCACAATCTAATTGATCAAACTATATTGAAAGTCCTAAACATACAATCAAACATAATAATACAAAGAAAAGCATAAAGCTTGAGAGATAACACACTGAGAAATTTCATTCACATTCAAGTTGTCTTCAAAATATGGAAACTACAACTATATTCATATTAATTAAAAATGTTGTATGAAAGCACACAACATTTAATTTTATGCCATTTCAACTACTCTAATAAATGAAAGCACATATAATTTAATAAGTACATATTAAAGATGTGAATGAATCTAAAAATGCATTAAAGATATGTGAATGAATCTTAATTTCTTGATTCATTAATCATTATGACCCTTGGATGTCCAAGTGACTTTTGAAGTTCCAACTCTTCATTAAAGGCTGAAAATTTAGCTTGTAAACAAGCATTGAATCCATCTTGCAGTCTTTTAGCTCTAGCTTTTGTCATTGAGCCTTGACCCATAATGATTGCCTCTTGATTGGTTTGACTTGGAAAGTTCTCCCATGAATTTCCAGCATGTGCTTCATTTTCCTCTTCATTTGAGTTGGTGTGAGATTGTTGAGTCTCGTTTTCTACTTTGTTGTTCAACATCTTATCGAAAATTGTAGAAGAAGAAAGAAAAAAACGATGGAACGGACAAGAAAAATTGTAGAAGAAGAAGAGAAGAAAGAAGATGGAAAGGAAGAGCACAAACCTAGAATATTTAAAAAAAATGGTATGCTTCATTGGTTTTTCTATTTTGTTACACGAGCCGTAAATACTTTAGTGTTTTGTTATATTTATGAAAATTAACCAATATATATATTATTGAAACCAAAACTACTACCCAAAAGTTCCATGTTTTACCTCCCTCTTGGTTAATTTCTTCATTCCAAATTATTTGCTCATAAATTTTCTAACCAACAACAAGAAACTGGAAAAAATAACTTGAAAATTATCTTGATAACTTATTTCCAAAGAATTTCCTTTTCATCTATTCTTAAACTCAACTTATTATTTAACCAATTTCTTGTAAGGCCTAAAGGATTGAGGGCTTATAGAAAAGCGAGAAAGTACCCTTCAGCGCATAAGAGATTAACGAGTTATATGATCTCTCCAATGACCTGGATGCATACCCTGGCTAGAAGATTATTATCAAGCCTACTGAAGACGATGTGAAGAGAATACTCAAGACAATTGTCTGGCCAAGAGCGGTTTGGAAAAAATGCCAACTGGGTAATTACAACTATATCCACATCAGTTGACAATAGAAGCCAACGTTTGGTTGTTCTTTGTTAAGAAGAAGTTTGTCCCAAAGCGACATGATAATACAGTGCCATTCGATTACGCATTACTCCTTCATTGCATCATGACGAAGCATGCGTTCATTTTGTAATGCATAGGGCTTTCTTAGGCTGGATGATGAGCCCCAAAGGCTCCAAACCCTTCCCAACAGTAGTAGAGAAGTTGTATGGTACCCACAAATAGAAATGGGTGGGAGGTGCAACTTTGGTGGGACTAACCGTGTAAGAACCCTCCATCAGAATGATGAAGAGTGTCGCCAAAAGATATAAAAACAAAAGAGCAATGAGACTGATGATGCTGAAGTTGATGCTTTTCCACCACCACCGCCACTGAAAAGAAAATAATCAACCTCAAGGGTAGAGGTTGATGTGACCCAGGAAAACCAGCCTGATGTTGACCCTCCACGTAGAAAGCAAATAAATCTTAAAAACCAAAGGGTCATAGAAGAATTCTCTCCCGCCCAACCCAACCTCCAAGATGAAATTCCACCCTCCTTACCTCAAACTGAAAATCCAACAGTAAGTCTACTTCCCTTTCATGAAGAAATAATAACTCCTCATTCACTACCCAAATCACCTCCACCACCAAGAATCCCATTTACCACCTACCTCGCCTATATCTCTAAGCCAATGCAATCCTCGTTTGGCTGTCTCTTCTAAAATCAACATTCCCACCTTACCTATCTTGCTTTCTCCATCTCCCTCTCATGAAAATCATTCACCTTCTCCAAAATTCCAAACCACTCAAAGCTCTCCTACGTGATGAAAATTTGTGTCACCAAGCCATGCACCCTCTAATCCACCCATCCTTAACCTGGACCCTAAGCATCCAGACCTAAACGTCCCAGTTGTTAACTTATCATAAGGTAACACAAAGCCAGAGAATGCTGCTGAGAATGCAATGCTGCTTAACCCTGTGGTAAATGATGAAAGGTCGTGTGACTTTGACAATCAGCTGGTCGTTTATGACAAACTCTTCCAAGACGTACCTGTTAAAGAAGAAGCAGATGAAACGAGCTTAGCGAGACGAACAAACCAAAAGCTGAAGCTTAAGAAGAGAATGCAAGCGAGCTTCGCGACTTACTCCTAAATGTAATCACGAGGCCCATAAACGTGAATTTCTAAGATGTGTTCAGGGAGAACATGGTAATCAGAGAACAAATCGCCAACCTCAACACAATTGTCATAGGGCTAAACACTAAAGTTGAGGTTTTAGAAGCCACAGTCTCTTAACTCAACTCAATAGTCTTGCAATTCTCCTCTTCCCTGAACAACTTGACTAACCTAATGATGGCTCACTCCAACCAGTCACGTCAAATTGCGAAGCGACATAACAGGCAATTCGCGAAATAAATAGAGTATAAGAACGCGGTATTCGTACAACATGTACCTCAACCTATTATCGTGCCAGAATCGATGGCGTTACCCCCCCCCCCCTCTTCATTCAACCAACAGAGCCCACTTCTGGCTATCCTCATCCTCACCTGAAGAACAAAATTTGAGGGTGCTAGTTTTGAATTTATGTTAATTTGCCTTTACTATTTTAGTTCTTTTGTATTGTGCTTATTCCATTAAGTAATCAAATTTCTCTTAAGTTCATACTTTTTCAATTTTGTGTGATTTACTTTTCTTGGCATTTGTTCCATTTATGGATTCTTTTCATGATTTCTTTTGTTCATCGCAAGAATAACTTTCATGATGAAATTTATGCGAAGTTTAATTTAACTAGCAATGTCCCTTTTCCTAGGAAAATGAACTTAGTAAATATTTCTTGTAATCTTTAAGTGAGTAAGCTTTACCTCAAACGTCTTTTGTAAATTTTTCTAAGTTCATCTTATCATTCACCTTTTTTCAATAAGGACCTTGCAAGACTCTAAATTTGGGGGTGTGCGAGGTATGAGCTCAAGCTTTCAAAAATATCAAGGAACACTTCCTTTTCAAGCTTTAAATTAAAAATAATAATAACTTATTCTTTTCCAAATTTAGTTGAAATAAGAACTTCTATGTTGCCTCCTTTCGCTAAAAATAAGAAGCAAAGCTTCAAAGGTTAAAAAGTCTAAGAGTTAAGTAATAAGAGGCGATAAGAGTAATAGTTGAGGAGAGGAACACAAACTCATAAAGTGCCTATGATTTCCCACTCAATGCCTAATGTAAACAAATAAATTGGCTAATAAAAGTGTTGTAAGAAAAGAATGGAACTAAGAATTTTTTAAAAACCAACCATTTTGCAAAAAGGGAAAATAAGATTTTCTGGAAATGAACAAGGAAATTTTGAGACTTAAGCTTGCTGTGTTTAGAATCTTGAAATATTTTCAAGTTTAAAGGTGAAGAAAAGAAGAAATGCTAGAATGCAAGATAGGTTAGAAATGTATTCTGAAAGGTTTAGCGATGTGCACAGGAGAAATCATGTTTAGAATCCTGAAATGATGTTTGAGGGCAGGCATTATTTTAAATTTTGTGGTGTGAGAACTTGTAGAAATACAAGTTATTGTAGCCTTTTATGTAAAATAATGAAGTCTAATCACATGAAAATAGAAGAAAATAAGGGGAAAAGTAGGCGATTTGATTAGTCTGCGAATAGCATGATACAAAAAAACTTTATTCTTGTTTTACCGCATTTTAGTGCTCTTATCGCAGGTTTTTAGGCAAAAAAGTGAAGCTTGGTGAAATAACGTCTATGCGAGGAGACACGTCCAACCTATGCAGTGAGAAGCAAGAAAGCTAGGCGATATGAAGCACTAGCAGAAAAAATTGTTTGGTGCAAAAGTTAGAAAAAGGATGAAAGAACATCTGCGTAGTGCCATTGCAGCTTTTCAGAGGCATTAATGACATGTGGTATACTGTCAATATTACTCTTCTACTATAAATAAAGTCTCTCACATCAAAACAAAGTGTGCACAAAATTGGTCAAAGATCAAGTTCCTACATCGTCCATCTCCTTTTTCGTGAGTTTTAGGTGAAAGCCTAGAGCACAAGAGAGAGAGAGAGTTAATCCCCTTCATCTTTTTCCTCACTGAAATAGGCAAAAATCAGAGCCAAAGAGTATGAGAAAGCATACTCTGAGGTGTAAAATCTTCTTCTATCTTTCATTTTATATTTTTATTATAGTATTTTGTAATATGTACCTCATGGCCAAGAAGCCTAAAGTTATTTTATTCAAAGCAATGCATTTCTTCTTTCATTCTCTCATTTTTCTGTTCCTTACCTTCGTTGATCTATTTGATTAACTTGCTAGCAATATCATATGTTTTAATGCCTCGAGAATCATAGTGTTTGCGTTTTAAGTTTTGTTGGGTTAAGCACGGATGTCAAGAACATTGTACATTCGAGAGAAGAACAAAGTTCTTGATTGTAATCACTTGACAAGTAAGAACACGCATTTAGCTACGCAAGTGGTGAGAAGGTTGTAGCAATACAATCTTATCTTCAAGTTTGACCTTCGCATGCATTACAGAGATGCCAATGTGTGTGGCAAAAACACCGAGAGGTTGCCCACATTAATCAAGGAGAAATGACTTAAAATGCATATAAAATGATTAGGTATAAATCATAGTTTAACTTGGTGTATTTGGATACCGAAAAGCGAGAAAGTATGGCAAAGGCTCCGAGAGGAAGCTCGTCCTAATTCAAAATTAATATATACTTTATATCTCCTAGAATTATTAAAGCACAATTCATTGTGTTTAGATAATTAGACTGCTCCTTTCTCGCCATGCCTATAATGAGTTCAATATCCATTTCCATCACTTTACCATGTTCACCTTACACCGCCAAGCAATTTAGTGTAAATAGTTTGGATAAAAAGTATACTGTGCATATCTTTAATGTATAGTTCATACCACATAATGTTTAGTTGCGCGATAGGATAAATTAGGAGCTTAAATTCCTTATGTTTGACCATGGACCTTTCAGGAAACCTCTCTTTGCTTACACTTGGGCAATAAAGAGGAAAGCTTGCATAACATTGCACATCTTTAGTTAGTTAGCAACATATGAATAGGAATGCATCTTTTACAGTATAACCCTATTTTGTCGCCTAACAGTCGCTCAATTAGAGCTAGCATGGTAGATCAACGATAGTAACTTATGCATAAATTAAAACACATATACAAACAAGTAGTACGTTATTACTTTCCCTTCTTGCATCAAAACACATCTTAGACGCATCATAGAAAACTTCAAACTCTTTTCCAAACGTAGGTAATGTGAGAATGGGTGTTGGGGCAAATATTGACCCGTTTAAAGATAGTCTATTTTCAATCCTTATCATGCATATATTCATTATTTATATATTCTTATGCAGAATATGAAGTAGACTCCAATATGAACCCAACGACATGAAAATCACCTAATTCGGAGTACAAACGAAGAACAGGCAAATTAAACATAAGGGGCATTTTAGTAAATATTGAAGAAGACTGACACGTGGCAGCTTCTCACTCGCGCGCACCCAGCCTCAAGGTAACGAGTTTGAACTCAACAGACGCTATTGAAATCCAGATTTTCAAAGTAAAAAACGACGTCGTTTAAAGCCATCCGCATGCGTCCAAGAGGTCAGGATATCGATCCCGAGTAACGCACCAAATTAATCATCTCATTTTAGCCTTCAATTCGTGTCTTTCCATATCAACGTTTATCCACACGACACGTGGCAGCTTCTCCTCACGCGCGCCCCTTAGACACCTGAATTCGACTCCCACCTAACGTAAAACATTTTATTTTCTTCCATTTTCAATGGCAAATTTGTAATTATTTGCTAAATTTCTGAAATTTCTCTATTTTCCCGTGATTTTTAAGTGGAAATGGGCTTGAGAGTGTAATTTTGGCCAATTTGCTATAATCCTCCAATTTTCCCTATAAATACCCCTAATAACTTGTAACACCCCAAAATTATTTTAAGTTATTTTGATTTTGGGTGTTATTTTGTGAAAAAAATTGGCAATACTATTATTATTATTATAATAATTATTAAGGAGAAATATAAAAGAGGTGATATAGGGGTTATTAATGAAGAGAGGGAAAATTAAATGGGAATAGGAAGAGATGAAGGAAAAGAGGAGTTATTTGGGGGAAATTAAATAATAATAATAATGGTATTAATGTTATTATTATTATTGGTATTTTACATATTTAAATACACCCTCGGGATGCTTGTCATAGTTACAATTCATCTTCTTCCTCACAAAGAACCTTAGCCTTCGCAAGGAATCTCTACCGTTCTCATCTTCGACCGTCCCTTCCGCCGGCAGCCGCACGTCGAACAACACCGCAGCCGCAGCCGCACGTCTTCTCCGAGTTGCAAGTCGGCAGCCGCACGTTTTCTTCGAGTTGCAAGCCGGCAGCCGCAAGTCTTCTCCTCATCGTCGAAGCCAGCCGCACGGGTCCACGCTCCAGCCGCACGGGTCCAGCCGCTAGCATCCGGCTTCACCAAGCCACGTGAGCTGCCATTGAGGTCCGTCCGCGTTTTCCCTTCACCGAGCCTAGAGCCGTGTTCGTCAGTCCGAGCCGTTCCTTGTTTTGGGTCCCTTTGGTGAGTTTTGGCTATTGTTGATTGTGATGGTACTCCCATTAATTGCCTATTTTGTTTCAAATGAATTAAGTTATGGATTTAAGTGGATCTATGTTTTCTTGAAGGAACGAATATATTGGAGGAACTGAGATTGTGAATTGTTCCACTTAGGGTTGTGTTGGATTCAACCCTAATCTTGGGGTAAGCCTTGATAAGTTCGGTTGCTTAATTAAACAGTAGGGTGATGGTTGACAAGATTATTAATGTTAGTTTTGTTTGTGTTTAGGACTGAGTATTGTGAGGAACTGACTGCCAACCTGTGAATTTCTTTTAGCAGATCTCCTGGTAAGAGGATTTTCCCCATATTGCCTGAGATGCATATTATTGATGCATAATGTGATTATATGTATGTATGTTGAGCTGAATGTTAATTTTGTGATGAGCATGTATAGCCTATAGTGTTCTGTTGGTCTGCTGGTTAGAGTCGTACTACGAGGGGTCCATTAAGGTCCTCCCATATATATGTTTGAATATTACAGAGACGTGATTCGACGGGATCACTTACAGCCCGACTCTCGTTTAGGGTGATTCCTTCGGGTTCACCGAGAGCCCAGTTCAGTCCCAGTGGGACTACTGGATAGTGTGCATTCCGGAGCACCATAGAGCGTGGTACTTTATTACAGGACTCTAACAAAGGGACTAACAACACATAGGGAGACTAAGTATGGGTCTCTTACTAAGTATAACTTTATATACTCATCCTCTCTAATGTTTAATTTTCAGGTAAAGGTAAAGGCAAGGGCAAGCTGGCGAATGACAAGAAGTGACCGTGGTTCGTCATAGGGAATAGTTCAGTTTTTCCGCATTTATGTTTCAAGAACTATTTTTAGAATTTCAGAACTTGAATTATTTTAAAGTATTTCTTTTATTTTAAGGGCCCAAACTAGTATTTTGTTTTACCACTTTAGTTACTTATTTATTTTCTTATTATTTAAATTTTTCTCAACTTATAAATTAATTTTTCTTTTTTTAAAAAAAAAAAAAAACTACCTTTATTTAAATATTAATGACTTCAACTTATAGGAAAGTTGGGTTTTTACAGTTGGTATCAGAGCCCAGTTTTAGGTTCTGTAGACTGACTTACGATGTAAGTCGATGATTTTATCCCTATGGTTATTACGGTCCTTCGTCACTCGCCAGGTATGTATTAAGAAATAATTTAAGATTGTGCATATGGCCTTGCCTGAATTAAACTAGATAAGTGTGTATGTTATGAATGAGTTCGTAGTAAAAGATTTTTAATGGTGGAATTTAGGAAAAATGCCGCCACGTAGAAGCATTCGTAGAGGTGGTAGAGGAGGCAGAGGAGCTGGGCATAACCAGCCTGAGGGACAACCAGAAGGACAAACTGGAGGACAGTCATCTGCACAAGCTGTCGACCCTAATGCACCTGTCACTCAAGCAGACCTTGCTGCTATGGAGCAAAGGTACAGAGACCTATTGTTGGAAGTGATGGCACAGCGACAGCCGGTCCCACCAACCCAGACAGCTCCAATTCAGGCACCGACTGCAGGTGTTCAGCTCCAATTCTCTACCTTTATTCTTTAATTTTTGGATCTTCAACAAATTTTACAGAATTATTGAAGATGCAAGACTAATTACTAATATCCTAATTACATATATTTTTTTGTGAACAAATTAATTCCCCTTTAATTCCTTGGTTGCAATATTATGAATGATCTTGTAATCTTCTTTGAAGAATTAAGAATTAAGGGTTGCAATATTTTATCTCTCCCTTTCAACATGCTTTATTCCCAGGAGGTCACCCAACATAGAATTACCCTAAGCTTAGCACGCTTAACTTTGATGTTCCTATGATCGAGCCACAGAAAAGGAAGGTGCACCTTGTTGGTATAGGTATTAACTTTTAATTTTTTTAACTCTTTCTTAACATTACTTTCATGTCCTCAGGATCCCTCTCACTCAGATGTGATACCGGTTCATTCATGTTTCTCTCCTAATCTCGGGTGTTACAAAAGATGCCATCCATTTGCGGGAAGGGTACTTGTTTCTAATTGTCACTTTGGTTAACTGTTGGTAATGGATACATAGCCTCAATGAATCATCTTTCGTCTTAAAAAATATAACAAGTGTTCTCCATGGTGAGTTACTAGATCGAATATAACCCTTGTCTTGTAGTTCCTGTAGTTGGTCTTTTATTTCCTTCAGCTCGCTTGGTGCCATGTGATAAGAGATTTGAGAAATTGGAATTGTTCCCGGTACCACTTCAATAGTTAACTCAATTTCTTTTCTTGGAGGTAATCCACTTACTTCTTCCAGAAATAGGTCTTAGTATTCATGAACTATTGGTACACTTCCAGGTTCCTTTCCCATCGCCTAAGCATCGATTACGCGAGTAAGATAGGTGGTATGTCCTTTTCTTATCAACTTCCTTGCTTTAAATGTTGAAATTATGTCTAATAATTCCACCTTCGTATCTCCAATAAATTTGACTTCAAACTTCTCTGGTTTCTTCAACACTACCTTCTTATTTGAACAATCCAATTCATCAGGTTCATGTAAAATAAAGTCTACTCACATAGTGACATTTTGAACTCTTAGCTCACGATTCTTGCATACTAACTCAACTATAAACACCTCACCTGAAGATGTACTGATAAACATTTCACCCTTTAGAGACTCTATCTTATGGTTCAAGGACTTAGCATGCGGTATAAAAATAAAAAAATGAGTAGCTCTAGAATCAATCCATATAAAAATAGGAGAGTTACAAATCATTAGCAAACCTGTACTTACTTGAAGGCTATTTCTAGGCTCACTTTGAGTAATAGTGCAAACCATCCTTTAAGACTTGGGTTTTCCAGGTTCTTTGACTCTACTTGGCCTTTCCTCATTCCCACACTGAGGTTGGTTTATAGACTGCAATGCAACTCCTTAAGCAATTTGAGATCCTAAATTAGGAAAATACTTAACAAAATGTCCTTGCTGACCGTAATTGAAACAAACTTTTGGAAAACTAGTCCTCCAAGGTTTGAACTTGGTCCCGTTGTTGGTTTTCTTTCTAAAGCATCCTTCATCTAAACTTGGATATTTCCTCTCCCTTGAGTCCTTTGTTGTCACTGGAAAGTCCAACCATAATTCATTCTTGATCCAAACGAAACATGAGAATGAGATTTATAATTTTCTTTCTGATGAACACTTGGCATAAAACTTCTGTTCTTGCTGAGTTGTTCATTTCTTCGAGTACTGGCAGTGCCTTGGCTGCATTAGCCTTCCTTCGCACTTCTATTTTTCTCTTCAGCGAAACATCTTTCAACAGGCATGACTGCCTCAACCATCTTTGAAAAGTTTGACCAATATGTGCTTGTTGTTACTAGGGCTTGAATTTCAGTCCTCAGACAATCTTGAAAACGCTTACATTTGCCTGATTCATCAATCACAAAGGCTAAAGCTTACCTAGCCAATTCAAGAAAGTTCTTCTCGTACTTTGCAACAGTTATATCACCTTGTACCAAGCTCATAATTTGTTACTCTTTGCATCACAAAATGAACGAGTGTAAAACTTGTTTTGTAACACTTTTATAAACTCCTATGAGACAAAGCCTATTCCTAGTACTCTTGCCGCATGAAGAGTCCACCAATCTTCGGTACCATCTTCCAACAGAAATGTTGCTAACTTTACCCTTCTGTCCTTAAGGAACTCCATCATTCAAACATACTTTTCTATCAAACTCATTCACTTTTGTAAGTAAACTTGGTTGGTTGTTCCTTCAAAGGTCATTGTTGCTAATACCTTCAATTTTTCAATACAAAACCTTTTGCCTACGGTGGAAGGTGTAGCAGGAAGTGATCATCCAACTTTTGACCAAAGGGGTCAAACATACTTTCCACAGCTTTCTGCTCAACAGGGTCATTAGGATTGCTAGATATTTCATCAAACTCTTATGCTCTATTAGCGATCCGAGTGGCGAGAAAACCAATTTTCGATTGTGGTGCCATAACTTCATATAACGCATCAATACACTAGACTTTCATAACTCTATCATATGACTTCTATATGCATGATTCTAACTATTAAGACCTTCCTAAGAACATATGCTTAGATACTAACTTGTCACGTTCTATCCCAAAGTCACTTAATGCGGTCATGTGGAGGCGTAACTGTCAAGACACTCAATGCATATCTCTCCGTGAGATAACACGTTGAACGCCTAATGAGCGGAATTAACACAACAATTATTTGCATAACTAAGTATACATTTTGAACAAGTGCAGAAAATTCCATATAATGAAAATATACAAGTCTCAAAACAACATTTTGCTCTACTCGCCTAACTCTATATGTTATGCAAGCTTACAATCATTACTAACACGATGATACGACTTGTTTATGACACAACATGCGATCAAGATGGCAAGTCAAATGTTAGATGTCCTTTGCTACCTAAGGGAAGGGGGGAAAGATAAAACAAAACATTTGAAGATTAGACCAAAACAATCTAGTGAGTGAGGTTTTTCATTAGTACAATAAATACATAAACTCTCACCAGAACGAGTTGCAAAGTTCTTTTCACAATACATCACAATATAAATAAGATGCTTTCAATAGAAATTTGATTTGAAATACAAAGATCATTTAATGCGTTAGGCGGTTTACCCATTCAAATCTTATTGGCAAGAATTTTTAAATTACTTAGAAATCATTTCCTTACAGATCATTTCATCACAAATCATACCTCGTAGGAAAGCATTTCACATAACATGTTTTATAAATCATACGCAAAAATCATTTTGAATAATAAGTTTAATCTTTTGTACCCTCCTTGACTCAAGCGTTTACCACACTCTTATTACTGAGTTGCTGCTATGTGGAGTAATCTCAACATGATAGCAAATTTTCCATTAATTCCATTACACATAACGAGTCTTCCAATGCCAGAACACACAGTAAGCAAATGGCATCTTATACCAGATCACACAGCAACTATAAGGCATCCTATTCCAGAACACACAACAAAAATATGACATACTATCCCAGATCACACAACAAGTATAAGGCATTTTATACCAAATCACACAGCAAGTATGAGACATCTTAACACATAGGACACCAAAATCATTTCCAACCACCATTCAAATCCATTTTCAAATCTAATTCATTTGTAAGCCAAATTCATTGAACTCAAGAAATTAATAAGAAATCATAATGGAAATTCATTTATTTTGTAAACACTTTAAAGAAAACACTCAAAATCGGTAATCTCCTCGTAGAGCTCTTAGTCAAGAAATCCTTGCAAAATCTTAATATCATGGTAGCTTCTGAAATCCTTGTTAATTTCTTCAACTTTTCTTAAGGTGAACACAAGGCAAAAGTAGCTCTCAAACTTATGTCAAACTTTTCAAAACGTCACTTTGCTTCTACCGCTCTTATTCTGGATTAAGTAGGTGACAAAGTCAAATCAGCTTGCTGACCTTATGACATCAACTACTTCATGCATGGTGAAGGAAGCTCACATCGTCTCCCTTTTCAATGCATAACTCTTCCTTAAGTGTATGTAGAACGTCCTTAATTCATAGCTTACATCACAATACTTCCAGTCACCAACTCCAATCGGGTGTAATTCTGAAAACAACCAATTCCTGTCTCGTGCAATCTTAATGTGTAGTTTCAGAACGCAATCAGGGTCTCACATGTATTACCATTACTGTAATTTACCATTATTCTTTATTTCTTTCATCCATAAATTAGGGATTTATTGTGTATAAATTATTGCCCTATACACACTTTATAACAACAATAAAAGGACGAAAGAATTTCTCCCAATATTTTAACATTCTGTAGACCCTATTTTGATATCACAACCCTAATGGCCAATACCTCCCATAATACCTATGCTACTTTTTCCTTTTCAAATCCTCCATTAAATCAAGTTCTTAACCAGCTAACTGTAGTGACCAAACTCCTTATACTAAGTTGAGATCATTACTTTAAATTAAATAACAATTTTTTATTTTTAAAAAAATTAAATTTTAATAAATGACTTCAAACATACGTCCATAAATCATGATTTGGCAAAAACAACAAAAATACTATGTAAACATAATTCAAGTTCGGGCCCTATTAATATTTTAAAGAACATAACATAAAATAATTAACAAATTCAAATAAAATATTTAAATTTAAATACTGAAAATATAAAACGTAAAGTGGAAACAAAGACTAAATCCTCATATGGCAAGTCATGGCCTTTTCCTCTTGCTCGCCAGCTTTCCTCTATCTCTGTAACACCCCAAATCCTAAGGTATATTTTTATTTGCATGAAAGAAAAAGAAGTGATGGAGGGAAAAAGGAATTTGAAAAGTAATAAGAATCATATATATATTATTATTGTTATTGTTATTTAAAATTAAATAAATAAATAAATAAAATAATAATAATAATAATATTAAATAATTACCTTTCTTTTCTTTTTTTTCTTTTTCTTTTTCTTTTCCTTTTCTTTTCTTTTCCCTTTCTTCTTCTCCCGTACCCTCCCCCCCCCCCCCCATCTTCTTCCTTCTCTTCTCCTCTTCCCCACGCCCTAGCCGACCGCCACCCATCCAACCACCACCTCATCCCCTGGCCTCGTCGTTCGAAGTTGCAGAAGGAGGACGTCGGCCGACAATCGTAGCTGTTCGTCCGCGCCGTGCCTCTGTTCGCGAAGCCTCACCGCACGCAGCCACGACGCCTCGTCCGCCCAGATCCGCTCCTCTCCTTCCGTCCGACTGGCGAAGCCCAGCCGCCCAGCCGCACCACCTCTCCATTCGCAGCCGCTTGCGACGCCGGCTGCTACCGTTCGGCCTCCGCGAAAGCCACCCATGAGTTCCAGCCGCGTCGGGGTTCGGCGCCCGACTCCGTTCGTGAAGGCCAGCCGCCGTCCGCCCAGATCCCCTCTGTTCCGACCGTCCGACGATTTCCAACCGCCGCGTGACTCCCCATTTTTCCAGCCGCGGATTTGAAACCGATCCATGCCCAAATCGATTTCACAAGACCGTTGCCCAAATCTTGTGTGCCGCTGCCGCTACGTCGTTGAAATTTCATTTGGGTAAGGATGAATTGTGGGTTTTATATCATTTTGTAATGCCGATCGATTGTTAAATTGACATTCTTGAAGGTAGCGTTGAAGCGAGTACACCCTTGAAAATTCCAATAAATTGAGATTAAATGCTGAAATTTTCGTTTGATTCTTGAAGGTATTGAAAGTAAAGTTGGGTCCCTTGAATTCACAACCAATTTGTGAATTTTTGAGTTTGGTTCACCAATACCTTGGTAAGTTAGAATTTACCTTGAAGAAAACTAAGTGGGAGTTTTTATCGTGGAAATAATTGAGTCCCATGTCCTTTTTATTAGGTTCGTTCGTTGGATTTAGTTCGTTCGAGAATTTTGAATAACGCCAAGGTAAGGGACTTTCTACTGGACTCAATAAAAATATTTGGGTGTATTGACTGTATAGATCCTATTGTCATATCTTCATTGAGTAGGGATGACGGCTATGATGTATATGTTTGGATGTGGACTGGTGGTTGATTGTATGTTATGACTGTCTGGGTATATATATGTACAAATGTAAGGATGTGGGAATGTCTGGATCTCGTAGATGTTGCTTATATAATTGTGGCTTGAATTGGTAGATGGTTGTGTAAATCGAATGCATGGTAGACGACTATGGTATTGTATTGTGAACGGAAAAGCATCATGGTCGTGCCATTTTAGACTAAGGTGGATGTTATGATTGGTTTTGTTGTCGACTGATGTATTAACGTGTTTTTGACGGACCTTGGGTTAAATTGGAATAAAAATGGTTGTTTGAGGTTAAGTGGAAAGTTCACGTGATGAGGACGTTTGACTGAATTGTAAATTGACTGTTAAGATGTATAGAAGGGACCGAGGGGTAAATTAGTGGTTTCCTAGTGGGTAGTTACCTTGCGGGTGCCCTACAGGATTATCACCCTTTGTGAATCCTTCGGGAGCACTAGACTGATACGTGCATCCTTCGGGAGCACTAGACTGATATGTGCATCCTACGGGATCACGAGACTGTGACTGTGCAGGGTATCCCATAGGAAGCTAATAATTTATTTTTCCCCGAACGGGACCAGTAGTGGGTCCCTTACTGAGTATATTAATACTCACCCTTTTTATGTTTAACTTTTCAGGCAAAGGTAACACGAGGGGCAGACCGACGAGGGACAAGAAGGACTCGTGAATTGCCATAGGGGAATGTCTTTAAACTGCCTCCGCTGACGGTTTGAAAATATTTTGATTTAACTAAGTCTACAAATAGTTAAATTTTTTGTAAACAGCATTTGAAATTTTGTATTTTGGAAATAGGGCCCGATTAAAATTTCCCTTCATTTTCTTACGGTTTCAACTGAATCTTGCTGTGTCTTTTGTCAACAAACGATTTTGAGTAAACGTAACGACTTAGACAAGGTCGAAAAGTCCGGGTCGTCACAATGTCTACCTTTGCCTAAAATACTAAACATAGAAAAAGTGAATATAAACTTATGCTCTATAAGGGACCCACTACTAGTCCTACTTGCTGTCTGTTAACTTACCATTAGGATCCCTTTTGGAGGTACCAAAAACTATCGTATGCCCGATGGAACACACACAATCTAGTGATCTTACAACAACACTCTCATCAGTTGGTGAACCAGAAGGAGCACACATGATATCATGTTGTAAGTGATTCTGTCGGACTAATTATAAACATGGCATGACAAACTAGTGGTCCCATTCAATGCACACAGTCATAAATATGTGAAACGTGGTGATCCTAAGGGACACCACACGTGTAGGTACAAATCCTAATGATCAAAGTTAACAGAGATACCACATTCCAAATCATGTAACAAACATCAAACAATGGCATGAAATATCAATCATAAAGTCCTTTATCATGTAATTAATATCTAATGCGTAATCATTATCATAAATATATTAGTCATCAACTACAACACAATATGCATCTTAGCTATCTCAATGGATAACAGTAAATACATGCAAGCTCTTAATTCATGTTCAAGGTCCAGTAGTAGAATCTCTTACCTGAGAGATTACCTCAAAATTTATTTCCTAGTTGACAGTCAATAATTTTCAAATTAAACGGTTCCTAAAAATTTAAGGAAAATTTTAGTAACTTTAATTAATAAAATTGACAATTAGCTACCATCCAAAAATTCTCTTAAATTACTTACCCAAAAATTGGTGTTGAAACCAATTCAACCTTGATGGAAAAATTTAACAAATTAATTCCTTTAAATAAGCACCAACAACCTTCAAAGTAAACAATCCAACTTTAATCCAAAAATAAATTTACTTATAACAAATAAAATTAATACTTGATGAGTGTACCTAAAATCAAATCAAAATTGACAAAAACACAAAATCGCTCAAATGGCTTTAGAAGAGGGGCAAGGGGCTTAGCTCGGCTAGATAGGAAAGAGCTCAGCTCACGCTACTGAGGGAGGAAGAGAACTAGCTCGAGAAATAGAGACATATCAACTCGAATATGAGAAGGGTGGTAGCTAATTGGAAGAGAAGAAATTGGCTCGAAAAGGTTCTTTGGCACGGACTGACTTGCGAAGGGGAAATCTCCAAACGACTCACGACCAAAAGCTTGGTTCGAAACGGACATAGAGATTTTGTGAATGTAGAAAACGGCTTGGACTTGAGCGGAAACAGAGAAGAGGAATGACTTGTGAAGACTAGACGGATGGCGAAAGCTCACCAGACATGGTGATTCGCAGTGGAGGTGAGGCTGATAGGTGAAGGGTTGGCGACGCTAGGGTTTTTTAGAGGGAGGAATGGAGAAGATGAAGTTTACGAATCTCGAGGCACCTTTATTTATTTAATAATAATAACAACAACAACAACAATATATTGGTAAAATATTTATACTCTATAGACCATTTTCGAAAATGGAAAAAGCCCATAGGCCCACACTAAGAAACACCAAAAATACCCCAATCAACATGTGATTAATTGGCCACATATGCGCTTGAGTAATCTTTTTCTAAACGATCATGTACTATAGCCTAAAAGAAATATTTACGATCGTTTAGGTAATGATACACAATCGTGTAGTTCTTTTTAAATAATGGAAAAAGGACTTCAATTTTAAACGATCTTGTTGACAATGCTAAACGATCGTGTTGACTATGGTAAGCGATCGTTTAGATCATATCACACGATTGTATAGTTCTTTTTAAACAATGAGAAAAGGGCTTCAAATCTAAACGATCGTGTTCACCATGCTAAAAGATTGTGTAGACTATGATAAGTGATCATTTAGATCGTTTCAACACGATCGTGTAGTTCTTTTAAAATGATGAAAAAAAGTGCTTAATTTAAACGATTGTTTTCATCATAGTAAACGGTTGTGTTGACAATGCTAAACAATCGTTTAGATCATTGCAAAATGATATTTAAACGATCGTGATATTTTCGAATATGAGAAAGATGAAGTAGCTTAAATAACCTTACCAAAAACGGTGAAGATGAAATACGATATTTAAATAGAAGAATAAATCATTTAAAAATAGAAAAAAAAATCTAGAAGAGGAGATGAAGAAACCTGGGAAGAGAATGTGAATAAATTGCAAAGAAGAAGAAGAAAGAAAATTAACAGATCGTTTGCAATATTCAATGACAAATCTAGAAATTATAAAAATATTGCTTGGCTTCATGGGCTTTTGCTTTTTTGTTACATAAGCCGTAAATATTTTTGTGTTCTGTTATATTTATGGAAATGAACCATAATAATAAATATTATTATTATCTTTATTTACTTTTTCAAATTTCAAATAAGTTAAATTTACCTTCTCTTTTCTCAATTAAATTTCTCATCACTTCAATCTTCTCTTTTTCCAAAATATAATTCTCTTTTCCTTAATAATTATATTTTCACAAATATCATATTATTCACCTACATTAATTAATTATATAATTAATCATAACTCCAAAAATCCAATTATAACAATAGCATAACTTAATTCAATTCTTAACAATAACCACATTGTCAAACTTGAAAGAGGAAATTACCTATCTTAAAGAGTTATAAACTAGATGTCCATCTCACCAACGAAACTCCCTGTCCTTCTTAATTTATTTTGTCGTCGACAAGAAGCTCAAGCACACTGTGATAGAAACTGTTGCAGAAACTAGAGATGGCACATCTTCAAGCTTTTTATCTAACAAAGAATTAATCAAGAGTTCAATAAATGGGTTACAGATGATTTGTTGTTACTTGGTTGGCTGTACAACTCCATGACTTCAGAGGTTGTTGTTCAACTTGTGGGATTCAATAATGCCAAAGACTTGTGGGAAGCAACCCAAGAACTATTTGGTGTTCAATTAAGGGCGGAAAGAACTACTTGTAATTTGGGGTAAGTTAGTACACCCATTCCCTTACGATCTTTAATTTCTCAAGTTTTGTTACGCGTAGATGAGGTTTATAATCCAAGGATTGTTGTTATTCAAGAAAAACATGATATCTCTTGGCTTGATATGTAATATGAATTGTTGATTTTTTATAAGCGTATTGAACACCAAAACTCATATAAAAACATGGAAATGTTGTTCATAACGTTGTTGTGAATGTTGCATAAAGTAAAAATCAAAATGAGTCACGATAATCTAGAAGCCAATTCAATGGCAATAGACAAAGCTTTTCTAGCTACCAGGGAGGAAATAAATGAAGGTTGAGGAGGATGAGGTCGTGGATGTGGCAGTAAGCCTACCTATCAGGTATGTGAAAAATATGGTCACTCAGCTTTTGTCTGTTACAACGTGTTCAACAAAGAATTTGTGGGTGGAAATCAAAGTTTTAACAGAGAAGGGCAAGGTCCCAACACTGCTAGAAGCTTAAACCCAACTGCCTTTGTAGCAAAAAATGCTAATTTGTTTGCAACGGTAGAAACAATGATGGATCCAAATTGGTATGTTGATAGTGGTGCTACAAATCATGTAACTGCAGACTTCTCTAGTATCTCAAATGCTACCGAATACTCGGGTACTGAAAAATTTGTTGTTGGTAATGGTGATAATTTGCAAATTGCTTGTGATGGAAATTCTTGTTTAACTAATGGAAATAATAATCTAAGTTTGAAAAATATCTTATGTACTGTCCCTGATATCAAGAAGAACCTTATTAGTGTTTCTAAATTAGCATAAGATAATCATATTTTTATTGGTTTTTTTATGATTATTGTCTTATTAAGGACTGTAATTTGCCTAATTAATGAAGAAAAGTCAGTTTTTTGTGATTCATGTCAGTTGGGTAAGTCTCACAAACTTCCCTTTTTTGCTTCTCGATCCCGTGCAACTGACTCATTCGATCTTGTTTACTCTAACCAATGGGGCCTTGCTTCGGTGTGATATGATGAATATTGGTGGTATATACTATTTGTTGATGATTTCAACAGGTATAGTTGAATCTATCCACTAAAACAGAAGAGTGCTGCTTTAAATGCATTGAAACATTGTGCTACTTATATCAAGGCTCAGTTCAATAAATCTATTAAAGCTTTTCAGTCTGACAACGGTGGAGAATTTATTAAAATTCATTGGTTCTGTGATTCTTTGGGTGTGATCTCATAATTTTCTTGTCCATACATTTTGGCACAAAGCAATAGAGTTGAAAGAAAACGTCGACATATATGGTCAAAACGGGCCTTACATTTTTAACTCAAGCTAGACTTACTCTAAATTTTTGGTGGAATGCTTTTCTTAAAACTACAACTCTAATAAATCGTATGCCTACACCCGTATTAAATGGTAAGTCACCATTTGAAATCTTGTTTAACAAAAAAATAAACTTCTCTGAACAAAGAGTCTTCGACTGTGTCTGCTTCTCATGCCTACGTCCATATCATAACAATAAATTTTAGCTCTATTCTAAAAAATGCACTTACCTTGACCCAAGCCTTGTCCACAAAGGATTCAGATGCCTAACCAAATTAGCCAGAATCATTATTTCTAGACACGTTCAACTCAATGAGAAGATTTTCCATTCCTTGAATCACATAGCCCGACCGAAACTCCCTCACCATCTCCACAACCCCACTCTTCTTCACCTTTATCAATATACCCACCATGGCCCATTATCCATGCCTCCATCCAACCCATTAACCCCGCCCCTATTTGTTCCAAATCTCCCACCTTCTTCCTACCTAGCTCATTAATAACAACTCTACAAGCTTAGCCCAAAATCCACCTTCCCTACCCTTACCCCCACACCGCAAAAAATGAGTCGTCCCCTCAACCTAATCCTACACCCACTACGTCCCTTCCTCCCTTATCACCTTCATCTTCTCCTTCATCAATGTCGAATGCTCAGTCTTCAAATTCCTTGCCCATATCCTCTAATAGCCCATTACCCATATCTTTGCCTCCACCACCTTTGGCAACTATGCAAGACCCTCCTCTTTCTCATCTCATGATAACACATGAAAAGGTAGGCATTTTTAAACCAAAAGCTTGATACTCTTCTACTCATATTGACTAGGATGTCACTAAATCTACAAAAGTGCAAAATGCTCTAGCAACACACATTGGAAATAGGCCATGGACGAGGAATACTCTGCGTTAATCAGGAATGACACATGGGAGTTGGTTCCTCCAAATCCATCTCTAAATGTAGTTAGCAATGAATGGATTTTTCAGATTAAGAGGAATATTGATGGTTCGATACAAAAATATAAAGCTCGGCTTATTGCTAAGGGTTTTCATCAAAATTTGGACATTAACTTCTTTGATACCTTCAGTTCGGTTGTCAAAGGTTGCTTTTTCAATCTGAGTCATGCTCAGCCTTGCTCTATCAAAAGGATGGTCTCTTTGCCAACTTGATTTCAATAACTTCTTTCTCAATGGCAAAATAGAAGAGCTAAATGAACCAACCCCAGGATATGTTGATTCGGCTCATCTTGATTACATTTGTAGGCTCAAGAAAGCCATTTACAGACTCAAGCAGGCCCCACGTGCGTGGAACTTAACATTGTCCTCTGAGTTGATTAAGTTGGGCTTTGTCCTTTCCATGTCTGCTTCCTCTCTGTTCATTTATGGACGATATTTGTCCATTATCTTGCTCCTGGTTTATGTTGACGATGTTATTGTAACTGGTAAATGACCTGTCTCTTATTGATAAACTGATTAAATCATTTAATTTGAGATTTACTCTCATGAATCTTGGAAGATTGGGTTATTTTATTGGTTTGCAAGTTCATTACCTTTAATCCGAGTGTCTCATTAATCAAGCTAAATATGTTGATGATTTACTTGAGAGGCTACAACTCACTGATCTTAAACCAGCTCCGACTCCTCGTGTTCTTGGCAAACACCTATCCATTTTTTATGGTACCCCTCTCTCTGACCCATTATTTACCAAAGTACAATTGGAGCATTGCAATATCAAACAACAACTCGTCCTGATATAACCTACCTTGTAAACCACCTTTCTCAGCTCCTATAGAATCAACTGAGATACACTGGCAAGCGATCAAACGAGAACTCCATTACATTAGTGGCACAAACTTCTTTTGGCTTTTGTTTCAACTGCCAGCTGACTTATCTATATGTGCCTACTTTGATGCTGATTGGGCATTGAATATTGATGATCTGTAAATTGCTACTTATTGTGCATTTATTGGATCCAATCTAGTTTCATGGTTTTTCAAGATAGAAATAGCAGTTGCTCGATCAAGTATTAAGTCGAAATATAGAGCTCTTGCTCATGCTCCATCTGAGGTCATATGGCTCGATGTTTCCTTAAAACAAAACTTATTTTGTGGTGTGATAATCTTAGCGCTGGTGCACTTGTACTTAATCTTGTTTTTCATGCTCCCACCAAACACATCGAAATTGATGTTCATTTTGTTCATGACCAAGTTCTCCAAGATAATCTTACACTAGTTCGGCTATGTTCCACCTGTATTACCATTATTGTTGTAATTTACCATTATTCCTCATTTCTTTTATTCATAAATTAGCACTACAAGAAAAATGGTCTGCGACGACAGTTATTTTCTGTCGCGAAAAAATCCGTGACAGTTATTTACAGTCATAGTATCGCGTGTCGTGGAAATCCCTTCAATGACAGTTCCAAAAAAATGTCACAATATGTGTTTTCATGACAAAATATAAATGTCATTAATTAGTATTTTATGACGACAAATAACTGTCATATAATTTTTTTTGTGACAACAAATAACTGTCACCATTTAGACATTGACGACAGTTACAAAAATGTCACGAATTCTTATATTATGACATTTTTTTACTGTCATTGATTCAATTTTGACGACAGTTACAAAAATGTCACAAATTAATATATTACGACATTTTTTTCCTGTCATGATAGACCAATCGTGACAGTTTTTTTGTAAAATTTAATTGTCATTGATTCGATTTTGACGACAGTTATGAAAATGTTACGAATTAATATATTACGACATTTTTTTCCTGTTATGGATAGACCAATCGTGACAGTTTTTTATAAAATTTAATTGTCATGGTTTCTGTATTGACGACAGAAAAAAAAAATGTTACGAATTTGTATATTACGATATTTTTCCCTGTTATGTATTCCTCAATTCCTGTTTTTCTTGCCGCTGAACCATTACACTACCAACTTCAATAACAATAACAATAATACATCACACTCATACGAAAACAATAAGTCAACACTTTATAAAGATACACTTTGAAGTATTCATACATCCATTGACTAATAACCATTTGTTTAGTTCAAATGTAGTTTCCATAGAAAAAAAATATACATTGACATTGGAAGCAAGAAGCCTAAACTCAATACATTGGAAGCAAGAGTTGGCTACCAACCATACAAAAGATGTTATATCAATCAATTGCTCCAAATTGGCTTCAATGCTTCAAATGGATTCTTCCAAACCTAGAAAGAAAACAAAATCTCATTTAGAGGATGATTAAAGAACATTACCTATGAGGAGGTTCTACTTAAAGCTATTTAAAGGTAATTAAGGAACATTACCGTTGATGTAAGATTGGAAAAAACAATATTGAGCTACTTCTGTGATAACATTTTCAGTCCCCTCCCCCTAACCCTTCATTCCAGTCCCCTCCCAACACAATAAAAAAGCAATGAAAATGGCACACACAGAACATATGTCTTCAGTCAATATACCATAACACAATGTACCAAATACACAAACAAAATCCAAATACATTATACCAAGAATATGAACAAAACAGAGAAAGAAAGAAAAAAAATTACATGATGATAGTTTGATTTTAACTAAATTCCTACAACCAGAACAATTTACATGATGATAGTTTGATTTGAAATAAGTGAACCTGAAGGAAACATTTTGTTGCACCAATGAAGATTGGTCTTATATAGAAGGTTCAATCAAAACCATTAAGAAAGAAATATTGAAAGTATCAATAAACCTGTGTATAGATGGTAGCATTCTCCTGGTTGAACACGGCTAGCCCTTCCTCTTCTCTACAAGGCAAGAAAATAAAACGAGGAAATTAGAAACAAAGAAAACCCCACTCGAAAATGAAGTATTCGATTGCAGATTGTATGCATATATCATAAATGAAGTATTGGAGAAAATATGAAGCTCTTAAATTACTAGTGTTAGGCTACAACAAAACTCTGCTATTAATGAGTGCTTCCAATTACAAGTGTTCGGCTACAACAAAACTAACTATTTCCAGCCCTAAGGAATTGAAATACATTTCATATCTCTTTATTCCATGTTACAACACTTGTTCTTACATCACCCTTTTATTCCATTCTACTCGGTTCTCATTAAGTCATCCATGTTGAAGCATATAGGTACAATCAGGTCATTGTAAACCATGAAGGCATATATCCATGGTTTACAATTAAACCATGACAGTTCATATTTCATCCTCAACTAACCTAATAAGCTCACAGAAACTCCAACAAAAAAAAAAAGAAAGTTTTGAAGTATCAAATGGAGAAAACCAGAAGAAATGCTCATAAATTTTACAAAAACTATCAAGGGATGAACTAAGATCAAATAAGACTTATGTGGATTGAATAGCATATTAAAGATCCTACATGCTTCCCTACTTTTTTCCAAGTTAAAACATCTTAAACCAGTCATTAGTCTTCAGCCCGCCCCCCCCCCCTCCCCTCCCCCCAACCCTTCATTCCAGCCCCCCTCCCAACACAATCAAAAAACATTGACAAGGGGCACACCTTAGTTACCTACAACTTGCTATAAAAGAGGCAGATTTGGTCTAAAGAATACCATAAAAAACCAGTCATTAGTCTTCAGCCCCCTCCCAACACAAACAAAAAGCAGTGACAATTGAAAAACTACAAATACCATACCAAGGAAGAATCCCAAGAAAAACTACAACTACAAATCTCAATCTTCTAAATGAACCTGATTACAAAATAGATATTGGCCAATAACTTAAGGAAATCAATGAGTAATTATATCCTACAGTACACTGATTTCATATACAAACTTGGTAATTTCTTAACCCATTGCTTCATTAACGTTTCAAAAAACTTGGAAAAAAGAAATTCAAATCAAATAACTGCATCCATATGCTTTAACAAATGAACTTGATGTATTTTACACTTTCGTTTTTATAACTTTTTTGTAAATTACTATGCGTCTATTTAGCATGGAACAAGTTATAGGTGAATATAGCTTTCGAATATAGGTGAAAAAAAATACTATTTTGACAATTCAAACACTTCCTTTGCAACAACTTATAAAGTTGTATTTGAAAATTAGAAAACCAATTCAAATGAGAATTACACTTTTGTGATGAAAACTATTTGTAAGGTGCTTTAGTCTAACAACTTTGACTAAATATTTCAAACATGTATGAACAGAAATATTACAAATATATAGACGAGAGATGCACAAAAGAGGAAATATATATATTAAAAAAATAATAACATAAATGAATACGATTATCTTTAGCAATCAAGAGGCAAATAGCTCTTGCATCTAAGGATTCTTTGCTTCGCCAAAAACAAATTAAAGTTATTGTCCTTTGATCTCATGCTTCCTTAAAGTTTAGTCTAACAATTTTGATTAAATATTTCAAACATATATATTTTGAAGCCTGCTGATGGAATATCAAAATCAAATCAAACACATACTATGAAGACAATAGACTCAACCTTAAAGAAAATCAATTTAATTGTTCCTAAGAGTAAAGTTTAGAAAGCTTCATTAGACATATACATTCCAAAAACAAATCAAACATACCATTAACAATAACAGTAAGTAAATCAAACATACCATTAACAATAACAGTAACAAATTTTTAAACAAAACAATTATTTCATTAAACTACTCCTTTCTTCACATACAAATTCAGCAGCTGTGGCTTCTATATGAACAAACAAACATAGTATATTTGAAGATTGCCAAAACAAAACATCATATCTTTTAGATTTGGGTTTCTCAGATCGAACAAGTTCCGGTGAGTCCTCATTTCTGAATAATTTTGACCCATTCAAGATTTTGGATAAATTTGGGTCAGAGTTGGATTTCTGACGATAATTATTGGGTAAGTTACTGGATGATTAAGTTGGTTGATTTAATTGATGATTTTGATGGATAAAATTATTAATTTATTTTTTTATGTTTATGATTTATTTGGGAATTAAATTCAAGCCAATGAAATTTGATGTTTTACAAATTACTTTTACACCATGAACTTCTTGGAATATGATGGTCAGGCGTATTACACCATGAACTTTGATGTTTTACAAAATACTTTTAAGGCTTCATTTTGAAAAGCATCACAAGACTCATCTCATCTAGGATGAGCCTAATAAGTACCTATAGAAGCCTTAAAAGTACCCGAGTAGAAACCTTTTTAAACTTTAAATGAAAATTGCAACATAAAATGAATATAGCAATAACCTAGAGAAGCATTATAGTAATCAAATTTCAACATTTGTTTCGAGTCAACGACTCGTTTCACTTCTTGATTTTCTTCAAAACATTCAGAATAGTTTTGAAACATTTGTGACTTATAAAAGGTTAAAAGTACATTAATTAATTTGTATACAAATATTATTATGTAGCATGGGAATGTACAACTCGGAATCACTAAATATTCTCACAGATTTTGTCGATGAAAAAAGAAAAAGCATCTATTGAAAACTAATCTTCATTGAGAAAAGAAATGGCAAGTTATTGAGATTAAACAGTTAAGACATATAAAACCACCGAAGATTGAAGATCACGATCCACCTTGAAGTGAGCATGGAAGAACCTTTTATCCTTCATTTGACAAAACACAATTAAGCTAATGACCCAATGTACACTATCTAAAACTCCTCAACACTGCCAGAAATTAAATTTCAAGAGAAAGCCACAGTTTCCTTTAGGGATTTTACTTACCCATATAACATAAAATCAACAATTAGAAAAGAGAAAATGGGAAGAACTCAAACTCACAAAACAATCCCATGGAGTTGCAAGAACGAATTAGAGACCATATAACAGAAAATCAACAATTAGAAAAGAGAAATTGGGTATAACTCAAACTCACAAAACAATCCCATGGAGTTGCACAAACGAATTAGAGACATATATCAGAAAATCAACAATTAGAAAAGAGAAATTGGGAAGAACTCAAACTCACAAAACAATCCCATGGAGTTGCAGGAACCAATTAGAGAGAAGAACTTCATAGAGAGAGAGAGAAAGAGATAAGGAAGAGAAGCTTACCGGCGAAGGGGTGACGACCACGGTTTGAAGTTTGAAGTGATTGCGGAGGTTTGGAGAAGACGGGGCGGTGGTGGCGATGGGGTAGTGGTGGCAACGCGGAGGAGGTTTGAACGGACTAGCACGAAAGGGGCGGTGGTGGCGACGGGGCGAAAGATGGCCGGATTGGGGAGAAGACGCGCACGGGAGGAATGGGGGAAATTAAGGGTGGGTTGGGGAAAAATTAAGGGTTTAGATTTCGGGAAATTGTTTTTTTTTTAAATATAAAGTTTTAATTTTAATTTATTCTTTTTTTAATATAAAATAATAAATTATTTAA